>JARQOD010000004.1:507328398-507375480 GCA_033576555.1 Oophaga sylvatica
ATTTTGTCAGAATTTTTAGGTTTTTGTTTGTCCACCCTCTCTTGATGATTGACCACAAGTTCTCAATGGGATTAAGATCTGGGGAGTTTCCAGGCCATGGACCCAAAATCTCTATGTTTTGTTCCCTGAGCCATTTAGTTATCCCCTTTTGCTTTATGGCAAGGTGCGCCATCATGCTGGAAAAGGCATTGTTGATCGCCAAACTGCTCTTGGAGGATTGGAAATCTCTGAGACTTCTGGTACCATTCTTTATTCATGGCTGTGTTTTTAGGCAAGACTGTGAGAGAGCCGATTCCTTTGGCTGAGAAGCAACCCCACACATGAATGGTTTCAGGATGCTTAACAGTTGGCATGAGACAAGACTGGTGGTAGCGCTCACCTTGTCTTCTCCGAATGAGGCGTTTTCCTGATGTCCCAAACAATCGAAAAGGGGATTCATCAGAGAAAATAACTTTACCCCAGTCCTCAGCAGACCACTGCCTGTACCTTTTGCAGAATATCAGTCTGTCCATGATGTTTTTTCTGGAGAGAAGTGGCTTCTTTGCTGCCCTCCTTGAGACCAGGCCTTGCTCCAAGAGTCTCCGCCTCACAGTGCGTGCAGATGCATTCACACCTGCCTGCTGCCATTCCTGAGCAAGCTCTGCACTGCTGGTAGCCCGATCCCGCAGCTGAAACACTTTTAAGAGACGGTCCTGGCGCTTGCTGGTCTTTCTTGGGTGCCCTGGAGCCTTTTTAGCAACAATGGAACCTCTCTCCTTGAAGTTCTTGATGATGCGATAGATTGTTGACTGAGGTGCAATCTTTCTAGCTGCGATACTCTTCCCTGTTAGGCCATTTTTGTGCATTGCAATGATGACTGCACATGTTTCTTTAGAGATAACCATGGTTAACAGAAGAGAAACAATGATGCCAAGCACCAGCCTCCTTTTAAAGTGTCCAGTGGTGTCATTCTTACTTAATCATGACAGATTGATCTCCAGCCATGTCCTCATCAACACCCACACCTGTGTTAATGGAGCAATCACTGAAAAGAGGTTATCTGGTCCTTTTAAGGCAGGGCTGCAATGATGTTGAAATGTGTTTTGGGGGTTAAAGTTCATTTTCTAGCCAAATATTGACTTTGCAAGTAATTACTGTTAAGCTGATCACTCTTTATAACATTCTGGAGTATATGCAAATTGCCATTAGAAAAAGTGAAGCAGTAGACTTTGTAAAAATTAATATTTGTGTCATTCTCAAAACTTTTGGCCATGACTGTAGCACGAGGTATCACTGGGAGCTTCTGTGAATGAACTGGAAAGGAGGAGACATTTTATTTCAATCTTTTCCATTCAGTCAGAAATCTCATCTTACACAGGCCGATAAATTGTCCAGAGCGAGCAGCGATCTAGGAAGTCCATGGGAGCTCGTTTCCGAGTGACAATGGCGGGAGGTAGGGCTCCTACCATCATTCCTCTTCCTGTCACACATTACATAACTGTTGGTGGCACTTCTCCCACAAGCAGCGATACATTTTTGCCCACATGAAGTGGTTTTAAATTACCAGGCAATGATCGGAAACGAACGTTTAGGCGATCGTCCTTCTATGTAAGAAGGCCTTCAAAATGGCTGCCCACTCCCTAAGGAAAAATTTTCAGCAAGCCCTGCAGCTTACTATCAGTATGTAACGTACACACTGTTAAGATTCAGCTCCTGTCACATAACCGCAAGTACGCGATTTGCGTAGTCACATTCCAAATAGAGTCTCCGCCGCTTCTCTTAATGTTTTATTGAGCACTGCGGCCATGAAGACTCTCCAAAGCCTCCTCGTACACGCACACCCTAAGGATAGACGCCCAGTCTTTTTACGGAGATTCCCGAGCAGAAAAGTCAATCTTTTGAGGAGGATTTGGAGAGTTTATGCCGAGTTTGAGAACCCGACGTTGGAGAACAACTGCCAGACTCCTGGAGCGGCCATGAGAAGATCGGCCACTGAAATTCAACAGAATCCTTCCATCCCCCCAACATTGTGTGTTGGGTGACAATCAGAAACCCTCCATATGTTGGATCCCAACATGTAAGGGGTCTTTTTAAACCGTATTCATCACGCTGAATTTCACACGCAATAAATACGTTGCAGCCATATCTGCCCGGTCCTAATGATCTGAAATGGACAAGCAGAAAAGCAAATGCGAGCCGCTGAAACAACTCCAGGCACAACGGCACTCGCTAAGGTTATTTTAATTATTCCTCAGAAGAGTAAATTGAACGAATTAATTTAAGGCCCGACACCAACAAAATGTCTTGAAACGTCAGGAGAAATTTCAATACTTTCCTGGGCCCCTTTGGGCGAATGATCGGAGCAATTGGACAAGTGAGCGGCAGCAGTTTTTTTGGCAGCTGCACCGAAAAGGATGAGGAAAGCGAAAAATTGGGGTTTGTCTGCAGCCGGCACAGATTTTTTATTATTATTAATAACTCAGACACCGGTCCCACATGGCCAAGTCTGCATTATTAGGAGCACCCGGCCTGTGCGGGCAGGAGCGAATCACTCGCCATCTACATCCATACTGTGATCATTACAGATGGGCACGGAGGATACGGCATAAGGAAGAGACCGTGAACCGACGGCTGTAAACCGGCTCCATGGATTTCCCCTGAAAACGCCGGCTTATACTGAGGATACATCATACAATCTCGGCACCAGGTGGCCCCATACCGGCCCTACACCCAGGCATGAGGTCATCTAATGGGAACGGAGCAATGTGCCTGACAAAACCCGTTCTACTGACCAGTAACACAAGCCAGAGCGATGGCCGGCCGGTGTAATTTGATGATAATTCACCAGTGCAGTCATCCCATCTGGAAAATTAGTTACATGATCTGTCATTGAAAACAGATTAGCTGCAGCGCCAATGCCCCCAGCTGCCGGCACAGTGATCAGAGGCCCGAGGCCCGCCGTAGTGAGTACCCTGTATCCACCCCACATCTGCTCTACGCCATCTCCAGCCTGGCAGAGGCGGAATCACCGGAGTTCTGCACAATGCCAGTCTGCCGCTCCTCCGCCACAGCCCTATAGATGTAAAGGGGCAGATTAGGATCCGGCAGCTCAGGTCGGAGCTTGTCGGGAGGAATTATTAGAGCCCCTGAGGTAAAATAAGTCTTCCCGCAACTGGCACGTTCACACATTGCCACCTGCCAGGCCACAATATGTGAGCCAGATCTTGCAGATATACACAACCCCCTTATACATACACGTGGAAACCTCCCCCTCCATACACCAATCCCCTCCCCCACTACACTATATACAAATCTCTCCCCTCCTCTTTATACTGTCCAGACTTCTGCTAGTCAGCAAGAAATCCTCCCAGCCCCCAACATGGGGCACAACTCCACACAAGTGTGCAGCCACCGCAAGACGCGCAACAGTGTGTATAGTGCCACACAATACACACCATGGCGGACACCACACACACACAACACAATTCCAACACTATACACAATTGTGTGATCATAGCATTATAACTGAGGCAAACACACAACGGTGTGTAAAGTGCCGCATTTATGATTGTGCGTCTGTATTGTGTAGCACAATACACAATTATGTGTCTTATTTGCCTGACTTGTGCGGTATCCACAATGGTGTCTATTGTGTTGGACACATAGGCACAAAGACGCACAACTGTCTCTAGTGTGCAACACAGCATACACAGTCATGAATATAGCACAAGACAAATGTATACACAATTCACTACTAGCGCTCCCAAGTTTGATTTTCACTGGTGTTTTTACACAGACAGTATACTAGTGCTATCACAGGCACTACAAAGTATAGTGCGGGACTTGTATAGTTGTGTCTTGTGCCATATTCACGACGGTGTCTATTCGGTTGCACACAATTGTGCCCAAGTGTGTAATACAGGCAACATTGTGGACACAGCACGAGTCTTAATATGTAGCATAACTCAGGGTGGGGGGAAAATCACCATATACACTAATTGTGTGTGTACAGGGCTCAAGTGTGCAACACAATACAGACACACCGCTGTGGATGTGGCACAATTACTTGGGTGCAGTTATTACCATAGACACAGTTGTTTATAGGGCTCAAGTGTGCAACACAATACAGACTTATGGGACTATATACAAGGGGACAGCTGCCCCGCAGCACCCAACAGGGGCAGCCACCCCACAGCACCCAACAGGGGGCAACCTCACAGCACCCAACTGGGGGCAGCCGCCCCACAGCACCCAACAGGGGGGCAACCTCACAGCACCCAACAGGGGGCAGCCGCCCCACAGCACCCAACGGGGGGCAGCCGCCCCACAGCACCCAACAGGGGGGCAACCTCACAGCACCCAACTGGGGGCAGCCACCCCACAGCACCAACAGGGGGCAGCCACCCCACAGCACCCAACAGGGGCAGCCACCCCACAGCACCCAACAGGGGGCAGCCACCCCACAGCACCCAACAGGGGCAGCCACCCCACAGCACCCAACAGGGGGCACTCCACCCCACGGGGGCAGCCACCCCACAGGGCACCACCACAGGGGGCAGCCACCCCACAGCACCCAACAGGGGGCAGCCACCCCACAGCACCCAACAGGGGGCAGCCACCCCACAGCACCCAACAGGGGGCAGCCACCCCACAGCACCCAACAGGGGGCAGCCACCCCACAGCACTCAACAGGGGGCAACCTCGCAGCACCCAACAGGGGGCAGCCCCACAACGCTGTATCACTACACCAATGTATAAGTAGGGCAACTCACACTCCAATCTGTGCATGTGAACAGCGCTATAGATACATGCACAGTGCAGCAGCAGCAGCATATAGGGATGCTAGGCAGGAAGCCATAGCTCCACACCTCCATGCACACACTGCCAGGCTCACCTGCTCCCAGAGATCCCTCTCCGATCTACTGATCCCCTGTGAGCACCCAGTAATATCCTGTGCCGCTGCACTCCTGGTGCCGGTTCTCCTCCTCTGGACACACAATTTGGAAAGTCCCAGATGCGCTGTTTGCAGGGCAGAGTCTGTCCCCACAGTGTCCCCTGATATTAGGAGTAGTAGTAGTGCACGGAGTGCTCAGCGCCTCCTGTGCCGCATGTCACTGCCCAGTCCTGCTCTCCTGCACTGGATGCACTACAGCCTCCTCCTCCTCCTCAGCTCTCCTCATCCTTCTCCTTAATCCCTGCCCTGTTTTCTGACGTCAGAGAGGGGATGGGGTGGATAATGGTTGTATTGTGCTGCAGGATGCAGAGCAGGCACCAGGGTCAGGGGCCACATCACTGATCTGCCCATGCCTGGGGCTGCCCCTCATGTGTGCCCAGCTCCCAGCAAGGACAGTGACACTTTTTGCTTCCATCCTCATTTGCTTTTTTTTTTCATTCTGATCATCTGTGAGGCGTCGGGTTACGTTCCCACATTGCGGAAATGCAGCAGATTTTCAGTCCAGATCTTGGGTTGTGCATGACATTTTAAAAAATGATGCAAAAAAATATTTGCAGAATAAATGGAGACTTGTACATTTTGAATCCGCAGCGTCTCGCTTTAGGCCTCATTCAGACGTCAGTGATTTTTCTCGTATGCAAAAAAATAAAAAATGTCATCAATTTTTTTTACATGCAACGAAAAATTAATCTAAAACTTTTAACAAATTATCATGAAAAACGGACAGCACTAGGGCGGGATCATCGGACGCGTCTCTTTTTTTTTTACACACAGACTGAACCCGTCCTGTACCGTAACCTGTGGCCGAACCATTTTCACGATATCTGATTTCACTGTGAATTTCTGCAGCAAATTTGCACCAAAATCAGATTTAGTCGTGGATTTAATCCTACACGCTACTGATCCCTCAATCCGCACCACA
Source organism: Oophaga sylvatica (assembly GCA_033576555.1). Classification (NCBI taxonomy): domain Eukaryota; kingdom Metazoa; phylum Chordata; class Amphibia; order Anura; family Dendrobatidae; genus Oophaga; species Oophaga sylvatica. Next base: position 507,334,254 of record JARQOD010000004.1, read on the forward strand.
GGTCAATTGACGCACAGAAAGTTTCTGCAACCTACAGATGAGATTTCTCATATTCCGCTTACTTAGCTGGTCCTGTATGACACGATAGTTTTTTTCTTGTACATGCAAATCTGTGCAAAATACACATACCCAATGCAGTCAAGCTCAGGCTATGTTCACACGTTGCGTTTTTGCAGCAAATTAAAAGCTGCTTTTTACAGTACCAGCAAAAGCTATGAGATTTCAGAAATCTCATCATGCACGCGTTTTGTTTTTTTCTGGCTGAATTGTAAACCTCCGGCGTTTTTTACATCTGGATCGTGTCGCTTCTTTCAGCATTTTTTTGCAGTGGTTTTTCGCCCACAGAAAGCAATAAGGTTTCGGTGAGTTTTTGATGTTGCAGATTTTCTTCACCTATTAGATTACCTGTGTTTTCTATTGCATTTTTAGTCCATTTTTTTCACATTTTTGACGCTGCTTTTTTTCTCCTTGTTTTTTTTATGTTCTAAACAAAGATACTTTGTTTTTAATACTTTATGGTATTTGACTTTTGCAAAACTATATCAATATATTGATACAGTCCGGTGCGGATTATATGCTGTTTTGATCTGTTTCAACCGAAATGCACTAAAAGTGCGCGTGCATTTTCCGCATCTAATGTGAGTCTATGGGAGAAGAGAAATCTGCACATAAAATTCAGCGAACTCGCGAGAGAAGAAGGGACGTTCTCTCCTGGTGTACCCCCTGAATCATTTCTGCAGCAGAAAAAGGCCAGATTTTTCACCTTGTAAATTACAGAAGATGAAAGACACTAATTTCCGCAGAATAAATCCACTGCTGTGAAAAGATTATTTCTCTAAATTTCCAGCAAGCGAATCCACAACTTTTGCGGCGTTTTTTATGCAAATTTTAACAGTAACAGCAAAGTCTATGAGATTTCAGAAATCTCATGCACACACTTTGTTTTTTTTTTCCTGACTGATTTGAAAAACTGCTGCGTTTTTGCAAACTGCAGAGTGTCCCTTCTTTCAGCGTCTCTGCAGTGTTTTTTGACCCATAGAAAGCAATGAGTAAGTGCAAAAAAAAAAACGCAGGTATCAGGTTTTGCTGTGTTTTTTGGTGCCAAAAGCTTAAGAAAGTTGCATCAAGTTTTTTGGGTGGGCACTAAACTTTTATCAGCATGCACAAGAGACAATCAAAATGCAGCAAAAATTCAGCAAAAACTGCTTTTTTGAAGCTGCTTCTTTACTGCCAAGAGATCAAATTTTGCCTGCGAAAAAAACGCAATGTGTGTATATGGCCTTATTCTCTGAATGTAAAATCCACTGTAAATTAAAAGTACCTGCTTTGTAGAGGAGATTTTGACACATTTTGCAGAGAATCCAAAGCATAAAATAACTGTTTGAAATCCGCATTTCCATTTATTTGGTGGATTTACGCTGCAGATTTCACCTTTTACAAAGCAAAGGGTAAAAGATGTTGCAAATCCGCAGAATTTCCTTAAGGCCAGTCTCACATGTCCAGATATTTCCAGTACCGGAAAAATCGGTACCGTGGTATATCCATGTGGCACACGTGTGCCGCATCAGAACCACACAGACGGCCACAGGGGAAGAAGCGCTACAGTAAGCGCGGTCCCCCTGCTTGTGGTGCTGAAGCCGGCTGTCATTATTCTCCCTGCTCTGCCGGCAACAGCGCAAGCAGGGAGAATGAATGAAAGAAAACCTGACGTGGGGTCCCCCTTAGTTTTTGAACCAACCCGGCAAAACTATACAGGTGTGGGCTGCTATTCTCAGGCTGGAAAGGGGCCATGAATATTAGATGCACCTATTCTGGAGCTTTGTCAGGTTCTTCCCACTTGCCCTGTAGGGGTGGCAAGTGGGGTTAATAAGGGGTTAATGTCCCCTTTCTATTGTAAGGTGACATTAAGCCAGGCTTAGTAATGAAGAGGTGTCAATAACACACCTATTCATTACTATCCCTAGAGTTATTCAAGGGTTAAATAAGCACACACACAATAAGAAGAAAGTATTTTAATGAAAGAATACACTACACAGTTTTAAAATCTTTATTATACTCCTAATCCCATTGCGAAGCCCTCGATCTCCTGGAAAAAAAGTTTAAAAAAAAAGCAACAATATACCCATACCTGTCCGCCGTACAGTCAAGTCCCACAGCGCAATCCATCTCGGGGGGGGGGGTTAATCAGTTTACGGCCGGAGCGCTGCTAATGCAGCCACTCCGACTGTAAACTACTGGGGAATGAATGGAAGCAGCGCGCACAGGCTCAGTGACTGGGGGTGACGTCACTGAGCCTGTGCTCGCTGACAGCTGAAGTCCTGTCACCTCAGCACCATGGGAAAATGACGGCGTATCGCGTCACACTTGAGGAACCCACAGAAGGAACTGTATCCCCTCTCCAACGGACCCAAGATCAACGGACCCAAGACCAACGGATCTGGATACTTCGGCACGTTCAGGAGACAGTGCATCTCGTTTCTACACAGCAGAGCCAGAGACTTTGTTCACAGATTGCGACGCAGTCGGGAGTTGTTGCAACCACTAACCAACAGGAACTACAACCGATAAGTCATTACCTTCACTTTTCCCCTTCTTGCTGCGTTTATTGTATAGTTCACTATTTGCCTTAACACCTCCCTGTGCAGAGGTTTCCTTGAATTCAAGGAAAATATTGAAAATATTCAGTAATTGCTTAAGTAAACTCTTGTTAACCCCTTCTCTGCCTCCTGCTGTTTGCTGCATCCGACGAACAGGAAATAGAGATGACACAAAAGGTAAAAAGTCCATGCAATGTATGTTCCAGCCAACATTATAATAAATAAAGGTAATCAAATAAGGCTGCATCAGCCGATCAGTATGTGTACAGGTTCTAAGTGCTACTGACCACTGGAAGTTATCTGAGTATATGGGGTAGGGCATTCCAGAGAACTGGTGCAGTATGAGTGAAGTCTTGGAGACAGGAGTGGGATTATGGAGGAAGTCAATCTCAGATCGTTACGAGAACGGAGTGCATGGATTGTGTGGTAGGCAGGGATGAGGGAGGACATGCAAGGTAGTGCAGATGTGTGCAGAGCTTTGTGGGTGAAAGTGATAGGTTTATATTGTACTTTGAAGCTGATGGGTAACCAGTGCAATGACTGGCGCAGAGTGGAGGCATTGGTCTAGCGGCTGGGTAGAAATATGATCCTGGCTGCTGCATTCAGGATGGATTGGAGAGAGTTTAGTAAGAAGGAGAAAGATTAGTAGAGAGTTGCAGTAGTCCAGCCGTGAATGAATGAGAACAGTAAGAGTTTTTGCAAAGTCAAAGGAGAGAAATAGGGTGGATTCTGAAGATTGTTTTTGAGGTGAAGGTGACATGATCGAGTGACTATTGCATGTGGACATATGGATATCATACTATTTAGAGAAGGTCTGTGGGGCCATAATACTGTGTATAGGGACCTATGGGGCATCATGCTTTGTATAGGTGGATAATGAAGCATCATATAGTGTAGAGGGGACTATGGGGGGATAATAAGATGTGTAGGGGGTATAGGGCATCATAGTGTGCATAAAGAGGCTATGTGCCATTATAATGTGTATAGTAGGTGCAATGGGGCATGATGCTGTGTATATGGGGTGCTATGGGGCATGATGCTGTGTATAGGGGGTGCTATGAGGCATGATGCTGTTTATAGGGGGTGCTATGGGGCATGATGCTGTGTATAGTTGGGCTATGGGGCATGATGCTGTGTATAGGGGGTGCTATGTGGCATGATGCTGTGTATAGGGGGTGCTATGGGGCATGATGCTGTGTATAGGGGGTGCTATGGGGCATGATGCTGTGTATAGGGGTGCTATGGGGCATGATGCTGTGTATAGTTGGGCTATGGGGCATGATGCTGTGTATAGGGGGTGCTATGTGGCATGATGCTGTGTATAGGGGGTGCTATGGGGCATGATGCTGTGTATAGGGGGTGCTATGGGGCATGATGCTGTGTATAGGGGGTGCTATGGGGCATGATGCTGTGTATAGTTGGTGCTATGGGGCATGATGCTGTGTATAGGGGGTGCTATGGGGCATGATGCTGTTTATAGGGGGTGCTATGGGGCATGATGCTGTGTATAGGGGTGCTATGGGGCATGATGCTGTGTATAGTTGGGCTATGGGGCATGATGCTGTGTATAGGGGTTCTATGGGGCATGATGCTGTGTATAGGGGGTGCTATGGGGCATGATGCTGTGTATAGGGGTGCTATGGGGCATGATGCTGTGTATAGTTGGGCTATGGGGCATGATGCTGTGTATAGGGGGTGCTATGGGGCATGATGCTGTGTACTGTATAGTTGGTGCTATGGGGCATGATGCTGTGTATAGGGGGTGCTATGGGGCATGATGCTGTGTATAGGGGGTGCTATGGGGCATGATGCTGTGTATAGTTGGTGCTATGGGGCATGATGCTGTGTATAGTGGGTGCTATGGGCATGATGCTGTGTACTGTATAGTTGGTGCTATGGGGCATGATGCTGTGTATAGGGGGTGCTATGGGGCATGATGCTGTGTATAGGGGGTGCTATGGGGCATGATGCTGTGTATAGTTGGTGCTATGGGGCATGATGCTGTGTATAGGGGGTGCTATGGGGCATGATGCTGTGTATAGTTGGTGCTATGAGGCATGATGCTGTGTATAGGGGCTATAGGGAATCATGCTGTTTATGGGGAGCTGTGGGGATTCATACTGTGTGTAGGAAGAACTATGTGGCATCACACTGTGTATAGAAGACTCTGGAATATCATAATGGGTATAGTAACCTATAGGCCTTCATACTGTGTACAGATGGCTAGGGGGCATCATACTGTTTATAGGGAGGGCTATAGGTAATCATGCTTTGTATAGCAAGCTGTGGGGCATCTTAGTGTATATGGAGGAAGTACTATGGAGACATGATACTGTTCTTATGGATCTGTGGGGAACATCATACTTTGGATATGGGGCTATGGTGACTATCCTTCTGTGGGTGGGGCTATGGGGCAATCATACTGTGTATAGGGGACTGTGGTGGCCATGATATTGTGTATTAAGTGCTATGGGGGCCATCATGCTGTGTGGGGGTAGCTGTGGGGGCCATCATACAGAGTTATTATAAGGAGGCATAATTGTGAATAATTATCATGATAGGGAAGCACTGGTATTATTATTAGTAAGCACAGGAGGGGGCACAGAAGGGAGGGTACTATTACTGTCCAGGTAAGAGGGGCATTATTACAGCCTGGAGCACTGGTTATATCACTATATGTTTTCTGTAGAGGTGGGTGAATGTGAAGTTTGTGTGTTAGTTTTTCAGGGACGAGATATGGATGGAAGGCGTGGTGCTGGCGGTTTGGTCCGAATGGAAAAGAAAAGAGAGAGTGACTATAATCGCTGAGAACATCATTGCTGAGTATCTGTACAGTATTCACTTATATGGCCTGCAGAGCACTGGTGTAGAGCTGGTATTACCATTATATGGTCACTGTGTGGTGGTCGTTTTGATTAGTGATCAGTATGGCGGTGTTATCATACTGTACATGCTGGTAATATTTCGTTATGGACTGGCAGTATTATTTGTCTGTTGTATTGCAGTATTGATGCTTATATTGCTGTTGGTACAGTTACGTGAGTAAATAGTCAGCAAGCACTGCAGCCAGCCGAATCCTAATGGTGTGCAGTGGACACCTCGTTAGGATTCGTCTCTGCTTGCCGATCCCAGCAAATGTCACATCATCACCAGTATATGATTTTCAGACTTGTGGGCTGACTAGAATACAACATTGAGTAAAGAGGATGAGAGTCTAATCCACGAGTATACCAATCATATACTGCCCATCACATGACAACTGCTGGAACTGAGAAGAGCCAAATCCTAATTATGTGTATATCACACACCGTTAGGATTCCACAGGCTGGTCTACTGCTTGCTGAAAATTTACTCTTGGGTGTACAACCCCTTGAATAATTATAATGGCATTATTCTGTCACTATGTAGTAGTATAATGTAGTCATGGTGTAGTGGTATTATTTAATCTTGTCTTGTTGATAATGATAATCCTGATTTCCTCCTGTCAGGGTAATATTTGCCTGTATTCCAGTCCCAGTCCGGCCCTTAGATTGCTGTCAGCCGAAAGTTTTTTCTCCCAGCCCTCATATACAGTGGGGAAAATAAGTATTTGATACACTGCCGATTTTGCAAGTTTTCCCACCTATAAAGAATGGAGAGGTCTGTAGTTTTTATTGAAGGTACACTTTAACTGTTAGGCCGGAGTCACACTGGCAACAAAATCGGACGACTGCAATGCGATGAAATATCGCATTGCAGTCGGACCTATGTTAATCTATGGAGCAGCTCCCAGTATCAGATTTTTTGTGGTCCGTTTGATACGTGCGAGTGCAATCGCAGCATGCTGCCTGCTGAGCTGTTACCCCCTGAATGAATCAGTTCCTCTCCCGGCGAAAGGAGAGGAAGTGATTAATGTGTGAAGCTTAATTGATTGCTTCCCACAGTAGTGGTAGATCAGCTGTAACCTGTTAACCCTTTCTGATGGATTACAGCGTGGGACCTGACTGTGCATCGGATAGGTAAGAATCATTTTGCTTTTTTATTTTTATTACAGGAAATGGTTTTAGCAGGAAATTAAACGATGGTCAAAAACTGTTTGCTTATTTCATTAAAATTATTTTTTATTAAAGTGTGTGTGTTTGATTTTTCTTTCATACAATAGGATTAATAATTGATAGTTGTCTAATTGACAGCTCTCAATTATTAACCTGGCTTAAAGTCACCTTTCAATAGCAAGATGGCTTTAACCCCTTATTAACCCATTCGACATCGCTACAGGGCAATGGGAATAGACGGGCAAAGTGCCAGAAAGGGCTAATCTAATTATAGATTTGCCTTTTCTGGGATGTTTGGGGGCAGATGTTAGTAGCCAGGGGGGGCACAAAATAAATGCACCCTCCCTGGGCTATTATTATTTGCCCCACTCGCTTGCTTTGTCTGTCTGGTGGAGCCCACGCATTTTTTTTCAACGAATTTACACCTTTAATTAACCCCTACATGTCTGCAAGTTTGCCACAATACACTTATGTAATTGTAAGTTTAAACCATATATAAAACTACATGAAATGACATGGTTAACTGTATGTAAACCATGTGTCATTTCATGTCGGGTCTGTACTTTCGCAAAAGCCGGCAATTGAATTAGCGGCTATTACAGTATGTAGAAGTGTATGAACTATAAATATATGTATATATATATATGTCATAATGACATGTATATATATATGTTGTGAGACAGTGAAGGAATATGTGGTGAATGAGGTGTATATTTCACCTAAGTACCTTGCTGACTGGTATGAGCGAAATGTGTGGCTTTGTAAACCTGGTGGTAAAGAAAGGTCACTACACCTGCCATTCAGTACACGCTTGCAGCTCAGACCTGAATCCACTCAGGTGTTGATTAGGAAGCCAGAAGTAGGTGCTTGGGAGCACAGTCAGAGAGCTCATTCAGTCTGGACAGGAGTCCAGGCACGGAAGGAGACTCCGGGAGGTGGGCTCTCTCTGTCTGGGTGCTCGAGGTACCCCGGACACAAAGAGGAGACTCTGCGACACTCCATGCTGGTGACTACTGAATAGGAGGTGATCTCTCTCAAGTCTGGACGTTGGAGTTGCCTTCAGACATGAAGAGGAGTATCTGTGAAACTCCATACTGGTAACATATATCATATGTGTTGTTTTGGGCCCAGGCTGGTAGAGCCGGGTTCCTGTTAGAAAGGGACATTTCATGTGTGTAATTAGTGGCTAGACAAGCCTAGGTTTTCTGTTTATGATTTCGTTTTTATCACCTACTGTTTGCTGTGGACTTTAATAAAGCTGGTTGCGGCCAGTTTTACATCAGAACTGCTGTCTGAGTGAACTGTTTATATGCCATTCTGTCTACCCGGACAGCGATCTCAGAGCTATATCCCCTGAAAAGCTTACAATTGGCGGAGAATGCTGGGGCAGCGCAGTGGCTGATACAGTTAGTGCTGGAGGGTGCATGCAGCACAGTGGTTAATAGACAGCAGAAAAAAAAAAAAAAAAAGTTTGTCAGCAAGAGAAACGTCTATTGAAGCAGTCTTGGAGAAGACAGTGGCCCTGATAGGGTCTGCAGAGAGAAAATGTATGCACAGCAAAGCTGAACTTGTTGTGAAAATTACTGTGGAATGTGCAGCAGCAAAAGAAACGTCTGTGGAGCAGTCTTAAAGAGACAGTAGCCCTAATAGACTTTGCAAAAGAAAAAAAAAAAAAGGGTGTTTGCACAGCAAGGCTGAATTTTCTGTGGAAAAAAGCTGTGTAGTGTGTATGCCTTGACTGAAGTCTGCCGTTGTGAAGACAGAGAAATCTGACAGCATGGAGGCGCTGTTTGAACAAATGGCGCAAGTTAATATGCAACATAAGACTGCTGTGATTGAGACAGATGAGTCCGGCAGTATGGAGGAGCTCGTTGAGTACCTGGTGCAGGCCCAGCGAAGCATGCAGCAGAGCATGGAGCAGCAGCGCCTGCAGCACCAGCAGCGCATGCAGCAGGCCCAGCAGCAATTCCTGCAGCAGCAGCAGGAGAATAACCGGTTATTTGTTGAGCGGATGGCAGCACAAAAAAAGGATTTCGGTGCCGCGTCCCGAAGTAATGTGGCAAAGGCACCTGCGTTGTCCGCTGTAAAGAAGGCGGTAAGACGGTCCTTAAAAAAAATGACACCTCGTGATGATGTGGAGGTATATCTCACTAGGTTTGAGAGACTGGCAGAGAAGGAGAATCTGCCCCTATCTGAGTGGGCCATGATGGTCGCACCCTATCTGATTGGAGAGCCCCAAAGGGCCTATGCTGTCCTGAGCGAGCAGGACAGCCAAGACTATGCCAAGCTGAAAGAGGAGATTCTTGCCCGGCTGGGTGTTACGGTTGCAGTCCGTGCCAAGAGAGTCCATGACTGGAGATACAGTTGGGAGTCTGCCGTCAGCAACCCTGCCCAAAGGGTCGAAAAGGTGACAGTGGACCGCTACACCCGAGCACTTCCTCCTGAGGTACAGAGAGAAAGGTACTTTGGCCCCAAAGACTGCCTCCGTGACCAGCCGTCTGAGCGGACGTCACTTCAGAGTTCCCGGACGTCGAACTCTCCCGGTAAGAGCGTTCCAGCTGTTGGGGACATGGGGTGTGCTGATAAGCGGGTTCAGGCCCGAGGGGACATGTGGGTGGAAAAGTGTGATGGACAGGGTTGGAGATGTCGTGAAATTGCAGCCAACTGTCCAATAGAGGGGGAGCCTATGTGTTGTGATGTTGGCGGATCCCTCTCTCTCTGCGCAGAACCTGTGTGTGTGTCCACCTCAGCCGAAGAGACTGGACCACAGGGGTCCCCGGTGGTTGTAAATGACTGCCCAGCGCAGGCCCTCTTGGACTCAGAGAGTCCAGTGACTTCCGTATGTGACAGCCTGATTGATAGGGACTTCATCCCTGATAAGCACCTGAGTATGGTGTGTATCCATGGAGACACCAAAGTCTACCCAGAGACTACCGTGGACTTGGTCCCTAAACTCGGGGAGGTTTCATATGAAGTGGGGGTAGTGAAGAACCTGGTGCACCCCGTCATATTGGGTAATGACTTTCCCCGGTCTAAGGATCTCTGGGGGAAAAATGTTTCTGATGGACAGTGTGATGAAGCTCCTACTGAGGGTGCGCAGTCCCGAGGGGCGGAACACAATGCTAGTGGGCCGTTAAACTTAGGTGATAATGATGATGACCATGATAATATTGATAATGATAATGCTAATCATAATAGTGATGATACTGATGATGACCGTGATAAAGATGAAATTTCTTTGCAGGTGATGTTGGGAGACGAGGATGGTGGTCCTCGGGAACCGAGTGTCCCTGACCTGCCTGGCTCCTGTGACAATTTTGGGAGTGAGCCGGTGCGAGACCCCACTCTTAAAACGGCACAGGAAAATGTAATTGTTCTGAATGAGGTTCCCCAAGAGCCTGGCTCTGAGGAGAGGTTTCCTCATGCTGCCATGAACACTAACCTATTGTATAGGGACACTGAAGTCCAGGGAGAGGTCGTAAGTCAGCTCCTGGTATCTGAGCTATATGGAAGTATAGTGCTGGGGTTATCACATAGTCACATACTTGAGGGACCACCTGAGGGAAACCAGGGACCAGATGGTGAAGTTAATGTTGTGGATGACATGTTAACTAAGGTTCCGGATCAAGATGTGAATGAGAATGAATTGTATAACCCTGACAGTGAGCCGGATGTGAATGAAAATGAAGTGTCTAACCCTGGAAGTGAGCTAGATGTGGTTGAGAAAAGGGGGTCAGACAGGGATAGTGGTGGTGATAGTGAGTCATCTGATGACAATAAAGCAACCAGTGCAAGTGAGGAAGGCATGGTAGCAGAGGAGATTGAGAGTCCTGAGAGGAAGGCTGAGGCTGACCTTGCAGTCGGACGGAAGATGGCATCTGAAGATGTTGTACAGTTGGCCGGTTCCCTGGCGAAGACTAAGGTGAAAGACAGGACTCTGAAACTGAACACAGCACAAGTGGATGCTGTTGAAAATGAGAAGTTATCAATGTATGGTGTGGATCTGCATCAGGCCAAGGACTCTGAAGGTGATGCTGCAGAGGTGGAAAAAGCCATGGAAGTGGTGGACACCAGGCCAGGTGCCTCACCAGAAGCTGAGGTCTCAAGTGAAGCTGTAAGGAACAAGACTGAAGATGTGGGGAATGACTCTGCCCCGGAATCTGTTTCTGCTGGAGACAGCGGCGTGGACGATGTACTGTCCGGATCCGTGGCTGCAACTCGCGAAGCTCGGGCCAGAAGTTCGGCGCCCGGTGCGCCATCGGAGTTCCCGAGCGACACAAAGGATCTGGATAAATCCCAAGATGAGATTTTGAGACCTCGGGTTGGCCTTGGTGAGCTCAGGCGCATTTTCATGGAGTCTACACCTGAACCACGTCCCAGTGAGTGGGAGGGGCAATGTGTCGCTCCGTTGCCGCTGCAGATACACGGGAGCTCAGATGGGATGCAGAACGTGGTGGAAAAGAAGACTGATGGTAAGGCTTCTGAGCATGTCTTACCAGAAGAGCCTGAAGAAGGGGCCGAAGACGTAAAGGACGTCCAACAACTACAGGAGAAGATGCGTAGCCATGAGGATCTCCTGGAGAAAGAAGTAAGAGCTCTGAGTCTTATGCAAAGTGAGCCTGTACCAGAAGAGGATAAATTATGTGTACCGACCAAGAAAAACGATCAGCTCCCTCTACAGTGCCAATCGTTTGAACAGTGTGGCTCAAAATGGTCAGAGACCATGACAGAGGCGCTTAAGTTCTGTGAAATAGAATTTATGAATCAACTGATATTTAAGAAAGTAGATGGGCTAAAAAAGGTTCAGGGGGAATTAGAGAAAACCCCTATACCTCCTGTGACAATTGGTGACACAGGGTCAGTGCCCCAAAAACAAGAGGTACGAAAGTTTCTGAGGAAGAATCAGCAGAGGTGTTCTGACGTGCCTGGTCGTACTTATCTGGTGAGCCACTATACCGAGACTGAGGCTGGCACTAAGGTCAAGCTGAAACCGTGCAGGACACCCGAGGCCCGCAGAGAGCATAGGCCTGGGACGGTACAGCGTAGTGCGGTTGCTTTAGGTGAAGATACAGATGACAATGGTGAAGATGAACTTGGTGTTGGCCATAACTGGTCCGGAGTTCACTGTCTCTTTAGGATTGTTGACCAGCCCTCCGGTCTGGATGACCAGCCCTCCGGTCTGGAGAAGAGGGGGGGGGATATGTGAGACAGTGAAGGAATATGTGGTGAATGAGGTGTATATTTCACCTAAGTACCTTGCTGACTGGTATGAGCGAAATGTGTGGCTTTGTAAACCTGGTGGTAAAGAAAGGTCACTACACCTGCCATTCAGTACACGCTTGCAGCTCAGACCTGAATCCACTCAGGTGTTGATTAGGAAGCCAGAAGTAGGTGCTTGGGAGCACAGTCAGAGAGCTCATTCAGTCTGGACAGGAGTCCAGGCACGGAAGGAGACTCCGGGAGGTGGGCTCTCTCTGTCTGGGTGCTCGAGGTACCCCGGACACAAAGAGGAGACTCTGCGACACTCCATGCTGGTGACTACTGAATAGGAGGTGATCTCTCTCAAGTCTGGACGTTGGAGTTGCCTTCAGACATAAAGAGGAGTATCTGTGAAACTCCATACTGGTAATATCTATCATATGTGTTGTTTTGGGCCCAGGCTGGTAGAGCCGGGTTCCTGTTAGAAAGGGACATTTCATGTGTGTAATTAGTGGCTAGACAAGCCTAGGTTTTCTGTTTATGATTTCGTTTTTATCACCTACTGTTTGCTGTGGACTTTAATAAAGCTGGTTGCGGCCAGTTTTACATCAGAACTGCTGTCTGAGTGAACTGTTTATATGCCATTTTGTCTACCCGGACAGCGATCTCAGAGCTATATCCCCTGAAAAGCTTACAATGTGTATATATATTATATATGTGTTCTATGTGTATATATCTATTCTTTCTTTTGACATTTAAATACTATTCATTTGGATACATTATATGTCGGTTTTGCAAGCCTGCGAGAAAATCTCGCAAGTCGGATGTAAATCGGATGTTACAACTACGGTCAGATGCGACTAAATCGCATCTTTCCAGGAAAATCGGATGCCAGACGGATGACTGTTCATGACATTTTGCTGCGATAATCGACCGACTAAAACGGTCAGATTTTTTAGTCAGTGTGTGTGACCCCAGCCTAAGAGACAGAATCTAGAAATATAAACTGGAAAATCACATTGTATGATTCTTAAATAATTAAATTGTATATTAAATAATTAAATTGTATATTATTACACAAAATGAGCATTTGTTATCATTACCAACCAGCAAAAATTCTGTCTCTCCCATCCCAGACCTGTTAGTTTTTCTTTAAGAAGCCATCCTACTCTGCACTCATGCACCTGCTTGAATTGGAACTGTCCACACAATCAATCACACTCCAACCTCTCCACCATGGCCAAGACCAAAGAGCTGTCTAAGGACACCAGGGAGAAAATTGTAGACCTGCACAAGGCTGTGATGGGCTACAGGACAACAGACAAGCAGCTTGATGATAAGGCAACAACTGTTGGCACAATTATTAGAAAATGGAAGACATACAAGATGACTGCCCATCTTCCTCGGTGTGGGGCTCCATGCAGGGTCTGCCTCGTGGGGTAAGGATGATTCTGAGAAAAGTCAGGAATCAGCCCAGAAATACACAGGAGGACCTGGGCAGCACAATGGCTCAGTGATTAGCTCTGTTGCTTTGCAGCGCTGGGGTCCTGGGTTCAAATCACACCAAGGTCAACATCTGCAAGGAGTTTGTATGTTCTCCCCGCGTTTGTGTGGGTTTCCTCGGGGTTCTCCAGTTTCCTCCCACATTCCAAAGACATACTGATAGGGAATTTAGATTGTGAGCCCCAATGGGGGCATTGATAATGTATGTAAAGCGCTGCGGAATATGATGGCACTATGGAAGCAAAGCATAATAAATAAATAGTGCATTACTCCATGTGCTTAGAAAATGCCAAGGAGAGCAGATTGTTTAGACTACGTGCAACGTGTTCTAGCATTATGGCTGAGATTTCTACTGTTGTGTGACATTTACAGTTTAAAGGGTTATTCCCATCATTAAAAGTTATCACCTATCCAAAGAATAGGTTTGTAGATCAGTGAAGGTTCGATGGACAGGACCTCCACCGATCCTGAGAATGGGGCTGCTGAATGTCCTGTCGGAACATAGCGGTGACCACACATACACTCATCACCAGATCCATTCTCTATGGAAAACGGTGTGCTCGTCCATGCCCAGTAATACCACAGAGAATGAATGGAGCCACACCAAAGTCTCAGGGTCCATGAGGAACCCCGGTACCATCGATCCACAGGTCATCACCTATGCTTTGGATAGGTCTCTTTCAGGGGGATATTCTCTGTAATTTGGCTAAAAAGGCACGAACTAAACACTGAAAAGAATTAACCTGTGCACAGCAACGTACAAACAACTTAATGTTCATATGTTTAGATTTTTGAGCGTTTTTTAACTGCTTCAGATTTCCAAAGACGTAAAGCAGGTAAAAGAAGTGACCTGACCGTTCTTCAGACGGCGTCCGCTAAGAAAACGTTCTCTGCTTCAGAACAAAACACGCCGGCGCGTCCTGAATTTGTCAAAAGACGCAAGGATTATACTTCAAAATACCTGGTAGTGACTCTCCACATGATACCATACAAACTCGTTTTTAAAAAAATTTAAAAAGCAGAACCTCCACCGATTCCCTGCAATTGCCTTTACGATGCTTCCCGGTCCCCGTGCATCTCTGATATCTAGTTCCCCTAGAACATTGAGACGGGTGACTGCTGTGGTCAGCGATCGGCCGGGCAGGCATTTTCTTGCATTTCCCGAGTGTCCATGAACGATCTGGAAGTAGATCCCAGGAGCGACCTTGTGTCAGAACGAGTGTTTTGCTGGAGCAGTGGAGATATGTAATGCTTATTCCACTCAGATCAGCCCGACAACCCCTTTTAAACTTTATGAGATTTTAAGAAAGGTTGCTTTATAGAGGACCTGTCACTTGCCTTAAGCATATTATTTTTGTACCTGGTGTAAATGCCACTTTTCTCCTATATCCTGGGTGGTCTGTCTTTTATTCCTGCCCCTCTCTATTCCTAAAATATGACCCTCTATCCTTGCATATAAATCTGGTCTTTTTTAGCCAAGTGGGTGGGTCCTCAACTCTTTTCTATAGGAGTCATCTTGTAGTTCACGCCCCGGCAGCATAGAGGCTCCCATATCTCAGGAACAGAGAGGCGCAGAAACAAAAAGAAGACAACGCCAGATTCAGGAGAACGGCGACATTTACACCAGATACTAACAAATTACATATTTATGGCAAGTGACGGGTCGTCTTTAAGAAACAATGGATCTCTTGTCCATGGGCTGTGTCTGGTATTGCATCTCGTTTTCGGCTAGGGACAAGGACACTGCTGTTTTTGGAAGAAGGCAGACATGTTTTTCTAGGTTTAACCCTTGATTATTACTAACGACTCCCTGATCCCATGCATAAAATGCGTACTGTCACTTCTATGGTCTGCGTTATAAAAAGGCATAAAGCATCAATGAGCAGGGCCGCATTTCACTTTAGTTTTCCCGGGTGCATTAATGGTCGTTTGTTACGGACGCGTATTCCATCTCCTTAGGACGTAGTCATATGGCGGCATTAATGTCATGTTGTGGCCGCACTGACCAACGTAATGTCAATATGAAATTCTAGCTTTTCCAAGATAAATTGCCTTGTAATGCAGATATATAATGTCATGTTAATTTTACGCTGTACATTCAGACACTGACGTGACATATACATACGCCACTATCACTGCAATAAAAATCAGCAGCGGAAAATGTCATTTTCTTTCCAACGGAAACAAGGAGTTTCCATCCTTCATACTGAGATTAATATAGGGTTGTAAGCAGACATTCGGAAAATATGGCGACACAAATAACAATGTGCTATCCGATCCCCGGCTGATGTATTCTGATTAATTGGGAAAATAAATGGACATAGAAAATAAAGGCTGCTGTGGAAATAAATATTCATCACAAGAAGTGTTAAAACCTGCAATACAACAAAACAGCGCTAAGCTATCAGGACGATAAAGGGGTTGTCTAAGCTTGGGGCTCAAGTCTGCAGTCACTTGACTCTACCTGAGGAAGCCGCACAGGCTGCGGCGTAACGCGTGGGACCTTGGTGTCCTCTGGTCCTGACCGCCCGTTTGTTCTCTCATGCCTTTATCATGAGGTTTGTTCTGGTTTATATCATGTGCTAGTGATTTTTTCATGGCTTTGGTTTCGCTTCACAATTATTGATTTGGAGTTATTTTTTCAGTTCACAGGCGGGGGACTATCTTACCCCTTATTTGGGCTTGTTTATAATTATTTGATATATATTTTTTGTATCATTAATATTTTTTCTGCTATCCATACAGGTTCTCTCATCATAGGTGGACCATTACATATTTTCAAATGTTCATTTTATGATCATAGGTTTTTCTAGTTATTTTTCATGTTTTTGTTATTTTTGAGACATTATTCATTATATACCTTGATCAGGGTTAGGGGCGGGCGTTTGGGACCAGAGTCACTTTGATTTTACTTGTGTTTTATTTTACTCTTTGTATACCAATAAAATTGACTGTTTTTCTACTTTCCATTATCTGAGTAGTGTGCATTACTGCGGTAGTTCTTTTCTCTCTTACATTACAGACTTGTGAATCTTCACAGCGCTCACACTACACACTGTCAGGATTCTCCAGTGTCGGGAGCAGCGGGCACGTGACTGTAAGTATGCGATACATACATGTGGTCACATGCCAACTAGTCGTGCCTGGCCTCGCTCAATACAAGTGTGTTAAGTGAGACATGTTGGACATGTCTAGTCGGCATGTTGCCAAAAGTATGCAATGGCATCGGTGAATCTTGACAGCCTCACTGTGCGCACTGTGAGGATTCCCAAGTCTGCAGTAACATAGAATGACTGCAGACTTGAGCCCCAAGCCTGGACAACCCCAAGCCTAAAAATATCCCAAATTTTAATTGTTTACAGCATCATAGACCATTACATTACTAGGGGCCAGAAGTGACAACTACTATAGATATCAGTACCAATAATCACTTTTTGTGTTGTCACTGTGTCATTCCTATGAAAAAAATGAGCAGCTACAAAGTGGTAATAAGACAATCAGGGGTGATTGCAGGAAGTCCCACCAGTAAAACCTGCTTTGCCCTGGGGACCAAAGTAATGAAAATATACAGATTTTTCACCAACCTAACAAACAGTCACACCGCATAGATAATCTAAAGTAGAAATACCAGAAGGAAAATCACAAGCCCTTTTGTGAATACTAAAATTAGAAGACTTAGAATATCTTCTGTGATGAGACCCTCAGCCAGATGCTGCTAGGTAGGCTGTACGCATGGGTAAGACCTGGTGCCATCTAAAGATTGTCACGAAATTTGAGCAATGCATGCGACATATTTTGGTAAACTATTAATAAATATGTGTCACATACACACTTCTAAGCACATGATGTGGGGTGCGCCTGCAAGGGTATAATTTATCCCCCCTCACACAATTGAATACCCAACCTCTGTTTTAGGCTGTAAAGTGAAAATAAATCACACACCGACATATTCAGCGCAACCCTGATTTCTTAACGCTGCTGCCACCACTCAAACACACAGGTGAAGAGTCCCCAAAATATATTACTGTCTGACGATCAAAAGGTCCCACACTCTCCCAAAGGCTATTGATTCTTTAGAGCATACAAGGATCAAACTTATTAAAGATTTTAAGCTTTAATATAAAAATATACAGTGCCTACAATAAAAGATAAAAATAAAATGACACACAAATATGCAAAACAGTTATAAAATAAAAATGGAAAAATAACAGTAATACCTAAACGTTTCCATCTACAGTTGTCTTCTGTTTCCTTGAGGAAAGAGAAATGAATTATGGATCATAATTCATTTACAGTCAATAGAAAATATTCTGCCTAGCACAGACTATTTGCTAACCCCTTTGAAAGCTAAGTCACTTGACTTATCCCAAGAAGGAAAGTCTAAAACTCTCCAGTTTCACACATGTGCATCACAGCTCCATTCATTTTCTATGGGGCTGCCCGAGATAGCCAAGAGCCATACTCAGGTCCTAGTGGATGGGGAATAACCCTTTAATGTACTGTTTGTAATTGATTGATCCATTTATGTTGTTGCAAGTCATTTTTTCTCTTTAAGTATTATATTATTTAATCATAAGTGTCAGCCGATGTAGATTATACTTTTTTTTTGTGTTTTAGATTTTCTATTAACTCCGGATCATATTGACCTTGACACCAGTCAGAGATCATCTGATCATTAATATCAGATTAGTAGTGGTCCGACTTCCAGTATTCTAACCAATCAACTGATTGAAGGGGCCACAATTGTCAGAGCGCCATGCATTGTTTAGTAGCAGAGAATGGTACTGCATACGCTCTCCCATACAAGTGAATGGAGCTGAGCTGCAGTACTGAGCGCAGTCACACTTGTGCCTGTGTAAACAATGTCGGCAAGGTCGCTTTTATTTTGCAGATCACCACAGGTCCTCAAGGTCAAACCCTTTACCCCATACCATGATCGCTATTTTTTGCCAATTCACACAGGCTGAATGAGCGATTTGATCATTTGTTCGGTGTTTGTTGGACTGTTTAGATGGCCCTATAATCGAGAACGTCCATTGGATAACAGAAAACTACATACAATAAAATGAAAACCAGACATTTATTTAGGGGTGATAAAAATAATAATAATAAAGGAGGAATGATTAAAGGGGAATACAAAAACATCTAAGAGCAATAGATCAGGGGAGAGGAGTGTGCCTCCATTGGGGAACCATCCCTGTTCTTCATTGCGCTACATCACGTCCCACCATCTATACTACTTTCTATATAGTAATCTGTTTGATGAAGATCTGAGTGTTAGACCAAAAAGTTATATAAACTGGATTGTAGTTCTAGTTTTTCGTCTTTGTGAACGAGTGCCAGATTCTTTCTTATGATCAGGATAGCGGGTGGGGGTTGACATGATCCCGTATTTCCCCTTTTCATATTATCAGCCTTTGTACATAGGCCCTACGTCCTGGAAGACTCTAGCATTGACTTTTGATGCAGCCTCCCAGATTATGGATAATTATGGTCTATAAAACTAGTTCCTGCAGATTCTAATTACTGCAGTCTAACTCGTCCCTGGAACCAGTACTGGGGACTTTTGGTGCCCTTTATACTTACAAAAGGACTTCTGGAAGAAAATGTAGGGAAAATCCATAATGATCAGAAGTTATATGCACATGAACTGTCCCAGGTCTCCTAAAATAGTAAAGATAAGTCATTAAAAGAACATTGTACTGGAATAGAGAGCTCATGAATATAAGACCTAGAATTAGTAAAATATTGAGGACCCTACGTCTTCTGTAAGGTAAAAGTAAAAGAGTCTGCCTGAGTCAAGTGCCTCTTATCTCCAGTCGCATTGTACTTTTCTATATTTAGGTCCATAATGGAGGGGCTTGGAGTTTATCTGCCGGTGAAGTCCATATTCCCCATCCAGATAATGTGCATGCCGTCAGCTCCAGGGAGTGGCAAAGGCTCGATGATTTTACCAGATCCAGTTGTATGTAATCCCAGGGAAATCCCTTAAACCAGCTCATTAAGTGACAAATGACCACATCAAAGAGATGACCTCGCCTCACTTAATAACCTCACACAACGGCATAACTCAGGTGCCTCATATGTCATTGCTCTGTCTCAACAAAAAATGAATGTCCAGGCATAACAAGAACAGCAACTGAGAAGTAAAACCATTACATGTCTCCACCGACAGATCTAGAAACTATAAAGACAGATGAACCAGAACATGAGTAGAAGTGCACTGCTAGGCCATTCCCCTTTATTTTAGGCCACCTTACAAATGCTTCGGTGACGTCAGACAAATTGGTGGAATTTCTCCATTTCTCCAACTTCAAAAAACTCCTCTTAGTATGGCAATAAATGGTGGCAAAGATATGTCTAGGGGTCTGGAGAGCAAAGCCACTGGGACTAGAAGGATCTGACAGCTTTGCTGTGCTGATGAGGCCATAAAAAGTTCATACACTTCCAATAGCTGTTGGCTGACAGCTATTCCTTCGACTCCCCCGTACACGTGTGCTTCACCAACTGTGCATATCTTTCACATGAAGGAGGAAGTGGTTACGAGCACGTTTGGCAGCAGCCTACCATTTGTGGGATGAAAGGATCAAACATGTTGAGATCTAACCCAAATCATTCTCTTCCATGACATCTGGCATTGGGGGGACATCAGGACACCCCATACTAGAGATGAGCAAAGTGATTTGCTGGACCCTTGTGCACAGTGCAATGTGAATTTACTGCTACCGATGTACTCATGACATCGGGTGGGCTTCTAATCGGAAGAGGAGCTCATGATGTTGGTAGGTAGTAGAGAGTTTGCAGTGCTCTGGTTAGTCTGCCATGGAGTAACAATGTGACTGCTGAAAACTGTTTGGCTCAAGTCTACCCCAAACACATTGGATCGTTGTTTGATCCTCCCAAAATCTGCTGTTTCAATTACATTTTTTCTACTTTGTATGAGCACCTTTCCATCTTACATTGGCTATAGTCTATTAATATGAGGGATATGACGGCCTACAGTGAAACATGGTGGTGTCAGTGTCCTTATGTTGGACAGTATGAGAGCTGTTGGTGTCAGACAGCTCCATTTCATTGATGGTATCATGAATTCATACTGTAGATTAACTGCTAAGTATAGAAAGAGAAGATTCTCCATAATTCCATGCCCTTGGTAGACGTGGACTTTTCCAACATGACAAGGATACAAACCACACATCTAAGGCCATTGCTGCATTTCTGAAGAAGAACAAGATGAAAATGATTCAGTGGCCAAGTATGTCTCCTAATCTGAACTCAACTGAACACCTATTGGGAATTCTGAAGAGACAAATTTTTATTATTTTCCGTCCATCATCCAGGCTCTAAAAGAGGAATGGACACAGATAGATGTTGCAATATGTCGCCATCTTGTTCATGCCAAGCCTAGAAGACTTGGTGCGGTCCATAAAAATCATGGAGGTCATACAAAATACTACATGTAGTAGTTTTTGATGTGGGGTGTATTCATTTTTGCATCAATGCATTTGAGTAAAATTGAAGATTTTGTAATGAAAGTTATATGATTATATTATGGGTTAAAAAAATGTTCTATGAAACTCGGTCTTGTCAAAGTTTTGGAAATTGCTCTTGTGTTCAGTTAGATATTGATTAAAATCTTACGTTTCAAAGGGTTTGTACTCATTTATATACAGATGTGCTCAAAAGTTTACATACCCTGGCAGAATTTTTGCTTTCTTGGCCTTTTTTCAGAGAATATGAATGATAACACCAAACCTTTTCTCCACTCATGGTTAGTGGTTGGGTGAAGCCATTTATTGTCAAACTCCTGTGTTTTCTCTTTTTAAATCATAATATACTACTGTATATTCCTAGAAACAAGCCATTAAGTTTTGTCCTCCCCATATCATTGTTCTTGTCACTTCGCACCAGTTTTGGATGCTCCGTTGCTTGTACGCGATCCCCTAAGTAGAATAGTTCGGATGACAGCAATTTCTCAAGAGATAGCACATAAAACGCGGCTCGATCTTGTGGCTATTGCAGTTGCATCTAGAACATTTACAGAAATATCCCACTGTGATTACTGGAATCTACAGCCAGAGACGACAGAAATAGTCAGAGTTTACATTTTTTTTCTCACATTTACATTTTTTGTTTGAAAATAAAATGCAGAACTTGATGGGAGTGATTTTCCCAGACTGCGCTCCATCTGCTGCCAATCATTACAATGGCTTGGAGGCCCGATCTGACCATTTTACAGTATCCAGTCCGTGATCATTCCCCTTACTTGTTCTTCCTGTTTTCTATCCTAAAGAAATAAAGAAAAGTTTCTTGGAAGTTTATACTTGAGAAAATGAGTCAATGATTTACAAATTCTCTTATCTCTCAACATCAATAAGATTATAACTTACTGCCAGGGGTGGGAAAAAGTGAAAACATTTACAGCAGATCTACTGTACATAGCATGATTTAATAGTTAAAGGAATCTGTCACCCCCCGGGATGGGGACATATATGACCTATTAATATGGGCATACAGGTAATAGAAATGTTACACTAGTCCTACCTGTATGCATCATATTAATGGTCTTGTTGTGGAGAAATGTTATATTCTTTATGCTAATGATTTCTTCCAGGCTCCAGGGCGTGCGGTGACTGGAAGAAATCCCTGCCTCCTGTCTTCGTTGTAATATTACCCTCCTCCCATGCATGTCAGTTACGGCCCCGGACACCTGCGCCTGCGCCCTGCACTCTCTCAGAAATATATACCTCATCCTCTCTTCTGCGGGCACTGCTTTCAGGGATGGGCAGCACGGTGGCTGAGTGGATAGCACTGCAGCCTTGCAGCGCTGGAGTCCTGGATTTGAATCCCACCAAGGACAACATCTGCAAGGAGTTTGTATGTTCTCCCTGTGTTTGTGTGGGTTTCCTCCGGGTACTCGGTTCCTCCCACACTCCAAAACCATACAGATAGGGAATGTAGATTGTGAGCCCCTTTGGGGACAGCGACGATAATGTGTGCAAACTGTAAAGCGCTGCGGAATATGTTAGCGCTATATAAAGATTATTATTATCTTCCATGCAGGCGCCGGCGAGTCACTATGACCTTCGGTGTGCGCACCGATAAGGTGCTCTCCCCACTTCCTGCACAGTCATCACTTGGAACCATGTGTACATGTGACTGTAACAAGGGGACACAGGGGGATAGTTGTGGCTGAGTTGCACAGTTCAGAGACAGAGTCCACTGTGCATATGGTCAGCGAGCTTCCTCCCCCTTGTACATCAATAGATGGGACCGACACAGTTCTTTCCACAGTTTACCTTGTTCTCTCTCCAGCCACGGCAGACGAATTAGAGTCCAAGGAGACAACTGCTGTCCAACAAGGAATAATGTTTAATGAACATGGATGGAATAGAACGGAAAAAGAGTACAACACTGGATTCCTGATCTTTCCCTGACACTCTCCACAGCTGCACCCACAGCAGCTGTGGCAGCCAAAGATAGACAGTGGTCCACGCGCTGGAGTCCTGGGCACTTGAAACCCCTTCAGCGGGGACCCTTCCAGAGTCCTGGGGCCTGTGTTGCGGTCTTTAGTCCTGTGGCCTCTGGGACCCCTCCTGAGTCCTTGGAGATCGGGCCAACAGACTTCTCCTGTCCGGGTGGATGGGGGGGGGGTCTGGCAGTGCCCCGTCTGTAAAGTACATCTGCCCTGGCCAACATATCAGGCAGTTCTTAGGAAGCAGCAGCTTCCTCTCTCCTCATGGCTGCAAGTCCACCCCCCTTATTTAACTATTCACTGTCCCTAACTATATGCAGGCAGCAGGGAATACAGTGAACACATTAGCATTTAAAGGTAACATCACACAATACATAGCAAATACAGGATATACATTACATGACAAGTTTCACATTACAATACAAGGCTTAACAAATACAGCACAGACATGACATCACAGTATAGAACACATATAACATACAGGAAAGGGCACGGGGATCACACGGAAGGAGGAGAGGGCACAATTGAGGGGACCGGCCACCTCCTTACATCACTATGCAGGAAGGAGGTGAGGAGAGTGTGTAGCCCTGGTACACAATACCAGGAGGATGAGTGGAGAAGTAAAGGGTATGCCACACTAAACAGCGTCGCTAACGAGATCGCTAAAATACGTCACAATTTAGCGATCTCGTTCGTGACGCTAACGTGTGTGGCATGTAGCAACGACGTGGCCCCTGCTGTGATCTCGCTGATCGTTCACTAGAGTTCTGGACCGTATTTAGATCGTTGGCGTCCCGCTGGTGAGCCTATATCGCTGTGTCTGACACCTTTGTGAGCGATGTGCGCTGTTTTTTACATCGCAATGACCGTTAAAGTCGTTAATGAGATCGCTAACCGCTTTTGAGTCGTTAACGAGATCACTAAGTGTGGCAGCTACTAGAGACATTAAAACGATCACAAAAACGATCTCATTAGCTTGCGTCGTTATTGAGATCGCTAACGAGATCACTAAGTGTGGCAGTACCTTAACAGTTAAGGTCTCTTCATGACATCATGTACACTTCTGACACACCCAGCAGGGGTGTGGAAGGGAGTGATTTCTAGTCAGTCAGTTTCCTGTCCTTGGACAGAGTAGACGTGTCCAGTTTGAGCCTGTCATCAGTTCAGAACGTGGAGGCTGGTACAGGTGGTCTAATTCACCTTAGTCTAGTCAGAGCTGTGCCCCACTGGAAGAAAGACTGAACTATCTATTAAGAGTCGAGCAAATCGAAGGGCAAAGTGGAAGGAAGATTATTGGAAAAGTGCGTTTGGCTTGGAAAAGTCCTGCACATTGCTACCGGTCACTGGGGACCGAAGGATCACTATTAGCTACAAGCATAGTGAAGAGAAAACCAGAGATTTACCGGACCCTAGGTCGCGGCAAACAAGCCCCTTATAGTCAGTACGTAACTGGGGTCAGGGGAAGTGAAGACTTTGAGTCTCTGCAGGACAAAATAAGAATTCAGCTCCCTCGCAGGAAGGCTCCTGACACAAAGCTGACTGGGCGGTACAGCTATAGATTAGCTGGAGTTATTGAGAGAACTACGCTGCAAGCTGGTTGTACTCATCATTGTGTTGAAAGTAAAGGAGGCCCCTAAGTTGCTTAGCTGTTGCCTCAAAGCTCATCCTCCACCAACCCCATCAGCCTCCCTGGGACCTGCTTGAACATCTTACAAGTAAAGGTATGGAAAGACGCTGACCGTGTGAGACTGAGTTATTATTGCATGCCTGCACAATCCCTACCTAACTACCGACCTGAGGGAAGAGTCCCACCTGTAGGGGACCCGACATCTAGCTGCATCACCATCCCCTCAGAGATCTACAGCAGCGCTGGTATAAATTACCAGAAGACTACAGGTGGCGTCACGAACTGTATATAAATATCCCCTGTAAATATTCCCCCAACATACGCCAGACCGCCAGGGCCACAGACCGAGCCACAGCTACCTGTGACAATCCCATAGACTTCTACGGGCTCGGCTCTGAGTACCCCATTGCCCTGGTAACCCACAATTGTGGTGGCGGGTCGACACACAAACTTTGGCGTCACGAACAGGATGCGAAACTCGCAGAATTGCGAGCCCTGTGTGCCTAAGGAATTGTTTTTGTGAAAAAGGACTGTTTTCACTTTTGGCGCCAAAATCGCCATTTTTGTCGCCATATTCGCGCCCTCAGGCGCTGGAGAAGAAGGTGGGCGTACCTTCGTGGGCGTCTACCCCCTGTGGCGCGAAGAAAATGCCTGCCCTCTCAAAGTGCTATTACAACATGCGATCCTGCCCTACAGCAAAGGAGGTCCGCCTCCTCTTCACCTTCCCTGCGAGGAGGAGGAGACGCAAACCCCACCTCCACGGAAGAGACCGGATGTCTCTGCAGGAAGAAGAAAGAATCTTCTGGAACATCATGGAGGCAGGACGTGTGCAGCCGAGCAGGGAAGCGGAGGAAGGCAGGCCCCGTGCCCCAGCCAAGCTGCCACCAGCACCGGAGTTATCCGTGGTCCTGCACCTGCAGCAGGCGTTGCTAGAGATTCAAGAAGAAAATGCACGCCTGAAGAAGATGGTCCAGTACCAACCTGGCTTTGAAGAGATCGAGAGACGCCGGCGTACCCTGGAACAGCGGAGGCTGTGGGACACGGTGATCTCTCCCCTCAACGACCCCCCACGATTCCAGATACCGAAGAGTCTGCTGCCCAAGGCGAAGGAGCAACCGGAGGCTGCCCCCGAAAGTACCGATCCCGATCCCACCGGTGAAGCGGTGGAAGCGAAGGAGGTTGAGGAGGTACAGCCAATCCCGGAACGCCCGCCCGGCCAAGAGGCCGCAGCAGATGATCGGTCCCCGGTAGGGACACCGTCGGGGACTCAGCCGTCAATGATGGAGCAGCAACAGCAGCAGGTTAGTGCGTCCCCAACTGAGCCATTGCGCACACCTGCTTCCTGCTCTGCATCACACCAGCATTGTGCATCGGCATCGCCCCCTGCGTACACCTCCGTATCGCAATCGGCGATCTACTCTGCATCGCAATCGGCGACCCAATCTACATCGTAAGAGTCTGATGCGATCTCAATTGAGCCACTACAAAAGCCTGCTTTTTGCCCAGTATCTTATGCTGCAGCAGCGTCCCCAGAGGAGGACGGGCCCTGCGGCCTAGAGGACCGGAGTGAACCGGCCCTGCAGGTAACCAGCGATGATGACACCCTGCTGGAACCCCCAACATCCCCACCAGCCCAGTGCACACCAGCCACACAGACCCCGATGGTGGAGTCGATGATCTTAGTGCTGGGCACTGGGCCCAGGAATAGGAACGGTCCTGTGCGAACATCGCATTGTTCCAGCCCCGGGGTGGAAAGTGTATTTGAAGTGAATGAATAAATAGTAAAGAAGAATCGGTGAGATCCCTATAGGATCTACCATAAGTAATATTGTAGAAAGTTTGAAAATGTTTTACAAAATTTTGCATAAGTTGAAGAGTATGATGCATATATATTTTGCTAACCGTAGAATGCCCGGCTGGGTAACCAGAAAAAGTTTTTGCACTTTAGTATTATGTGATATTATATAATATGTCTTTGGTTTTACATTGGACTTGGAGGTTGAGGACTATGCCAACCCAGAACTTACTTGTAAATAGTTGCGCTTCGGTGCCTTATCTTGGTTTTACATAAACCAGTACAACTACCTCTGAAAACAAAACCCGTGTGGTGTGGCACTGAGTGAGGTCTGCAATTGGATGTCCTGCAGCCCACCCAGGACCCACGTTGAAGGTTTGGTGCGGGTCCTTCACAAGTATACCGTATATTTATTGAATGCTATTTAATACTTTTGTATTTCTATATAAAATGTTAATGTTTGCAACGTTCAAGATATCCTCACCTCCCGGATGGGACGAATTACTGTTTACTGTTTAATGTTTTCATGCATAAACAAAAATGTCTCTTTATATTTTACAGCCCGGGAGTGCTGTCGTTTACCATGGGGGAATGTGTAGCCCTGGTACACAATACCAGGAGGATGAGTGGAGAAGTAACAGTTAAGGTCTCTTCATGACATCATGTACACTTCTGACACACCCAGCAGGGGTGTGGAAGGGAGTGATTTCTAGTCAGTCAGTTTCCTGTCCTTGGACAGAGTAGACGTGTCCAGTTTGAGCCTGTCATCAGTTCAGAACGTGGAGGCTGGTACAGGTGGTCTAATTCACCTTAGTCTAGTCAGAGCTGTGCCCCACTGGAAGAAAGACTGAACTATCTATTAAGAGTCGAGCAAATCGAAGGGCAAAGTGGAAGGAAGATTATTGGAAAAGTGCGTTTGGCTTGGAAAAGTCCTGCACATTGCTACCGGTCACTGGGGACCGAAGGATCACTATTAGCTACAAGCATAGTGAAGAGAAAACCAGAGATTTACCGGACCCTAGGTCGCGGCAAACAAGCCCCTTATAGTCAGTACGTAACTGGGGTCAGGGGAAGTGAAGACTTTGAGTCTCTGCAGGACAAAATAAGAATTCAGCTCCCTCGCAGGAAGGCTCCTGACACAAAGCTGACTGGGCGGTACAGCTATAGATTAGCTGGAGTTATTGAGAGAACTACGCTGCAAGCTGGTTGTACTCATCATTGTGTTGAAAGTAAAGGAGGCCCCTAAGTTGCTTAGCTGTTGCCTCAAAGCTCATCCTCCACCAACCCCATCAGCCTCCCTGGGACCTGCTTGAACATCTTACAAGTAAAGGTATGGAAAGACGCTGACCGTGTGAGACTGAGTTATTATTGCATGCCTGCACAATCCCTACCTAACTACCGACCTGAGGGAAGAGTCCCACCTGTAGGGGACCCGACATCTAGCTGCATCACCATCCCCTCAGAGATCTACAGCAGCGCTGGTATAAATTACCAGAAGACTACAGGTGGCGTCACGAACTGTATATAAATATCCCCTGTAAATATTCCCCAACATACGCCAGACCGCCAGGGCCACAGACCGAGCCACAGCTACCTGTGACAATCCCATAGACTTCTACGGGCTCGGCTCTGAGTACCCCATTGCCCTGGTAACCCACAATTGTGGTGGCGGGTCGACACAAGAGCACCTTATCGGCGCGCACACCAGAGGTCACTGGAGGGGAAGTCGTCGGCGCCTGCGCAAAAGATTCCTGAGTGCAGTGGCCATAGAAGAAAGGATGAGGTATGCATTGTGGAGGAAGTGCAGGGCGCAGGATTCTGGGGCCATAGATGACGCTGATGGGAGGGGGTACTATTGTAATGAGGACAGGAGGTAGGGATTTCTTACAAGCACCGCACGTCCCGGAACCTGGAAGAAATCGTTAGCATAAAGACAGAATACAACATTTCTCTGCAACAAAACCATTAATATGAGGCAAACAGGTAGGACAAACGTAACATTTCTATTGCCTGTATGCCCATATTAATAGGTCATATACAGATTCCCTTTAAAAGAAGAAATGCAAGTGCCCAAAATATTTAGGTTTTTTTGCAATAACAAGGCGGCCCTGCCTCTCATACAAGAGACCCAACTCAGTATGGAGTCTTAATATCAAGGCAATGCTCCATAAGAAAAATAATATGCAAAATAGTTCTCACCCGCCAAACCAGAGTCCCAGCTACAGACGCACTGATTTGGGGTCTTGTCCCTCATCACTATAGAGCAGGACGGTGGTTGGCTGAATCAGGTGCCTTAGATACATCTTAAGGGGGATATTGGTTCTCATTGAAGGGACTCAACTCAGAATGGAGACTTATTTTCTAGACAATGCTCCATGGGAAAAATGATATGCTCATAGCAGTCAAACCACAGAACTATCTGTAGACTCCATGATTTCGGACTTTTTGATTTGGCAAATTAAATGATGAACAATGAGCAATTCTGAATTGTTAGTCACTATAACTGTCTGGAAACTGTGGTTCAGTCAGAGGTCTACCAGTCGTCCAACACTCTACCTAAGAGTAACCAGTCAAGCTACAAAGTGTCATACATAATATAGAGGCAACCCATAATATAGAGGCTACTATAAAGGGGAATGGGTGTGGGATGTCAGGTTTATGAATGTTCTCTCCACAGACCCTTCAAAGGTTCCAAACAAGGGTGCGGGAAACTAACCCAAGGATCCCAAGGTCGTGTTCTCCAGGTTCTCATGCTGTAACCACCACCAGAAGGCCCATTTTAATTCTTGCCTTCAGTACTCCTTCCCTTAATGTACAACCAAAAAAATACAGTTTGGAGACAGCTTCTTCCTTCCCATAGAGAATAGAGAACAATAGTCCCAAGGCCCTATTTACTGTGGTCTGCATTAATCACATCAACTATACAGCTTCTTTACCTAATCATGAAGGTGTCATCTGGATGAAGACAATCAACTCTACCGTTTTATCCATAGTATGGTAAATCCAATGGGCAGATAGTCAACACAAGGAAATTATCTGCAGGAAACGCTCATGAAAAAGGTGGAGACCCCATGCATATGGTACCCCGGTCCTACTTTGACCTATGGCTCTATTACAGCAGTAGAGGAAGGGGTCCATGAGGACTGGGCTCCGGCATCAATGAGAAAATGTTAAAACATAACTTTTACTATGCAATTAAAAACATGGAGAGAAAAAGCAAAAAACGATAGAAAAGATTAAGGCCCCATAAACATACACGTTTCAGGTTAGAAACCCTTATTCATAGCTATAAATAACAGAAGTTTGTTTAAATTCCAGTCATTCTGACAGAGTTTTCAAAGTAAGTTTGCCAGTCTCATCAGGTTTATTTGGAAAAAAATATTTAGCAGAATACGTTAGTGTGGGCCAATTTATACCGCAAACTAGTTCATGTCAATAACAGGCAACTCCTGTGCTTGTCTGCTATGTGGCCGAGCACACCAAGCTGCACACAGAGCCAGTCATGTCCATGTGGCTGACCTGAATTTTAGTATGGCCATCAGAGCAATGAGATTTATTTAATAATGTGTGCAGTTTACATTGTGAAATGGTGGCTCAGTAGGTAGCACTGCTGCTTGCCTGCATTGGTGTCCTGGGTTCAAGTCCCACCCAGGACAACATCTGCACGGAGTTTGTATGTTCTCCCCATGTTTGTGTGGGTTTCCTCCAGGTTCTCCAGTTTCCTCTCACACTCCAAAGACAGACTGATAGGGAATTTAGATTATAAGCCCCAATGGGGACTGTGATGTAGGATACGATGGCACTGTATAAATGGTATAAAGAAATCTGGTGATGGCTCCTTCTCCTCGTGGTACAGCAGATAGCGTTGTGTGTTGTTGTTTTGGTTCTTGTCTGTTTTTCTAGATTGGATTTCGTGATGTGATGTGTGATATAAAATATAACAACGATGAATAAAATGAAAAGAATTGACGACTCTGGAGAGGCGAGGAGGCAAGCCAGGGGATCGTTAGTCAACCAAAGATGTTCTGTAGATTTCCATAGCAGAAAAGCTGCACTTGAATCCTGCACCGCTATACCCCCCATGTGTTCTTGTCCCCCCATCCGCCACATATAATGCTATGGTAATATGCTCAGTGGCGACTGCAGATATTTGCATCAGATCGGTCCGCGGAGACACTACCCTGCCAGAGAGGGGGTAACATGCTAGGGACCACCTGCCACGCGCACTGACAACTTCAACACCAGTGAGACAACATACAAAGGAGCTGCTAAGTGAGAGCAAAACAAATGAATAGAAATGGCCTAATTAGCCTTATTAATTAAACAGCGAGCTCGTCTGCAGGGATTGTTAGTGCAGAGGCTGACAGACTGCTCGGCTCTCAATCTCCAGCTTTCATGTCGAGAGAGACTTTTGTGCCATGTGAGTGATGAGAGGAGCCCCATGACAACCCGCCCGTCACCGGGAAGCATGCTTAGCAATTAATGTCGCATTAAATGTGAGAAATGCTTCCCATTCAGGGCTTTCCGCAACGCCTCACTCTCGGGGTAATGATCTTCCATGAGTTGCATGAGGTGATGTCGCTTTAGACGTGGAGTGGGTTAAACATTGCGCTCATTAGCCTAATTTAGTTTCCATTTACCCCCCTGACATGGCCGAGCTCAATGGCACATGAATGGGGACACAACAAGGCGAGTACAAGAAGGGATTAAGACAGATTAACGTTACTTGTATGTCGGTGAAAGCCGAAGAACAGGTTAAGGAGCGCGCAGACGTCCTGGCTTGTTTTATGACCGTGGCACGGTGCCCATTTTGTATTTGCATTATACAAAGTGATGTAAACTGTCAGCGCCAGATTAGTAAGAACATGAGTCTGATAGAAGAGCTGCAGGCAATCACAATAAAAGCTGCAGGCAATCGCAATACACGGCGGCTTGCGTCACGTGACATTGACACTGTGGCGGCACATGTAATGATTCCCTATGGTGCCGCACTACGACCTGTGACCTACAGCGACTATGACATGGAGTTGTATGTTTCCAAATGGGTTGGATTTTCTGACGTTGGCTGTAAGTCCCACCACGCGATTCACTCATCATGAACTCAGGGCCGGCCCGAACGTATAGGCGAACTAGGCGGCCGCCTAGGGCGCCGAACCTAAGGGGCGCCAGAGAAAAAATAGAAAAAATTATAAAAAATCTTTTCAAAAGGCAAAAAGTTTTAGGGATAGAAAGAAAAGTGTACATAAATTTTTTTACCCTAAATTTAAAAGAAAAACCGTTGAGCTTCAATTTACGCACGGAAAGGAGGCGCTAAACTACGGACGTGAGTCGTTTGCATCGTCTGCTGACAGGTGTTTGATCCCGAGCGTTTATTTTGCTCCTAAGTTTTCAAATGTTGGCAAAGCAAAGCAAACAACCAAAAATGCACACACTACACTAAGGGGGCGCCCGAGAGAAAAAAATACGTATACTTAATAGTAGGGGCGAAACAAAATAGTTTCGCCTAGGGCGCCGTAATCTCTCGGGCCGGCCCTGCGTGAACTTTGATGCCTCACTCAGACGGCTGACACTTGCATGCAACCTGCGTGCAATATGGCTGTTTTCTAGCACGATCGCAGATATAAAATACTCGACAGTAATTTGCAGGTAAGCACAAAATATTTTTGGACAAGTAACGTGCCTGAGAAGAATTGCTCAGGCCCTAGTTAGTCCTAGTGCCCACAATTCCACATGTCCTATGGAAGCTGCACCAACGCATGGGGAGGTTTAACGGATCCACCTCACCTGGTGAGCCCTACACATATGTATGGCAAGGAACGTGTCTACTTCTAAAGGGAATCTGCCACCAGTTTTTTGAACCCCATATGACAGCGTCATAATGTAGAGGCAGAAACCGTGATTCCACTGATATATCACTCAATTGACTGCAGTTTTGATAGAATCCCTGTTTTATCTGCTGCAGATCTAGCAGTTCTCTGAATGCTGAGCTCTGTATAGCCCCGCCCACACCACTGATTGGCAGCTTTCTGCGTACATTGTGCAGAGACAAAAAGCTGCAAATCAGTAGTGGTGGCGGGTTTATACAGAGCTCATGAAAATGAAAGACTACCTGGCAGCAGGTGCACTAGTCCTCTAGTGATAACCTCCTGCTGATAAAACTTATAATATCAAAACTCCAGCAAGCAGTCCAGTAAGTGAAACATCACTGGAAACAGAGTCTTTATCCCTACATTTTGCTGCTCTCAGATTAGGTGGCAATAACCTGGTGACAGATTCTGTTTCAGTCTGTTTATGCCATTCCATCTGCTCCCTGGTCTGTATTCCATGTTGGATAATATGTTGGCCACCTACCCCAGTAATTCCAAACTCAACCTGGAGACCCATGGAAACTGGCCAGGGTTTCAGGATTAGCAAAAGAGGTCACTTTTACAGTAATACAAGATATGGCACTTGAAGAACAGCACCCATTGAAATTGTTGACAGGTCTTGGCGCAAATGATGGATGACCTACAGTCTTTCTTGATAAAGGGACGTTTTAAGCCCCAAATGCTTTGTGTATTAGAGATATTACAATAAAAAAGTATCTACATGATCTCGACTATGGACCTCAACCATCATTTACGCCAAAACCTGTCCACAATTTCCAGGGGTGCTGTATGTCAAGCGCCACATATTGTGTTACTTTCCTCTCTGGTCTGTTTGGTATCACTCAGCTGTGGGATGAGGACAGCGGCTGCATGGTTTTGGTCACAAAGAGTCTTTTTCAAGCCAAATATACAAGGTTTTTATTTTTTTAATGACCTTCTTCTCGATCTTGAACCATGGCAACTTGATGGATGAACTGATCTGTAGCAATATCGATCTTGTGCAAGCCTAGATAGGTTCACCAGGGTCTTCTCCACCGTTATCTTAATAGTATAAAGCCTTCAGGTTGCTCGTCTTCCTCTTCGCCTTGCTGCTTCTATTTTTCTGACCATGATGTCCTTCTCCAGTAATTGCTCTCTTCATATGATGTGTCCAAAGTAGGCAAGTCGCAGCTTGGTGATCTTTACTTTGAGTGACTTGTTTGGCTTGATTTGTTCAAAAATTGACTTATTTGTTCTTCCTGCCATCCATAGTATTGATAATCTTCTTCTCGAGCACCACATATCGAAAGCGTCAATTAATCTTCTGTCTTGTTTCTTTATCGTCCAGGTTTCGCATCCATAAGTTACCGCAGAAAATATACAAGTACACCTCTTATTATATTTGGCTTGAAAAAGGCCCTATGTGGCTGAATCGTCACTTGTATTTTTTACCTTTGTAATCAGTAAAGAGATCCCTTGGAGGAGAACGTCCCACGCCTTGGACCTCATTTTTTTTTTAATGTTTGGAGATTTTTGGCATGCCCATGAGAACGTTTTTGGCCAAAATATAGAATAATATTAAACTTTATCCTCCCCAATCAGAAGCCTTACAAAATGGAAGTTGTTTTTTCCCAGAAATGTAAAATTCTTTTGGGGTTCCTCCAAGGCAATAAGGATGGAAATCACTAACCTAAACTATAATATCAATTGTATGTAATGGTAAAAATGTCTTCTCTATGACATAGTTACACATAAACCATCAGAAGCACCATATGACAAGACCTGCTGCTCTCAGAAATCTGCGCTATGTAACGTATGGATATAATGACGGACAGGGCTTACCACGGCTTAATCTGATGAGATTGTTTCATAAGCATCAGCTGTAAATAAATTGCATTTCTCTTTTTCTGTATTTTGCCGTACAGATGACTGTGGCACTTAAGAGCTGGCGTCACAGGGTCATATGTCACAGTGTTAACAACACAATGGCCTTACGGGTTCATGTGAAAGTACAGCACGCATGCGACGGCATGTTCTGAACATTGAGACTCGGCTTGGCAGCGGGTGAGAACCTCTCCAGACTAAGCCTTTCCCAGAAGTTTGCAGATAACTTTCCACAGGAAGCACGAAACATGTCAGGACCTTGACGAGGAACAGAGCAATAAGCAGTATATATTTTATATAAAGACTGGGATGTGGGCAGATACTGTAGCAGCACAAGGGGGATCACCAAACGGTGATCTCTGGTTTGGAAAACCCAAGGTCAGAGACGTTAATAGGGAATCATGGACCCTCATCTATCTGAACGCTCATGTGAACCAACTCTGACGCCTCGTTCATACGTCCGTGCTTAAACACATACATGAAAAAATGGAACCAGTGTCATCAGTGTTTTAGATGAGTGTGTCATCAGTGTTTGGTCCTCGTATCCGTTTTTACCATCATGGTTTGGTCCATGTGTCCGTTTTTACCATGTTTTGTCCATGTGTCTGATTTACCATCAATGTACTGTCTGTGTGTCCGTTTTTACTAAGTGTTTGGTCCATTTGTCCATTTTTACCATCAGTGTCTGTTCCATGTGTCCGTTTTTTACCATCAATGTGTCATCCATGTATCCTTTCTTACCATACCTGTGTCATCAGTATATGGTCCCTGTTTGCATGTTTGCCATCAGTGTTTGGTCCCTGTGTCCATGTTTACCATCAGTGTATGGTCCCTGTGTCCATGTTTACCATCAGTGTATGGTCCCTGTGTCCGTTTTTACCATCAGTGTTTGACCCGGTGTCCGTTTTTACCATCAGTGTTTGGTCCCTGTGTCCGTGTTTACCATCAGCGTACGGTTCATGTGTCCGATTTACCATCAGTGTACAGTCCGTGTGTCCATTTTTACCATCACTGTATGGTCCCTGTGTCCGTTTTCACCATGTATGTCAGAGATATAAGATGAGCTCAGTGCAGCACTAGGGTAAATAACTAATACCTTTTCCAATGGCCTCATATGACCACTATAAGTAAAGTAACTGAGTGCTAAAAGCATCCCTAAATCAATTGCACACTATACACTCAAGCAATATAATGCATATACATAGTGAAACCCATTAAACTTATATAATACCTGGACTCTGGAGAGACAATATGAAAAGAGTGATGGTGGGTGGATAAGCTGTTCACCCTCACCCTGACGTACGTTGAGGCCCCGGCATCTTCACCTTCAGAAGCATCCTGGGGAGTAGGGCGAACTAGGGCGCCCCCTAGTGTTAGGGACAGGGAAGGAGCCCCTGGTTCCGGGTCACCTGATAGCTGAGTTGTGACACTAGCAATGTCCAATGTGCATCCGGCTTACAGAGGTTTGTCTAGTTTTGAAAAATGATTTCACACATCTAATTTGGCAATTTTGGGTTGATAAATCGAGGGGTCTGTAGTTCAGGAATCTCATGTCTTGGATACTGCGCAAACCAGCTAAAACAAACTTTTCTTATTTTGGAGAAGCTGTCCTGTCCTTCATTACACAGACAGTCCATAGATTTGAATGAACACTGTGTAATGCTTAACTTTTCCTGTGGGGGTGCTGCAGGGAAACTGACCACTTACTGTTACGTTTCTCCACAGATTAGAGCTGATTGTTGTGGGGCTGGGTGAATATTTTGTGATTAGTACAGTGAAGAGGCCCTTCTAGTAAGCAGGAATTGGACAAAATAAGTATAGTATAGGAAACGGAATGAATAAGCGTGTAGTAATATACAATATTAAGATGACGAGTTATCACAACTGAACATTGATTTTTTTTAATTTAAACTACCCAATCATTGAGCATCTTCCATGTTCAAAGACAAAATAGTGGTTTATTTAGACAGACCAATGATCGGGAACAGACTTTGTTGTGAACATTGGTTCATTCATTATCTGCCCATATAAATGGACCTTTACACGGGACCCTCAAGCACAACGCAATAGTTGATGGACATCTGTAGCA
Organism: Oophaga sylvatica; assembly: GCA_033576555.1. Classification (NCBI taxonomy): domain Eukaryota; kingdom Metazoa; phylum Chordata; class Amphibia; order Anura; family Dendrobatidae; genus Oophaga; species Oophaga sylvatica. Next base: position 507,370,303 of record JARQOD010000004.1, read on the forward strand.
CCTTTCCACCCCTGTCTTCCACAGTGACTACTGCGTGTCACACAGAGCATGCCCATTACACTCCTTCCTAGATGTCTTGGTGTCAGCCATGAAGCAAATCCCTGCAGCTGCTGTTACAATTTCCTAGGCAAGATGACAGCCCTCTAAGATCGTATAAAGAAAATTAGATGAAAATGTACACTTTAATAAAAATACATACAGACATTCAACATTTTATATATATTAAAAGTGCTAATATACTCTAAGGGTGAGCCAGGTCGACTGATCTCGCTGCTCATGTTAATAATGTATTAAAGGGATATTGTGGTTATCTCCTATCCACGGGATAGGTGCTTACTTGTAATTTAGAGGGGTCCGACTGCTGAGACCCCCTATGATCATCCAGAATGTTGTATTTCTACCCACTGAATGGAGCAGAAATGTGCATGCTTAAATGATGTTCCATTCATTTCCTAGGACTTCTGGAGAAAGTCAAGAACAGCTCGGCTATCCTCGTCAGTCCAACACAGTATGAACGGATAGCTGATAACTTATTATTACCAGAATACCCCCTCTTTGACATGTTTTAATTTATTAAATCTGTCCTACTAAACTGCTTGATGATCTCCACCACAATTACCTGGTGGGAAAATAACCCATCAAACATGTGCATCTCTGCTTCAGGCCATTTTTTTGGATTTCCTCATAATGATCTTCGCATTAACGGAATATCCTTAAGGGACAACTTGGGTCACCTTGAGACCTTCTGCCATTGTGATATTTCTGCAGGGGTGTTCCAGGAACTTCAAAGCTGAAGGTAAAATGAACACATCCTGTACGCGTAATGTGATATGATCAAGTAGAGAATTAGGAAAGACACTGCATAATGTCAAGATGGTTTTACCACCTGAGACCATGAAATGAAGGTATTTCCCATCTTGTGAAATCATAAAGGATGTGTTAACGTTTGGTTGCAAAATTTAGGATCCTATGAACATACTTTGGGGTAACAAGCTACGGAATATGAGTGATTGTATCACAGGAGTTATTAATCATTTAGCTTGTCTCTGACATGTTCATCTGAGGTCACCAATGTGGAGATAAGGAAGAGAAGGGGGTCTTGAGAATTGTTCTTTTTTGGAAAGAAGGGAAATGATGTAGCATGGGAGTGAGACGGTCCTAGGACCCCGTAACCCCTGAGATCTGGAGGATGCGGAGGTGCACACTACACACTGGATATAACTCTGGTGAGACTGGAAGGAGCGGCTTCTCTCCATCCGGTCTGACCACTATGCAGATGGATGGTGAAGTAGAAGGCATCTCAGGTTCATCTCTCCAGGGATCTGTTGCCCACACATCCTCTGGAGCGGCTATAATATTCCCCTGCAAGATTCATTATTCCTCTAGTAACTCAGAGACGATCGATTTCCGCATCCTCTTCTTTCTGTGTATGCCTGATCATAATATATCATCATATTCACATGTTCACGGATCTGAATGAGTGGTTCTCCATTTAATAATACTATTTGGACACCAAATGTACATCTCCTTGCATAAGAAATTATCTATTACCGTTATCAGTAATGGGAAATTTTTCAACAAATGTCCATCATCACAATGCAGACATTAGTAATGAGATACAGCAAAAGAGATGACCACCCAAAATTGCTATGGAAATTATATTCTGGAGGAGTGACCTTCTTAAAGAAAGATGCCAGACATCTCTGTTGGTGGATTATCCTCCCTAGGAATAAAAGTCTTCGGCATTGAAAGTCTACATGCCCAGTCCTTGTTTTCCTCATATTGTTTGATGGAAGAGAATTGTGAATCCTTCTTTCAGATTAATGTTCAGCTGGTTAATCCAAAATAGCTTTTTAGTCAATATTAATGACTTACTCTTCAAAAAATTTGCAGAAATCAAGATACTTATCAGAGAAATATGCTTCTTTATTCACTTATGAGCTAAAATTCATCTTGCTTGAAACAAGTTGGACTGCCTGTTCACTGAAAGATCAGATTACAGTTGCCTATTAAAGTCTATGGGAGAAGAGATCGAGAGGAGGAGGAAGCATACACAGATTGGACTGCTGCTTTCTATTAAGTGTTTTATCTAACACAGTGCTGGATTCAGAGCTACACTGCTCAGTAATGCTATATAATTTACGATGCTGGTTCTGACCATATGCTACATAGAAACGTGAGAACAGGAATCCATCATGCCTGTATATGTAATGTATGGGACATATCACAGTAGCTAACCTTTACCCACTCACTCAAAGACAACTAAAAATTAGAGAGAGAGCCTACAAAGGGGGAAACTGGTTGAAAATTGCAGAATACAAGTCACATGTTACTGTCCTGGCTCCAGCGCCTGGATTTGCTCCTTTCTCCTATGGCCAAATCCCTTTGCACTGGTCAGCACCAGGTAAAATTTGGTATCTAGCAAACCTGTATAACCTCATCACTCAAGGCCTTTTAAGGTCTACGTTAGGCAAATATCTACTGTCATGTTTGTCAGGAGTTATCTTCACCTTCCACCTGGCTCAGCTTCAGCCAGGGGTCTAATTAAAATAAAGAGAAACCAGATAATCAGCTCACCCCTCCTTTACAAGTGATTCCACACCATCCATTACATAACCTCAGTGCACGATGCAGGAACAACAGTTTCTTACAAGCTGTAATATTTTTAGGCCTTTCTTACATCCCAGGATTATAACCCCATGCAGTCCATCTCTAACTAATGATTTCATATTTACGAGAAAAATTAATATCACAAAAGCAAGCTCTAATTGCTTGAGTGTACTCCCCAACCAGGATGGATTTGATAGTGTGTTTTCTATGATTACTAGACGTGTTTAAAATAGCTAAAAACACCCTCCAAAATTACATGAAAGAGTGATTTTTCTTTTGACTACATGTAAACTTATAACTAATAATTAAGTAATCAACAGAGACTGGTATGGTCGACTCATCTCAAGTGTGAGATGTTAATTTTCTTCTCTTCCTCTCCTGCTTTATTTTTGGATTTCAGTTTAGTAGCTTACCATGAATTAAGGTACTGCCACACTAAACAATCCCGCTAGCGATCTCGTTAGCGTTGCATACTAATGAGATCGCTAGCGGGATTGTTTCTATATCGCTAAATGCTGCCGCATTTAGCGATATAGTTAACGACGCTATCGCCGTTAGCGATCTTCTTAACGACTTTAGCGGTACAAAAGTACCGCTAAATCGCTAAGAAAAGGTGCCACACAGCGATAAGATACTTACCCAGCGGGAGCGCCAGCGATGAAATAGGGTCCGGAACGATTCCAGCGACGAGCGAGATCACAGCAGGAAGCTCGTCGCTGGAAGCTGCCGCACTGAACAATATCGCTAACGGGATCGCTAAATAGTGACGTTTTTTAGCGATCCCGTTAGCGATATTGTTTAGTGTGGCATACCCTTTAGTGTGCTCTTACACTTGAAACACATTGATGCCTTCAATTTTGTCTTGTCTGTCATGTGCAATGCTGGATAAATAAAGAAGATAATGACTTTTGACACCCTGCAGTGCTGGCTGCAATCCACTCTGCTAGGTGCCTAATTATCTCCTCCCTACTCCTGACTTCTATTCAACTTCCAGCTCAGTACAGGATCTGTAGGTGTGGTTCACACTTAATATTCTGTTATGCATCTCAGCTGCAAGTTCCTCTTTATATTTGTTTCTGCTATTGTCAAACTTCAAGTTATAATCTCATCTCTGTTTTCAAAGTTTTGCTTTCTCAGGCCACAACAAAGCTTATTCTCTGCTATTAAGGTAACTCATCTCTGCTAGAAAATGACTAGTTTGCCAATGCATTACTGTTATCCTGCGGTTAACTATATCCTTGCTATAATTGCATTCGTCATTTCGAGAGTTGGTGTGAGTTTATTCACACATCTAATTTCATTGGCGACAACATCAGTCTATGGTCAGTGAACAGGAGAGGGAGTACCGCCTCTTACCTGATTAGTCAAATGTGCAACAATAAATTTGGCTAATCAAAAGAACAGCTGCTAATGGCGGCAGGTGAGAGGCAGTGCTCCCTCTCCCATTTGCCACAGTCTACAATCATGGCCAAAGGAATGGGACATGTGAATCAATGCACAGCAACTATAGTATCTGCTATTAACCATATCTCTGCTGCAAGATCCTGATTGCAACTTTGTTATTAGGCATATGCCTAGTAAGGGAAGAGGGAATCCATGCGTTGGTTAAAATTGAAAGTTCTTTATTTATCAATCCATTAAAACGAAGGACAAGAAGATTAAAAACGGACATATTTCTGGCGTTACACGCCCTTAGTCAAAATATATTAACTGATTCACAATAGTCTCATTTTAAATCAGATGAAACCAATCACATGAAAAATGCAAATGACATATACACAACCAATAGGTTAAACAAACACCACATCCGATCTTGACCCACAGATAAGCTATTTCATGCATTTTGCATGTGTTTGGCTCTATCTGATTTAAAATGAAGCAATTAAGATTCAGTTAATATACTATCTCTAAAGGCATGGAACACGCCAGAAACGCGTCAGTTTTTTAATCTTCTTATTCTTCATTTTAATGGATTGATAAATAAAGAATTTTCAATTTTAACCAACGCATGGATGTGCCGAATTCCCTCTTCTCTTATCTATTGGCCGTGCTGCTGTAAACTGGCCCCCCGGCGGTAGTCGTGTGAGTGGATCACTCTTTCCATGTCAGGGCCGGCTATAGAGAATTGAGTGTTGTTGGTGGGTGTGTGTGACATTGTACTTGGATCTGCTGCTTCCATCGTCGTTTCTGATGTACTTAGTGCAATCCCACTCCCTTTTACCTTTTCGATCAATAAGTCAGACCAGTCCTTAAAACCAATGTTCATTTTATACACAGCCAAACTGGTGAACAGGTTATACATACATTCTCCTTCTCCATCGTACACACAATACGCTGACTCCATTCCCAGCGTTAAAGTTTGCATTTGGTTCACAGCAACAAGTGCTGCCGGGGGCATGGGGAGAAGTTGGAATTGCCTGCGTTTTCTTAGGGGTAGGGTCAAACGGGTCAACATGTATCACTATGAACCCAATACTCTGAGTTTTTGCCTTAATCAGTCCAGGGGCCGCTCGTGGAGACAATGCTCTCTGTTTCAGTGCTCACAGCAGGGTGCTACCCTTTTCTGCT
>JARQOD010000004.1:507375580-507547660 GCA_033576555.1 Oophaga sylvatica
GGGGCCGGAACTGTCGAGGCTGGATCCCCTGTTGCCTGGGGAAGTAATTGTAAGCTGGACCACCCTCCTAAGTGAGGGGGGCGGGGATATATAAAGGAAAAGTGTGCGCAGCAGAGGGGAGTTTGGCCCCAATCCGGGGCAGCGCGCAGTGAGGTGAGCGGCGCGCTCCGTTCCCTCCACCAAGCATCGGTGCTGCGGCAGCCCCCGTTGTTAGCAAAGGGACCGCTGCAGAGAGAGGAGCCGGTCGTGCTGCAGCAGCTCAGAGAGAGGAGTGCTTCGTCCCAGGAGCACCAGCATAGCGCAGGCCAGTGTCCACCGTCTCCCGCCGCTAACAGCGGGGACCAGAGAGAGAGACGTGTAGTGTGTGACCGGTGACTACCAGAGAGCAAGGCGCCGTATGCTCCGTGTCCGTGAGTACAGTGCACGTGCCACATAAGAGTGACCGGGTACGGGACAGACATTTGCGCCGTGATTTTGCCAGTGTATTTGCCGAGCCACGTTGGGCTCGTACAGGACTGTGGTCCGCACCCTTGTCAGCCACTGCAGCATAAGGACTAGGGGCTCAGCGGAAGGTACCGGAGACTGACCGCTGCCGCCAGAAGATGGGGCATTGCTGTCTACAGGATCCCATTGGAAAAGACACAGAGCCAGCCGTTGTCGGCGCTATTGACTTCATAGTCTGAGAAACTACTGACTTTCTTGCCGGATTCAACAGAACTAGTTATCCGATCCTTTGTTCTTTAACTCTGCATATCCTTTGCAAATTGAACTGTTTATTCCCTCATTTAACTGTTTACCTCCCTGCGTGGAATATTCCCCTGTTTAATAAAACTGTTAACCCTTGCTCTGCCTCATGTCCGTCACTGCATCCCGCAACCTGCTCACACATGGAGATCAAACTGGGTTTATGCGTGAAAAATCGACAACGCTGAATATCCAATGGTTGTTTATATCCCTCCAGACAGCTAGTGAAAATGGCTGGGGGGACGTGTCCTTGTCTCCCCAGACACCAATAAGGCTCTTAATTCCATCAAATGACAGTTTCTGTGATTGACAATGCATAGGATGGGATTTGGACCAGTATTCACTATATGGCTGGGGTTACACACACCGACTAAAAAATCTGACCGTTTTAGTCTGTCGATTATTGCAGCAAAATGTCATGAACAGTCATCCGTCTGGCATCCGATTTTCCTGGAAAGATGCGATTTAGTCGCATCTGACCGTAGTTGTAACATCCGATTTACATCCGACTTGCGAGAATTTCTCGCAGGCTTGCAAAACTGACATATAGTGGATCCAAAAGAATAGTATTTAAATCACAAAAGAAAGAATAGATATATACACATAGAACACATATATATCTATATCTATATATATATCTATAGATATATATACATGTCATTGTGACATGTATATATACATATATTTATAGTTCATAGACTTCTACATACTGTAATAGCCGCTAATTCAATTGTCGTCTTTGTGAAAGTACAGACCCGACATGAAATGACACATGGTTTACATACAGTTAACCATGTCATTTCATGTATTTTTATATATGGTTTAAACTTACAATTACATGAGTGTATGTGTGCAAAATTGCAGACATGTAGGGGTTAATTAAAGGTATAAATTTGTTGAAAAAAAAAAGCGTGGGCTCCTGCTGTATTTTCTCCACCAGACAGACAAAGCCAGCGAGTGGGGGCAGATAATAATAGCCTAGGGAGGGTGCATTTTTTTTGTGCCCCCCTGGCTACTAACATCTGCCCCCAGACACCCCAGAAAAGGCAAATCTCTAATTAGATTAGCCCTTTCTGGCACTTTGCCCGTCTATTCCCATTGCCCTGTAGCGGTGGCGAATGGGTTAATAATGGGGTTAAAGCTTTCAATTGCAAGGTGACTTTAAGCCAGGTTAATAATTGAGAGCTGTCAATTAGACAACTATCAATTATTAATCCTATTGAAGTAAATAAAAAAAACACACACACATTAAGAATAAATAATTTTAATGAAATAAAAACACATTTTTTTGACCATCTTTTATTTAACTCTTAATCCCTGCAAAGCCCTTGATCTCCTATAATAAAGAAAACATAATAAAACAACATTATTCTTACCTATCCAGTGATCTGTCACATCCCACGCTGTAATCCTTCACAAAGGGTTAACTAGCTTTCAGCCAAGCAGCGCAAGTAATGCTGCCTGCTCAGCTGAAAGCTCCTGAATGAATAACCTTCTTCTCCCGGCGACAGGAGAGGATGTGATTATTGTGGGAAGCTTAATTGATTGCGTCCAACTTTCACTTTAGGTCAGGTCAGGGTGACCTGACCTGAAGTGAAAGTGGCAATAAATCAATTATCCACTCATTAATCACTTCCTCTCCTTTCGCTGGGAGAGGAACTGATTCATTCAGGGGGTAACAGCTCAGCAGGCAGCATTAGCTGCCTGCTAGCTGTAACCTGTTAACCCTTTCTGATGGATTACAGCGTGGGACCTGACTGTGCATCGGATAGGTAAGAATAATTTTGTTTTTTTTATTTTATTTTTATTACAGGAAATGGTTTTAGCAGAAAAATAAAATATGGTCAAAAACTGTTTGCTTATTTCATTAAACTTCTTTTTTATTAAAGTGTGTGTGTTTGATTTTTCTTTCATACAATAGGATTAATAATTGATAGTTGTCTAATTGACAGCTCTCAATTATTAACCTGGCTTAAAGTCACCTTTCAATTGCAAGGTGGCTTTAACCCCTTATTAACCCATTCGCCACCGCTACAGGGCAATGGGAATAGACGGGCAAAGTGCCAGAAAGGGCTAATCTAATTAGAGATTTGCCTTTTCTGGGGTGTCTGGGGGCAGATGTTAGTAGCCAGTGGGGGCACAAAAAAAATGTACCCTCCCTAGGCTATTATTATCTGCCCCCACTCGCTGGCTTTGTCTGTCTGGTGGAGAAAATACAGCGGGAGCACACGCATTTTTTTCAACGAATTTATACCTTTAATTAACCCCTACATGTCTGCAATTTTGCACACATATACTCATGTAATTGTAAGTTTAAACCATATATAAAAATACATGAAATTACATGGTTAACTGTATGTAAACCATGTGTCATTTCATGTCGGGTTCTGTATTTTCACAAAAGCCGGCAATTGAATTAGCGGCTATTACAGTATGTAGAAGTGGATGAACTATAAATATATGTATATATATATATATATATATATATGTCACAATGACATGTATATATATATATATATTATATATATATATGTATTCTATGTGTGTATATGTATTGATTCCATTCTTTATTAAAGCTGTCAGTGTGATTTTACAGTATAGCCGGGGATGAATTGCCAGCTTTTCTAAAGGACACCGGTGCGATTTAATCGCAAGTCACACGTGTGGTCCATTTGTAATCAGATTTTTCATCGCTCCCATAGACTTGCATTGGCGATAGTCGACCCACAATCGGTGACAATCGCAGCATGCTGCGATTGCACTCGGACGTTTGAAAACGAACCACAAAAAATCTGATACTTGGAGCTGCTCCATAGATCAACATAGGTCCGACTGTCCGATTTTGTCGCTAGTGTGACCTCAGCCTATGGGTTAAAGTGGTGGCCCAAAATGAAAATTTATTTTAATTCTATTTCTCTATCTATTTAATGTCATAATCTAATCTCTTTTCTAATACATTTCAATTAAGAAATCCCTATCGTTCCCTCATTACACTTTCTAACTGCTTTATTTTTTTTTCCTACTTCCTGTGTGATGATGCTTCATTTGAGAATCACAGTACATGCTGATATACTCAAATGAGTTGTCTTCAGAGGGCAGCTTCTGTCCCCATGTTAAAATGAAGCTCCATCAGTGACATCACTTTCAGGGACTAGGCTAGTCCTGCTCTACTGAGCATGGGTTGGTTGTCAATTCCGACGGTTGGTCAGTAGGATCTTGTCCCTGTGCACTATTCTTCTCACTGAACAGTGAGAGTGCGCTCACTCGCCGGTTCTGATGAGAAGTGACGAGCTGATAAGAGAGCGAACTGCCAATGAGCATTGTAAGGAGAGAGCGAGTGAGCAGAGACCAGCGCCCCCCTAACAAGAGAAGTCTCTTGGGGGGCAAAGCTGGTCTCTGCTCACTGGGCAAATAGGCATTCAAATGACTGCCGATTGGTAAAACTTTGTTGACGGCGGTCATATTGTGCCACCAGTCGATTCGTCTGAACCAGTGTTTCCTAAACTCCAGTCCTCATGCCCCCAAAAGATCTTGTTTTCAGGATTTCCTTAGTATTGCACAAGTGATGGAATTATTATAAAGGCATCAGAAATTGTCACGGGTTCTCTCACCTGTCAATACTAAGGATATCCTGAAAACATGATATATTGGGGACCAGTGAGGACAGGGTTTCAGAAACACCAGTCTAAACAGACCCTTAGAGTTATTCTTTTTTCTTTATAGCCTCGGGTGACCTTGCACCTGCAGTCTAATAACCTAGCGCACCAGATGATGATGCGCAAGCAGCAATGACTATTGGATTAATTAATAAGCGGGATAATTTTCGAATACTCTATTTTCTCCTTTCAGTGATGTTACCACATCATTATACTGCATTTTGGAAGTGTAATTTTGAATATTATAGCTGGTTGGTTTTGATATATCTGACATGTATGTAATCTTTTTCATCTCCTAAATAAACTTTCTTTGGTTAAAAAAACCCATATCAAATCATTAAAGCGGTTGTGCTGTCTAAAACGACAAGTCTGTAGTCACTCTATTTGACTGTAGACTTGTGAATCCTCACAGCACATGCACTGCTCGCTGGGAGGATTCTCTGGTGTCATCGCCGGGAACGGTGGTCACGTGACAGAAAGTATGTGATATGCGTACTCCCGCCAGAATCCGACTAGAATATTTCCAGCCTCATGCAATACATCTGCATTGAGCGTGCCAGAAACAGTCTAGTTGGATTCTGGCTGGGAGAATGCATATCACATACTTGCGGTCATACCAAGATAGAGGATTTATGGATATGGTCTGCGCTGCCGAAAAACGATGTAAAGCCAAGGTGTTCAAATAAAAGAAAGTGGTTTAATGCAACGCGTTTCAAGGTTCAAATGACCTCTTCCTCAAGACATTACCACAAGTGTATACGGACAAAAGGAAATGGCTGTACAAATAGATCAAATTTTCGAATCTTATTGATCTATTTGTACAGCCATTTCCTTTCTTTTATTTGAACACCTTGGCTTTACCTCATTTTTCGGCAGCGCGGACTATAGCCACAAATCCTCTATCTTGGTATATCTGATACGGTCACTTGCGGACCCGTGGATCTGCTGCAGCTGGAATCCGCATTGAGATCTAGATGCCTTACCAATAGATTTATCAGGTTAGTGCAATCTGAATTAAATGAAATTTGTGTCCACCGGATAAGACCCTATTGCGCTGATTTCTCCTGCAGTTTATTCCATGCTTGCGGTCATGTGACCCCTGTTTTCGGTGCTGATGCTCACAGCAAGCAGTGCATGCCATTGTAGGCCAGACAACTCCTTTAAGACTGTCTCAGATTCCAAACACTGGTCCACAGTCCCGAGATACATGGGTGTAGTAAGGGGAGGCTGAGGGTATCAAGTGCTTTGTGCTAGTTGTTGCCAACATGTCAGTATTTATAGACTAGGGTGTTGTATGCAGGAAAGTCAAAAGAGGACAGAAGAAAACAACAAGAGAGTGGAGAGGGTAAGTTACTGTGGCTCATACTGGGGCACTATGCCAGGCATTATGTTATTGAGTGTTTTACTAGTAGCATTGCTCCTGTTAATGGGGAAAACCCTAGAGGCATCATGGTTGTTACTGATGGACTTATAATTCTGTCACTGGGGACACTGAGGCTCTGCAGCTACTACTGGGGATAGTGTAGCCGGCACTAGTGTAACGTGACATGGGTCAGCAACTGCAGGCGAACCACCCTTCTGGGGCATCCTGGCATGTTACATGAAAGTATGGGACTTGGCTGGGTGTGTGGACTTGTGCTGTGAGGGCCTTACGCCTGTGCAGGCCACATGTAGCCGATGTTGTGGGCTGGCATGGACAAGTTATTTTACAATTCCATGAGAGAGACTTCTGTTCTGAAATAAACTCTTTACTGAACAATAACATGGTAAGAGTTATATACAAGGGATAGCGGGTACAAAGTCTTATGGGCTTTTCCTTTACCGAATGAAGCATTTTCCACACAGTATCCTTCCACTGAAGTTAAGCCCAGGGCTAGTGAGGCACATAGTTTCTCCCTACATCTCCACAACCCAGCTTTAAGGCTACAATAGTGATCAGCAATTGGCACTCTGGAACCCTTGCAGTTGGGACCCCCACCAGTCACACATACTCAGTCCTGTTTAGGCCCTTTACCTTCTACGTTACAAGCTCTGGGGTTCATGACACCGCATCTGTCACGGGTTTACCCCGACGGAGCAGAGCCAGGAGACCACAGCACCTGGTTGCTCCTACTCCGGTGCTGAGAAGAAGCACTTCTCAGGCTTATTAAACGTGTTTATTTCTTCTAGCAGAACAGGGGCCATGTTGGAAACCCCTGTGCTCAGCTGTACTCGGTTAGCCACTCCTTTTCCCTATATAATCTGGGCTCTATTACTAATCCTCGTCAGAGTTAGCTTTATGCTATATGGCTAGAGGAGGGAGAGAAGGTGGTATGAGAAGGAGTGCGACTTTTGTTTGGTTTGTACGCTTGGAAACTCCTTATCCTTCCCTATTTAGGTTTCTTCCCCTTTCTGCACACCCTGGTGGATTCCTCTGTTATATGTGAGTGTATATTTTGTGTGTGTGGGGTTTTCAGTTTACCCTTGTCTTTGTTGCCCTGTTTGTCGGGTTGTGTATTGTGGTGCACAGTAACGCCCCCTCTTCCCTGGGTGTAGGAAGGGAACAGACGGAGGGCTAACTTAGGAGATAAGGCAAGGATGGCGGCCCCGGCGTCTTCGCCATCTGAAATATCCCAGGGAACAGGGCTCGCTAGGGCGCCCCCTAGTGTTGGGGCCAGAAAAAGAGCCTCACATTCCAGATCCTATCTGACTACCTAACAGGAAGAAGTCACTTTCCCTAACACAAACCCCACCCCTGTGGGCTAGTCCCAAACGTTAACTCAGCTTACTCTATTGTCACTACCTATATTACAGTCAGCTATCTATATCCCTGTACGGCCTGTCCTAAAACACTATACCTTACACTGTACATTCAATACTGTACATTATACTTAACCACATCACAATACATTACAATTCAAATTTACAACACATAACGTGATTGTTGTCTTCAGGGGTGGAACGTGATAGCACAGTCCACCACCCTTATGCTAGGAGCTATGTAACTATTATTGGGGGTATATGTTAGGCAGTGATACCCTCACAGGTGCCAATGGAGGCTTTGTGATTTTTATTTGGGGCACCGTGGCAGGTACTGAAGGCACAGTGCCTGTTACTCAAATCTCTACAGCTCAACAGGGAGATATGACTTATTTCTATTTGGACTGCTTCCCAAAATATAAACTGTATGTACAAACTGCGCTCTATATCATGATTTTGCACAGTAAAGGGGGAAAAGTTACTATATGATCTGTAATGGTCATGTGTAGCCCAGCTGTGTCTGGAGCCACATGTTCCCAGGAGGATGCAACAGAAGGTAAACCCACAGTGACCTATATGCACACAACACATCTGCACTATTCCCTAGATCCACCAGAGGGAGCCCTTCCGCAGTTTATAAAGGCAGTGTAGACACGTGAGTTACCTCAGAACACCAGAGATCTCAAGTTACCAGAGATCTCCTCAGAACGTCTTAGAGAGCAGTGAGTAGTTGTATTTTTACCTCAGATGAGCTGAGAGAGAGAGAGAGTTACTGAAAGACTGAAGACTACAGCTTGAACTTAGTTTACAGTGTGGAGTCCAGTAATAGTGGAGGAAGATAGCCACTTTAGCCTGGTCAGAACTGAGTCAACTGAGGTAGTTTCAGTGAGCAAGCGTGCCGACGCTTTGAGAGCGGTGAAGAGAAAGGAGAACCAGCTACCTACTGCTAGTGTGCTTATGCTGAAGGTCAAAGTAGGACGGAAGGCGAGTGGGAGGAAAAGAGAGTGACAGAGGTTGAAACAGCATTGATCGCTTACCTCTACTCTGCACCACCGGACACCGGGTCCGAGCATGCTAGCATCTACACGACTAGTAGGAGATACCGGAGACCCTGCGTGACTACAGGTCGCAGGGGCCCACAAGTGTTGATACGTAGCCGGGGTCAGGAAGACAGGATTCCGGTCCGCCAACCTTTAGAGACACTGTTCTATCCCAGAGAAGGCCTCACCACAAAGTCAGCCGGGCGTATAACTGGAGACAGAGTTAGACTTCGTTTCACACAGGTCAGAAACTCACACACAACTGGAGTAAGGAGGCCCTACACCTACTCAGTGGGATTACTGGACGTGCATCCTCCACCCTGCCAGCTTCCCGGGACGTGCCTGCAACTACCATCAGTAAAGGTACAGAAAGAGACTTTCGTGTGTGTGTCTGCCTTATTGATCCTACACCCCTACACCGCCATATACCCTGAGGGATCCAGTCTTGCCTGTGGAAGACTTAACACCTTGCTGCCCAATAACAATCCCTCAGCGGATCTACCCTGCAGCGCTGGTCACCCTGACCAGGTACCACAGGTGGCGTCACGAATAAACTGTATATATCCTTTAATCCCCTGTAAATATCCCACATTTTATGGTGATCGCCCAGGGCAATGGACCGAGCTGTGCTACCCGTGACATCCCCCATTGAAGTGAACGGGCTCGGTGCCGAGTACCCCACAGACCCTGGCTGTGCGACTCAGTCATACCTGGCCATGTAACCAAAGAAGGGCCTAATGGTTTCCCTGCCTCATATAAGGTTATAACAATTACAAAAGATGCGTCAAAATTGTTCATTTCATGCTATGCAGACCTTTAGCCATTGTCAATGACAAAAAGCTGTGTCAGACGGCATCATGCATGGTTCTCGGACCATTATAGTCAGTGCCATTACTGGGTGCACAATATCAATATTTTCTCTGGATATTTGGTGACCTCTCGAATGGGATATGCCTGAGCAACAGGCAGCATGAATCAGACTCCGCTGCATTATTGCATCCATTTATGGTTTTCTCTGAATACTGAAGCATATTAACATGCCACGGGACCAAGTGACCAGGATGACTAGTCCAGGCAGGTCCTCAGTGGTTCTTTCTGCCCAACTTACGTAAAGTGACAGATCTCTGCCTATATAAACACACAGAGCTGGGAATTGAAAGTGACTTGGACCGTCTCCTTGACCAGTCATCTGAGATCCTAGTCCTGGATCATCTTTTAGGCTCCTTCACATGTCGGTGTCTCCGGTGCGTGTGTGAAAGTTTCACATGTACAGAAGACATTACACACATAGACCCATTCAAATCTATGGATTTACCACATGTTAGTGATGACATCCGGGTGTCATCCGTGTGACATGTACGGTGGCTAGGAAACCATACAGCTAGCACTGTTCCCAGGCACCGGGTGCTGACTTCAACTCTCCTATCCTTGCTTGGTCTCCTGCGATTAGCGAGAGTGGCGACTCTAATTTCTTGGGTAGAGCATTCCAAGGATTGGCGCAGCGTGGGAGAAGTCTTGGAGTCGGAGTGGGGGTACGGATTAGTGCAGAGGTTAGTCGAAAGTCTAATAGGCTGAGAATCTTTACGGATATGGCTCTTTGATGGCATTGCAGGGAATCTGTCATAAAATTTTTGCTAATCTGAGAGCAACATAATGTAGAGACAGGGGCAACGTATCACTTACAGAGCTGCTTGCTTTGGTTTTGATAATCTCCTGCTGATGAAACAACTATTTTATCACTAGAGGACTATAAAACTCCATGATGTTGAGCTCTGTATAGCCTCACAACCACGAATGTTTGGCAGATTTCTGCCTACACACAGTGTACAGAGAAAGCAGTCAATCAGTGGTGGGGCGGGTTATACAGAGCTCAGCATTCAGAGAACTGCTAGATCTGCAGCAGAGAAAGCAGGGATTGTATCAAAACAACAGCAAGCAGCTCAGTAAGTGATACATTGCTGGAATTAGGGTCTATGTCCCTACATCAGCTGCTCTCAGACACCACAGATTACCCCTGATCCCTGCAGAAGTACACTTTATGATTAGCTTATTACTTCTCACAAGTAGGCATTGTCCAAAGAGGAGAACCCCTTCATAAAAAAAGTAAAAATAACTGGACTGTTGGCGCTTTAATTATTTAATGCAACCCTAATATTCCTACTTGCATATTTTATGCAATCCCATGTTCTATCAGCTGCTAGATGCCATTATTCCCAAATTCTGAGCTACGAGGGATCTACTAATCTGACACATGAGACTACTCGGCTTTACCAGCTTTCTGAAATGTGTTATTCAATCTTTTGCATTGCCATTGCCCTACATGCCTTTGCGGGGTAACTTTCTGTGGGCCAAGAAAACCAACCCTCTGTCTTAACATGATCTCCACTTCTGGATGTATATTGGGTCACAGCCTCAGACACACCTTAACAAGAGCGCTACTAAATAAAGTGCGTAATAATGAATTGCTGCTTATTTGCAGGGGATTATTATGTCTTATTAACCTTTCATCGTCTTGTGTCTGTTATTGTGGCGATGATTAGATGTCAAGACGTCTTGCACTAACTCGCTAAATGTATTTACTGAAGCTTTCCATTCCATCTCCTGCATGGCGGGTAGGCATCACTGAGTGTTATTTGTTTCTGCATTGATAATGCTCCTACTTTTTGCCCGAGGACAGTACTGAGATAAATGTCAGACTCCGTACCAGCTGGGCAGACTCCTAGGAGTAAAGAAAGACGGCTTACAGATAGATTTTTCTTTCACAGTTGGGAGCTGTAGATGTTGTACACAAGCTTTTCCTCCTTCTCCTTGTAGATTTGTGAAGAAAAACACTTTGCAGAATGCATGGGGAATGGCATATAGAACAGTAGGTGAGGGTAAATCTCATACTGGTGAAGTCACATTCAGATGTCCATTGTTTTGTTTTTTTTTGTGTATGAGAAAATGGCCAGTTTTCATGAGCGTAAGTCCAATTTTTGTCAATTTGTTGTCCCTATGTCGTTTTCATCACCAGTAGGCTTTCACCCAGAATTATGGTGTAAAACTCCTTGAAATGTCACCACATTTTCACGTGCCAAATTTTTACAACTTTTGTAATTTTCACAACCCCATATAGGTCTGCCAAAGTAGGCAGAGTTGGGGGAAGGACAAGGTGTGGCCAAGCCCGAACCACAAATTCATCACAATTTATGCCAGAGAAGGGACATACATTTCTGGCAGGGCACACGGCAGTGGAAAAGTGGAAAGATGCGCCGGATTCATTGAAGAGGTGCATCCCTCTTAACGAATTCAGCGCATTGTACGCCAGAGCTTCTTTCAAACTTACTGAATTGGTCTCACTGTGGAATTTAATTTGTTCTTGTATTAAGTAAAAAATGGTTTCAAGCTATTCCCATAAAATGGGGACAGCACGTATAGCATTCAAGTGTTGTCCTTTTGGTTCATGAATCCATTCACTTGAATGGGCTAGTTTGATCTGCAAATCAGATAAAAACTGACATCTCCATTTTTATTTTTTGAGTAGAAGCACCCTTATGAGCTAGTACAGCCATGGGAATGATGCAACAAGTTTTTCACACCTGGATTTGGGGATCCTCTGCCATTCTTCCTTGCAGATCCTCTCCAGTTCCATCAGGTTGGATGGTGAACATTGGTGGACAGCCATTTTCAGGTCTCTCCAGAGATGCTCAATTGGGTTTAGGTCAGGGCTCTGGCTGGGCCAGTCAAGAATGGCCTCAGAGTTGTTCTGAAGCACCTCTATTATTATTTTAGCTGTGTGCTTAGGGTCATTATCTTGTTGAAGGTGAACCTTTGGCTAAGTCTGAGGTCCTGTAACATCTCTGCAGCACCACTGCATGGCTTCCCATCTCCCATCAGGCACAGTGGGGCCACAATCCTTGCTCGCACCATCCAGTCTGGGCGCGAGCGTTACAGTTTGCTCAGGCCATGGTCCCCGCTGAGTCCCATGGTTTTTCACTCTCGGAGCGAGATGAACTTTTTGCCAGCATGAGCCACTGAACAATTTTTTTTACCCAATCTGAATCCCTGACTTTTGCTTCACCAGCCTTAGTCGCAGCCCCTGCAGATGTACATACTCAATCTGCGACTTGCGCTCCCAGAGTAAAATCCATCCCAGCGGATCCGCCAGGGTTCGATGGCGATCCAAAGCAGTGCCATGTGTTCCTGGAGCAGTGCTTGCAGCACTACGAATGGTATGCTCTCCATTTTTTTTCTGATTGGGTCAAGGTGGGATTCCTAATGTCCTACTTAGCAGGAGATGCCTTGGGATGGCTCAACCCCCTCTGGGAAGCAGGCAGGGGATCCTATCACTTCGGACCTACAGGCCTTCCTGGTGGCCTTCCGTAAAGTCTAAGATGTGCCTAGTTCTGCTCCTTCTGCAAAGACTTTCCTCCCAAGTTTCCAGAAACGGACCAGACTGGTGACGCCTGTGGGAGAACCGTCATGTCTGTCCATGACCGTCCAAAAACCATCTGTTCTTTAACCTGTAAAAGCAGCTCCCTGAGGAAAACCCAAGAAGGCTGACAAAAGTGGGCTGGCGGAGCAGTAGCCTGAATCCAGTCGTGAGTAGGGATTGCGGTACAGCTGTGGTTGTCTGGAACATCCTGACTGTTTCTGCTCTGAAAAGCTTAAACTCCAAAACCTTGGGCCAGTAGGAGAGGCTGCCTTTGGTGAGAGTACTTCCTCTCCACTAAAGTCTATGACTGTTTCCATGCATTGTGGGAGCTTTGGTTC
This sequence comes from Oophaga sylvatica, assembly GCA_033576555.1. NCBI lineage: Eukaryota > Metazoa > Chordata > Amphibia > Anura > Dendrobatidae > Oophaga > Oophaga sylvatica. Next base: position 507,388,512 of record JARQOD010000004.1, read on the forward strand.
AGCAGGTGTATTAAAGCTTCAAGCCATATGGAGTCAGTGTGTGATTCCTGTTCAACAGCTCCAGAATTCGGTGAGGGTGTTGTCTGGTGATGGGTGAGCCCTACTCAAGAACAGTCTAGTCTTGCAGGGACAACTACAGATCCAAGTTGGAGCATTATATATGGAGAAGATCGTCTTCCACACGCTGTCTGCTATGCCCATATCTCATTCAGAGCCAAGAACTCTGCTACCCGTTCTGGTCAGGAGACCCAGCAGGGTGCTTCATTGGAAACAACCAAATCGCGAAACATGTCTGGTTCCCATATGACAAGGTCAGTCAGCAGTGTCGTCATCTTCTTCACCTGGTCTGCGTTTTCTCCACACATCTCTAACGATTGTGCCAATGATCAGTTCCCAGGAATATCCCTGCCTCTGGGATGTCTTTCTCTGGCTAATGGGCAGAAGATGGACCCAGTGAGGGTGCCTTCAGTTTCCATGTTGCCGGTTGATGAGGATGTTAAAATGGAAGCTTTCACATCTCTGCTTTCAATTAACCAGGAGGAAGAGGATCAGATTGTTCTATCTTCTATGGTGGAAGCTGACCTCGTCAGGCAGAGAGAGACTTGGCATTCCAGGATTCCTGATATTACGCTTACCTCATTCTACCATAAGGATGTCTTGATGGACTGGACTGTGTGTCGTCCTGAGGAGTGTTGGGCTTAACTCCTTCTGCAGACTATCCTGGTGGGCTTGAAGAAGAGGGGGTGTAATGGGGGGTACTGTAACATTCCTGCCGGCATCACTGCATGGCTTCCAATCTCCCATCAGGCTAATACACCGACTTACTCACCACTCCGGGCCATGCTGTGAGTTCTGTCTTCCGCCTGCTCCATGCTGTGAACCATGTGTGCTCTGCTTGGTGTGTGCATATTTCCTGGCTATATGCTCTAGGGCGGCGGCGCCTGCACTTCCTGAGTTTGATAGAGAGAGTTTGCACATTCCTAATGTGTCCCCAGCCTATTGCCAAGAGGTACCGGGTACTTAAGGCATCTCTTCTAATTAGTAGATGCCTGAGCAACAAACTCTCTCAGTCTGCTTTCTGCCACTGAGTGGCCAGGTCCTGTCCTGTTTCTGCCACCCTGGGGGCTGTATACCCTGGTTCGTACCTGTATTCTATGTGTCTTGTTTCTGTCACCCTGGGGGCTGTATACCCAGGCTGAATCCTTTGTCTGACCTTGTCTGTACTAAGTCCTTTACCTGTGCCTGTTTGTAACCTTGTCTGAAGCCTACCCTACCCTGTTGTGTCTATCCTTGCTCTGCTTCCTCTCTGCCTCAGCGGCTCTGCTCTCTCTTTGCCTCAGCGGCTCTGCTCTGCTCCCTCTTTGCCTCAGCAGCTCTGCTCTGCTCCAGTCCCGCATCCTGCGGTTTTACTCTTCTCCCTTCCGCATCCTGCGGCTCTGCTCTGCTCCCGTCCCGCATCCTGCAGCTCTGCTCTGCTCCCGTCCGCATCCTGCGGCTCTGCTCTTCTCCCGTCCCGCATCCTGCAGCTCTGCTCCTGTCCCACATCCTGCGGCTCTGCTCCCCTCCTGCATCCGGCGACTCTTTGTCCTTCCAGTCTGAACTGGTTCCTACCTGTTCCTATATCCCAATCGTACCCGTCAGTGCTCCTGTCCTTCCCGAGACAGTTCCTGTCCCTCCAGTCTGAACTGGTTCCTACCTGTTCCCATATCTCACTCGTACCCATCAGTGTTTCTGTCCTTCCGAAACAGTTCCTTGTTCCTCCTGTCTGAACCCCCGCTTACCTGCCAGCCGTGCCCACCTGCCTGAGTGCCAGCTGAATCCGCCTGCCTGCCAGAGTGCCAGCTGTGCCCCCCCTCCTGCAAGAGTGCCAGCAGTGCCCTCCTGCCTGCCAGAGTGCCAGCCATGCCCGCCGCCTGCCAGAGTGCCACCTGCCAGAGTGCCAGCCGTACCCACTGGCCTACCAGAGTGCCAGCCGTGCCCGCCAGAGAATCTTATTTCTCATAGTCTGTGAGTCCTTCATGTGTTTTTTAGCATACTCTATGCGGGCTTTCATATGTCTTGCACTGAGGAGAGGCTTCCGTCGGGCCACTCTGCCATAAAGGCCTGACTGGTTGAGGGCTGCAGTGATAGTTGACTTTGTGGAACTTTCTCCCATCTCCCTACTGCATCTGTGGAGCTCAGCCACAGTGATCTTGGGGTTCTTCTTTACCTTTCTCACCAAGGCTCTTCTCCCCTGATTGCTCAGTTTGGCTGGACGGCCAGATCTAGGAAGACTTCTGGTGGTCCCAAACTTCTTCCATTTAAGGATTATGGAGGCCACTGTGCTCTTAGGAATCTTGAGTAGAGTTGAGCAAAACAGGTCGGTCAGATTCAAAAACACCGACTTTCGCCAAAGCGTGCAGTCGGCTATGCGTTTGGTGCCCCGAGCGCCAAAGTCGGTTTTCCCATAATACTTGCAGGTGCCTTTTCTCAGCCAATGAGCAAGGACGTACACTGTGGGCAACGGGATGACATGCGCATCTGAGTCGCACAGCCAGGGCCTGTGGGGTACTCGGCACCGAGCACCGAGCCCGTTCACTTCAATGGGGGATGTCACGGGTAGCACAGCTCGTCCGTGGCCCTGGGGGCTCACCTCAAATGTGGGATATATACAGGGGAATAAAGTATTTACAGTTTGTTCGTGACGCCATCTGTGGTACCTGGTCAGGGTGACCAGCGCTGCAGGGTAAATCCACTGAGGGGTTGTTACTGGGCAGCAAGGTGTTAAGTCTTCCACAGGGAAGACTGGTTCCCTCAGGGTATATGGCGGTATAGGGGTGCAGGATGGAGAAGGGGGCTTTTCAGCCGCAGAGGCAATAATGCAGACACACACAAAAGTCTCTTTCTGTACCTTTACTGGTGGAATAGCAGGCACGTCCCGGGATGCTGGCAGGGTGGAGGATGCACGTCCAGTATTCCCACTGAGTAGGTGTAGGGCCTCCTTTCTCCTGTTGTGTGAGTTTCTGACCTGTATGAAACGAAGTCTAACTCTGTCTTCACTTATATACCCGGCTGACTTTGTGGTGAGGCCTTCTCTTGGATAGAACAGTGTCTCTGATGGTTGGCCGACCGGACTCCTGTCTTCCTGACCCCGGTTACATATCAACACTCTTGGGCCCCTGCGACCTGTAGTCCAGCAGGGTCTCCGGTATCTCCTACTAGTCGTGTAGATGCTAGCAAGCTCGGACCCAGTGTCCGGTATTCAGAGTAGAGGTAAGCTATCAATGCTGTTTCAACCTCCGTTACTCTCTTCTTCTCTTCCACTCGCCTTTCGTCCTACTCTGACCGTTAACACAAGCACAATAGCAGAAATTAGCTGATTCTTCTCTCTCTTCACCGCTCTGTAAGCGTCGGCACGCTTACTCACTGAAACTGCCCTCAGTTGACTCAGTTCTGACCAGGCTGAAGTGGCTATCTTTCTCCACTCTTACTAGCCTCCACTCTTTGAACTAAGCTCAAGCTGCAGTCTTCAGGTTCTCACACAACTCTCTACTCCTCTCAGCTCTGAGGTGAATAGTCTAGGCACGTTCTCAGCTAGACTGCCTGAGGTGACTAAACTGTCTCACACTCCCAGCGAATCTCTCACAGATCTGATCTGAGGTAACTGCTGTGTCTTCACTACCCTTATATACTGCAAAAGGGCTCCCTCTGGTGGCTCTAGGAAATAGTGAAGGTTTGTTGTGTGCATATCAGGTCTCTGTGGGTGTTACCTTTGGTGCATCCCCCTGGGGAAATGTGACTCCAGGCACAGCTGGGCTACACACATCAGCCACCACCATCTTAGAGAAGGGCATTGCAGTGACTGGCTTGCTTTGTGTGGCGTCACAGTGCCTATAAAAGCCCTCACCACCGACCACCATTTTAGTTCTGCCGATTTTAGCGTTGGGAGAGGTTGCTGCCGCTGTTTCTCAGTAGGGAGAGCATTAGGCAGGAAAAAAAAACTTATTATGTGCTTGTGCGATTAGCTATACAGTTAGAGTTCAGTGACATGGGAGAAATTTATTGTGTGCAGCAGCGCTGGTTATTAGGCTGCCTGCCAGTGACAGGGGAGGAATTTCTTGTGTGCAGCAGCAGAGCTGATTATTAGGCTGCCTGCTAGCTGTATTGCTATGCGTACACTGCTGCGCAGAGTGCTTTTTAACACAGCACCTACACAGCACTAATATTTTTATTCTTTTTTTCTGCACAGTTACCGAGCGTTCATTTTTCCCCACACCGTATAGAGCTGTACGCTCCTCACACATTACCGTGTACCGGCTGGTATCATGGACAAATACATGCTGACTATCTGTATGTGACTCCGGAAATATATACGGAAATTTAAATTTTCCCCAAAACCGTATACAGCTGGTATTTTCTGATACAGTACCGTTTTTTTGCCTTCTGTATTACGGTCAAATTCATACTGAGAAAATGTCTGTGTGTGACTCCGGAAATATATACGGAGATTAAAATTTTCCCCAAAACCGTATACAGCTGGTATCTTCTGATATAGTACCGTTTTTCTGCCTTTTGTGTTACGGTCAAATCCATACTGAGAGAGCGTCTGTGTGTTACTCCGGAAATATATATGGAGATTTAAAATTACCCCAACACTGTATACAGCTGTACGCTACTGATACAGTACACTTTTTCAGCTTTTCATATTCTGGTCTACTCCATACTGAGCCTGTGAGCGTCTGTCTGTTACTCCGGAAATATATACAGAGATTTAAAATTACCACAACACTGTATACAGCTGTAGGCTACTGATGCAGTACAGTTTTTCTCCTTTTCAGATTCTGGTCTACTCCATACTGAGCCTGTGAGCGTCTGTGTATTACTCCTGAAATATATATGGAGATTTAAAATTACCCCAACACTGTATACAGCTGTAGGCTACTGATACAGTACACTTTTTCTGCTTTTCATATTCTGGTCTACTTCATACTGAGCCTGTGAGCGTCTGTGTGTTACTCCTGAAATATATACGGAGATTTAAAATTACCTCAGCACTGTATACAGCTGTACGCTACTGATACCAGGGCCGGCGTCAGTACCCGGCACACCCGGGCAAGTGCCGGGGCCCTGAGCAGGCGGGGGGGCCCACTCGCCGTTGGGCACCCCGGTGCCCGTTAGCGGTGTCAGCGCCGCCACTGGGCCCCCTCCCGCTTGCTCAGGGCCCCAGCAGAAGCCGGCAAAATACTTACCTCTCCCGTGCCTCCGCTGCCGCAGCTCCGACCTCCAGGGGGCGCCTGCGCCGGCGCTTCCTCTCTCACAGCAGCGCCGCTGAATGACGTCATCATTCAGCGGCCGGCTGTGGCAGAGAGCGTGCGAACGCTGGACAGGTGAGGCGTGTGTGTGTGTGTGTGCCTGCGTGTGTGTGTGTGTGCCTGCCTGTTGTATGTGAGAGAGTGCTGCCTGCGGTGCTGTATGTGTGATGGTGGTGGGGGCCCTGGGGGGAGGCAGTGATGGTGGTGAGGAGGCGATGATGATGATGATGGGGAGGCAATGATAATGGGAAGGCAATGATGATGATGATATTAATGGGGAGGCAATGATAATGATGATGATGGGGAGGCAATGATAATGGGAAGGCAATGATGATGATATTAATGGGGAGGCAATGATAATGATGATGATGGGGAGGAAATGATAATGGGAAGGCAATGATGATGATGATATTAACGGGGAGATAATGATGATGATGGGGACGCAATGATAATGGGAAGGCAATGATGATGATGATATTAATGGGGAGGCAATGATGATGATTGGGAGGCAATAATGATGATGATGATGGGCAGGCAATGATGATGAGTGGAGGAAATGATGATGATAATGGGCAGGCAATGATGATGATAATGGGGAGTCTTTCCACAGCGCCCTTTCCTGAGCCGTAACAGTGCAGAACGCAGCACAGTGTAGAGGAGAGCTCCATATTTTGTATGGAGCATTATATGTGGTCCAGTATTCTGTATGGAGCATTATATTGGGTCCAGTATTCTGTATGGAGCATTATATGGAGGATGGCGGGGTGATATCCTGCATGGGGTATTATGTGGGTGATGACGGGGAGACTATGTGGTGGCAGGTGCCCATAATATTGTATGGAGGACTGTACTGTCCAGTCTGTACTGTGCGCTGTGAGGATTTGGCGGTTTTTGAGCTATTGTACAATTTACAATAGGTATCAGTCATGTAATGGAAGAAGAGAAGTGTTTGGCGTTGTGCTACACCCATATTTCTCTGCAGTATCTGTGCATCATGAATCGTGGTTTGTGTTAAGGGGGCCCACTGAGACTCATTCGCCCGGGGCCCATAAAAACCTGGAGCCGGCCCTGACTGATACAGTACACTTTTTCTGCTTTTCATATTCTGGTCTACTCCATACTGAGCCTGTGAGCGTCTGTGTGTTACTTCTGAAATATATACAGAGATTTAAAATTACCCCAACACTGTATACATCTGTACGCTTCTAATACATTGCCCTTTTTCAACTTTTTATTCTGGTGTAATCCATACTGAGACTGTGAGCGTCTGTGTGTGACTCTGGAAATATATACGGAGATTAAAAATTACCCCAGCACTGTATATGGCTGTCTGATACAGTACACTTTTTTGCTTTTTATATTCTGGTGTAATCCATACTGAGCCTGTGAGAGTCTGTGTCTGACTCTGGAAATATATACGGAGATTTAAAATTACCCGAACACTGTATACAGCTGTACGCTTCTGATACATTACCCTTTTTCTACTTTTTATATTCTGGTCTAAGCCATACTGAGCCTGTGAGAGTCTATGTTTGTTACTCAGCAAATATATACGGAGATTTAAATTTTTCACCTTCACCGTATACAGCTGTACGCTTCTGATACAGTACCATATGTCTGCTGGCATTTTGGGTACATTTTCACAAACATGAGGAAGTATGGTGGAAGAGGCCACAGATGTGGGCGTGGGGGGCCAGCTGGTACTGATGGTGGTGGTGGTGCATCTGCTGGTAGTGCCAAAAGCACAATAGAACCTAAGGCAGGAGGTGTTGAGCCTGCGTCATCGTCTGACTCCAGAAGGCCTGGAAGGCTCCCTTTTCTGGGAGTAGGTAAACCGCTTTTGAAGCCTGAGCATCAGGAACAGGTTTTGGCTTACATTGCCGAAACAGCCTCCAGCTCTATCGCCTCCTCTTCTGAAGTTTCAAAAACTCCAAGCACTGAGTCGTCAGTGCAGGCTTCTGGTCAGGAACAACACCTTTCCTTGTGTCCTTCACCCCCACCAAAAGTGAAGGATGCGGCAGGCCACACTTCAGATTACTCCATGGAGCTCTTTTCACATACCATGCCTGGGTTATCAAGTCAAATCCTGAATTCCCCAGTCCAAGATGAATCTGACATGGAGTGCACTGATGCACAGCCACTGATATATGATTCTGCTGGTACATTCACCCAGAGCACTACATTGCCCTCTCAGTCTACTGAGCCAGAATGTGACCCTGATGAAACTCAGGTGCCCCTTCCTGCATACTATACCACCTTACACAGTGACACAGAGGAAGGTGCAGATGAAATTGAAGAGGAGGTATGGATGACCCAGTTGTTGACCCAGATTGGCATCCAGTGGGGGAAGAGGGTGCCGCTGGCTATAGCTCAGTAGAGGAGGAGGATCCGCAGCAGGTATTGACATCGCAGCTGGGGTTATCTGGCAGGCCTGTAGCAGTCCAAAAAGGTGTTAAAAAAACAAAAAGAGTTGCAGGACAGCTTGGCCAGTCAAATTACGGTCAAATTAGCACAGCGTGCAAGCCCTGAAAATGTATACCATAGTAGGAAGAGTGCAGTGTGGCACTTTTTTGACCAAAATCCTATTGATGAGGCAAAGGTTATCTGTAAGAAGTGCGGAAGGACCTTTAGCTGAGGGAAAAATCTCAGAAATTTGAATACCAGTTGCATGCTTAGACATTTAATGAACATGCACTTGCAAGAGTGGACGGACTACAAAACCTCAGGTAGCACATGTGCACCTGCTCCGACTGAAGTTAGCCAGCAACGCTACATCGCTTCCCCCACTGTAAGCCCACCGGTTAGCACACCACCAGCAAGAAATGTTGAGGTGTCGTCGCAAGGCCAAAGCAGTCAGGGAATCACAATGTTTTTGCAACGAAAGACTGAATCTAGGCCATCACTACCACCACCTTCACCATCACCAACCCCCTTTCAGTCCGTCATGTCCACCGCTAGTTCCCCCATATGCAGCTCTCAAGTCCAGCTCACCCTAGCAGACACTCTGAGTAGGACAAGAAAGTACTCATCCTCTCATCCGCGTACACTGGCTTTGAATGCCTGCAATGCCAAACTGATCTCATTAGAGATGATTCCCTTCCGTTTGGTTGAAAGCGCAGCGTTCAGAGAACTCATGGCCTACCCAGCACTTCTTTTCTCGAAAAGCCATCCCTGCCCTCCACCTGCATGTAAAAGACCGCATTGTCCATGCACTCAAACAATCAGTGAGTGGAAAGGTGCACCTCATAACAGATGCATGGGCCAGTAGGCATGGCCAGGGCCGTTACGTGTCCATTACTGCGCACTGGGTTAATGTGGTGGATGCAGGGTCCACAGGGGACAGCGGCGGTGAGACAGTGCTGACTAGCCCACGGTATAGGCAACAGTTGGCTGTAGGCGTTCGACCCTCCTCCTCCTCCTCCTCCAGAAGCAAAAGCTCTCGACAGAGCGCAGTCGCACGAGCACTCTATCCGCAGCTGCCACTGTTGCACACGAGGTGTCCAACTATCGAACAGCTAGTGGTAAGCGTCAGCAGGCTGTTTTAAAAATGATGTCTTTGGGCGACAACAGACACACCGCGGAGGTACTGGCCGACTACTTGCAGCGAGAAACTGAGTCATGACTGGGCAGTCTACATCTTGAGCCAGGCAAGGTAGTCAGTGATAACGGACGTAATTTTGTGGCAGCCATAGCCATGGCAAAACTCAGACACATACCTTGCCTGGCTCACACCTTGAACCTTATGGTGCAGTGCTTCATAAATAATTATCCAGAGTTACCAGCCCTGCTCCATAAGGTGCGAAGACTGTGCTCGCACATCCGTCGCTCGCACGTAGACTCCAGTCATATGCAGAGGCTGCAGCGATCGCTCCACCTCCCCAAGCACCGCCTAATCATAGACGTTGCAACAAGGTGGAACTCCACCATGCACATGGTTGAGAGGCTGTGCGAAAAGAGGCAGGCTGTAATGCATTTGTGGGAGGATACATGGGCAGGCAGTTTGAGGGCAGGCATGGAGTTGTCTGATGTGCAGTGGTCAAAGCTCAAAGACCTCTGTAAAGTCCTTCAGTGTTTTGAGGAATGCACACGGCTGGTAAGCGCAGATGACACCATCATAGGCATGAGCATCCCACTTATGCGTCTGCTCATGCAAATTTTGAGCACATTAAGGATTAGGCGTCTGCAGCGGAGGAGGAAGAGGAGGAGGGAAGCCTTGATTGCAGTCAGCCATTGTCTGCTCAGGGAACTGTCCTGGATGAGGTGGAGGAAGAAGAAGAAGAGGAGGAGGAGGATGAGGGGGATGATTATTTTGGGGAAGAGGATGCTTCTCAGGGGGCAAGAGAAAATGTTGGCTTGCCAAGGTTAGGTACAGGGTTTGTGCGTGACTGGAGGGATGTGGATTTGGCAGAAAGTGCTCCTCCACCCACCTCTGGCAGTGCCTCATTGACACCTGGAACATTGGCCCACATGTGTGATTATGCCTTGCGGATCCTAAAAAGTGACCCCCACATTGCCAAAAATATGAAGGATGACGACTACTTGTTGGCCAGCATCCTCGATCCACGCTATAAAGGCAAATTACAGAACATCATGACACAAGAGAACCTAGAGCTAATATTGGCGAACAAACAAACAACTCTGGTAAACCATTTGTTGGAGGCATTCCCAGCACACAGCAGCGCTGCAGGTTCTACCACGAGCCGTACTGGGCCAAATGGAAGAGGTGTTCGTGGTGCACACAGCCGAACTGGCGTTGGAGACAGGGGTTTCATGGCCATGTTGTGGACTGATTTCTCGAGTACCGCTCACACGACTGGTAATAATGAATCAATTGCAACAGACAGGAGAGCAGTTGTCAACTATGGTTCAAAATTACCTCTCCCCCCCTATCGATGTTCTCCCTCACAGTTCATTCCCCTTTGACTACTGGGCCTGTAAACTGGACACCTGGCCTGAATTGGCACAATATGCCTTACAGGAGCTCGCTTGCCCTGCTGGTAGTGTGCTATCAGAAAGAGTCTTCAGTGCTGCTGGATCAATCCTGACAGAAAGAAGGACCCGGCTGTCGACCCAAAATGTTGCTGATCTCACCTTCATTAAAATGAACCATGCCTGGGTTTCAAAGGATTTTGTACCACCTTCCCCTGATGACACATAGGTTGCCAGCAAAATGGCTCGCTTTGTCTTCCTCTTCCTCCGACTTCTCCAATTCCTCCATTTGCAGCTGCTGAACGTCCAGCCTACACCTCAACATATGCCAGTTTTTCCACCTCCCTAACTGGGTTGTACCCCCAGGGCCGGCGTCAGCACCTGGCACACCAGGGCAAGTGCCGGTTCCCTGAGCAGGTGGGGGGGCTGACTCCTGGGTGACGGCACTGGCACAGGGCCCCACATAGTACGCAAAAGTGTCTCTGACGGTGGGGGGCCCACTCGCCTTCAGACCCACCGGCGTACTATGAGGGGCCCTGTGCCAGTGCCGTCACCCACGAATGGGCCCCCCTGCTTGCTCAGGGCCGCAGCACTTGCAATACTTACCTCTCCCTGCTCCACCGATGTGATGTCTTCCGTGTTCCCTGACAATGACATTCAGGTCAGAGAGCGCAATGACGTCACGTCTGTGCGCCCTCTGCCTGAACAGTCACAGTGCAGAGAGCTGGAAGATGGCAACGCTGAGGAGTCCAGAGTAGAGCAGTGCACAGCGAGGAGAGGTATTTCATTTTTTTTAATGTTGGGAGCAATATATGGGGAGCATTATACACTGGAGAATGATATATTGGGCCCATCATACACTGGAGCATCATCTATGGGGCCCATCATATACTATAGCATTGTAAATGGGGGACATCAGACACTGGAGCAGCATCTACGGGGCCCATTATACACTGGAGCATTCTAAATGGGGCCCATTATATATGGAGCATTATATTGGCCCATCATACACTGGAGCATCATCCATGGGGCCCATCATATACTGGAGCATTCAAAATGGGGGACATCAGACACTGCAGCAGCATCTACGGGGCCCATTATACACTGGAGCATTCTAAATGGGGCCAATTATATATTATTATTATTACACATTTATATAGCACTATTTATTCCATGGCGCTTTACATATGAAAAGGGAAAATATAGACAAGTACAATAAACGTGCTAGACAAGGGACACACAAGTACAGAAGGAGAGAGGACCCTGCCCGCGAGGGCTCACAGTCTGCAGGGATGGGTGAGGATACACTAGGAAAGAGTAGAGCTGGTCGTGCGATGGTTCAGTAGACTGAGGATCATTGTAGGCTGTAGGCTTGTCGGAACAGGTGGGTCTTCAGGTTCTTCTTGAAGGTTTCCGTTGTTGGTGAAAGTCTGATGTTTTGCGGCAGGGAGTTCCAGAGTATGGGGGAAACCCGGGAGAAGTCTTGTATGCGGTTGTGGGCAGAAGAGATGAGGGGGGAGTCGAGGAGGAGATCTTGAGAGGATCGAAGGTTGCGTGTGGGTAGGTAGCGGGAGACCATGTCACAGATGTATGGAGGAGAAAGGTTGTGGATGGCTTTGTATGTCATGGTTAGAGTTTTGAACTGAAGCCTCTGGGCAATAGGAAGCCAGTGAAGGGCCTGGCATAGGGGAGGCTGGGGAATAGCGGGGAGACAGGTGGATTAGTCGGGCAGCAGAGTGTAGGATGGACTGGAGTGGTGCCAGAGTGCTAGAGGGGAGGCCAGACAGTAGGAGGTTGCAGTAGTCGAGGCGGGAGATGATAAGGGCGTGCACTAGTGTTTTTGTGGTTTCATGGTTGAGGAATGAGCGGATCCGGGAAATATTTTTGATTTTGAGGCGGCAGGAGGTGGCGAAGGCTTGGATATGTGGTTTGAAAGAGAGGGCAGAGTCGAGGATCACCCCAAGGCACCAAGCATGCGGGACTGGGGAAAGCGAGCAGCCATTGACATAGATGGATAGGTCTGGTGGAGGGGAAGAATGAGGTGGGGGAAAGATGATGAATTCTGTTTTGTCCATGTTCAGTTTGAGAAAGCGAGCAGAAAAGAAGGCTGAGATAGCAGACAGACACTGTGGGATTTTGGTCAGTAGGGAGGTGAGGTCAGGTCCAGATAGGTAGATCTGTGTGTCATCGGCGTAGAGGTGATACTGCAAACCGTGGGATTCCCATGAGCTGTCCCAGGCCGAAGGTGTAGATGGAGAAGAGTAGGGGTCCTAGGACTGAGCCTTGAGGAACACCGACAGACAGGGGGCGAGGTGAGGAGGTGGTGTGTGAGAGGGAGACACTAAATGTTCGGTCTGTTAGGTATGATGAGATCCAGGACAGGGCCAAGTCTGTGATGCCAAGAGATGAGAGAATCTGTAGCAGGAGGGAATGGTCCACGGTGTCGAAGGCAGAAGACAGGTCCAGGAGAAAGAGGACAGAGTAGTGTCGCTTGCTCTTGGCGGTTAGCAGGTCGTTAGTGACTTTAGTTAGGGCAGTTTCAGTTGAGTGATGCGGTCGGAAGCAGGATTGTAAACGGTCAAAGAGGGAACAGGAGGAGAGGTGGGAGGACAGTTCGAGATATACATGCTGTTCCAGTAGTTTTGAGGCGTAGGGGAGAAGAGATATCGGCCGATAGTTAGACACAGAGGATGGGTCGAGGGAGGGCTTTTTGAGGATGGGAGTGATTGAGGCATGTTTGAAGGATGAAGGAAAGACACCATTTGTAAGTGAAAGGTTGAAGAGGTGTGTGAGAGTAGGGATGAAGACTGTGGCAAAGTTAGGGATGAGGTGGGACGGGAGTGGGTCAAGCGCGCAAGTGGTGAGGTGTGATCTTGACAGGAGAGTGGAGAGCTGATCTTCTGTCATGGTGGTGAAGCTGATTTTGGAAGAACAGGGCTGAGTGGCTAAGAGGGGCATTGGCGGCTGCGGGCCAAAGCTTTCTCTGATCGTATCAATCTTTTGCTTAAAGAAGGAGGCAAAGTCTTCAGCAGAAATGAGAGGAGAGGGAGGAGGTGCTGGGGGATGGAGTAGAGAATTGAAAGTGTTGAAGAGCTGTTTAGGGTTGTGAGACAGGGAGGATATGAGAGATGAGAAGTAAGTTTGTTTTGCGGCAGAGAGCGTGGACTTGAAGCTGGCAAGGGACTGCTTGTATGCGTTGAGGTGCTCGGTAGAATGGGTTCTCTTCCATCTCCGCTCGGCAGCCCTGGAAGCCCGTCTCAGTTCTTTGGTCAGACCGGTCAGCCAGGGCTGCCTGTTGATTGTACGAGTTTGCTCTGCGTGAGGGGGGCGGCCGAATCAAGTGTGGCTTTTACTGTGGTGTTATAAAATATGGCAGCAGCATCTGTGTCATTAAGTGAGGCTATGTCTGTAAGAGGGAGGAGGGACTCAGAGAGCGATTGTAAATTGAGGTGTTTGAGATTTCTGCGAGGGTGGGTGAGTTTGTGGAGTGGGGGATGCGTACTAACAGAGGAGAGGGAAGAGAATGTCAGTAGGTTGTGGTCAGACAGGGGGAGTGATGAGGTAGTGAGATTAGTGAGGGAACAGAGGTGGTGAAGATAAGGTCCAGCGTGTGACCATCTTTGTGAGTGGCCGCAGAGGACCATTGAGTGAGGCCGAGGGAAGCCGTGAGCGATAGAAGTTTAGAGGCAGCCGGGGTGGAAGTGTCAATGGGGATGTTGAAATCGCCCATGATGATGGTGGGGATGTCAGCAGAGAGGAAATGGAGTAGCCAGGTGGTGAAGTGGTCGAGAAAGGTGGAGATGGCTAGTTCCGGGGGGCGGTAGATGACAGCCAGTTGGAGGTTGGAGGGGGAATAGATGCGGACGGAGTGCACCTCGAACGAGGGAATAGCAGCGGAGGGTGGAAGTTGAATAGAGGTAAAGGAGCAGGTATCAGTCAGGAGTAAGCCAACTCCTCCACCACGTTTGTTGCTGGGGCGAGGGTGTGTGAGAGAGATGGAATCCGCCATAGGAAAGCGCAGCTGGAGAGGCTGTGTCAGAGGGAGTGAGCCAGGTTTCAGTGATGCCAAGGATGGAGAGTTTGTTGGTGATAAAGAGGTCATGGATAAATGACAGTTTATTGCAGACGGAGCGTGCGTTCCATAGTGCTCCAGGTAGGGGGACCGGGGGAGGGGTGTGTGGATGGATAGGTATGAGGTTGTCATGGTTGCAGAAACGTGTGGAGGATCGTGGCAGGGTGTTAGAAATGAGTGTGGGGATGAGTTGAGGAGGGCCAGGATATATATATGGAGCATTATATTGGCCCATCATACACTGGAGCATCATCCATGGGGCCCATCATTACTGGAGCATTCTAAAGGGGGGACATCAGTCACTGGAGCAGCATTTATGGGGCCCATCAAAAACTGGAGCATCATATGGGGTTCATTACTTATGGGGCATCATATAGGGTATGGAGCATCATATGGAGCACATATGGGGCCTATTCTATATGGAGCATTATATGGAGCCCATTCTGTATGGAGCAATATATGGGGCCCATCATATACTGTATGGAGCTTTATATGCGACTCATTACTCTGTATGGAGCAATATGTGGGGCTCATTATACTCTATGGGGACCGTCCTATACTGTATGGCACATTATATGGGGACCATCATATACTGTAGTATTATGTGGAGCTCATCACATACTGTATGGAACATTATATGGGACCAATTATTCTGTATGGAGCAATATATGGGGCTCATTATTCTGTATGGCGCACTATGTGGTGGCTATAATACTGTATGGAGTAATATACTGTTCGGTTTTTGAGCTATTGTAGAATTTAAAATAGATATCAGTCATGTAATTAAAGAAGTGAAGTATTTTTCATTGTACATACCTATATTTCTGTGCCGTATCGGAGCATCATGAATTGTGGTATGTGTTAAAGTGGCCCACTGACACTCTTTTGCCCGGGGCACACAAAAACCTGGAGCCAGACACTTTAGCCAAATAACCCCCAGTTTTCAATGCTTAACTATTATTATAAAGTAAATGAAGGTTGCCAAGCTGAAGTAATAAGAATTGATGTCGTTGGCATTGAAATGGGCACTGTAGGTGTGTTTACTGTCCTCCACTCCCTGCCGACTTTGCTTCCCCATTGACTTGCATTGGGTTTCGTGTTTCAGTCGGACCCCTGACTTTTCCCGATAGTCGGCCGATTTCGTTCGACTCGACTTTTGAGAAAGTCGGGTTTCATGAAACCTGACTCGACACTAAAAAAGGCAAAGTTGCTCATCTCTAATCTTGAGTACTGCTGAAATTCTTTTGTAACCTTGGCCAGATGTGTGCCTTGCCACAATTCTGTCTCTGAGCTCCTTGGCCAGTTCCTTTGACCTCATGATTCTCATTTGGTCTGACATGCACTGTGAGCTCTTTTATAGACAGTTGTGTGCCTTTAAAAATCAAGTCCTATCAGTTTAATTAAACACAGCTGGACTCCAATGAAGGAGTAGAACCATCTCAAGGAGGATCACAAGGAAATGGACAGCATGTGACTTAAATATGAGTGTCTGAGTTTTTCTTTTTTAATAAATTTGCAAAAATTTCTACATTTCTATTTTTTGTTCAGTCAAGATGGGGTGCAGAGTGTACATTAATGAGAAAAAAATGAACTTTTTGAATTTACCAAATGGCTGCAATGAAACAAAGAGTGAAAAATGTAAAGGGGTCTGAATACTTTTCGCACCCACTGTATAGCAAAATGGATTAACAAACGTGAATACAAGGATTACTAATATAACTTCAGATTGAAATTTGCATCACATCGAGCTGGAAGCTTGCAGACTGCCTAGAGCAACATCTAGGCAAGTCTCTGTAAGGATGAACTGTTATAAGTAAATGAGTTCTTCAACGGAAAAGCAACAACATCATCCAATGTGAGAGATTTCTGCTTTGGAAATATCTAGATATTGCAATCATAAATTGAACAGGCAATATGTAAGGAGGAAGACCGGGTTGCGGGTACCTGTAATGAGCTGGGTCCTGAACTGTCGAGGCTATGTCCCATGCTGACCGGGGGAAGGAATAAGGGACCGGACAGGCCCCATGACCCGGGAAGAGGGGGCATGTCTAAGCTGAGAACAGAGCTGAAAGCTCGCAAAGCAGCAGTGAGTTTCCCGCCAGCAGCACGAGCAGAAACAGGCGTGCGGCACACTCCGCAGTGTAACAGTCAGCGTGGAGACGAGCCGAGGCAGAGATTAAGCGAGTGCTCCAGACAGTGAGTGTAAAGAGCGCCGTGTGCCCAGTGACAGTTAATACCGCGCACGTGCAGAGAAGGGCTGGTTACAGGACAGTAGTTTGCGGTCCTCTCTGCCAGACAGCACACATCAGCCAACGCTTGATCCTGGTATTGCTGCAGCTCTCGTTACTTTAGCTGCACATGCTTATGGACTATGGGCTCAATGGGTAACCGGAGACCGCCCGTTACCGCCAGAAGTTAGACCGTCGTTTGTGGGACCCATCTGTGGACACTACCCCGGCCATTGTTGGTGCTACAAACCCCAACGGATGATCTGCGGCTGAGGAACCTAAGTACACGATAAGTTTGATAACTGGACTGTTGTTACATTGCCATTTCTCTTTTCAATTTAACTGTTTATCTCCCTGCGAGGACTGTTATTGTTTCATTAAATGTTATACTGTTAACCCTTGCTCTGCCTCCCTTGCGTCACTGCATCCCGCAATCTGCCTACATTTGGCGTAGTTGGCAGGATGCAGTCCATGGGTGCAGAGGCGGCAGACCAAGCGGCTGTGGGTGTCCCCAGGGCCAGCTTGCCACCGGGGGCCATGCTCAGCAATATTCCAAAGTTTACAGGGAGCAATTCACTGCTATGGGACTGGTCCAAGCGAGTAATAGGCATGCTAAGAATGCACTCCATGAGCCCCGCTATGCAGGCAGAGATTGCTGTGATGGACCTGGACGGGGAAGCTAGATACTGTCATGTTCCGGCCCCCCCATGAGCGGAACACTTTCACCAAGGTGTTGCAAATCTTGGAAGAGATGCATTGGGACCCCACGGATGTCGGTGAATTTCGGATGCGCTTGTTTAGCCGCGTTCAAAGGGAGGGGAGTCCGTGACCCAATATATGAATGCGTTGCAGGAGATCCACGCAGTGATCGCTAAGCGGAATGACGTGGGGCCTCCTGACGTGATTTTGGAGACCAACTTGCGGCAGGCCTCAGGGATGCGCTGCTTAAGCAGGCCTTGCGGGAGAGCTTGCGGGCCAATATGTGCATGTCTTTCCTGGAAGTCGGGGCGGAAGCACATGCACACGAGCAGGAGCAGGGGACCGCAGCCTTGGCAGGGATGGTCTGGAGCAATGTGATACCCATATCGCCCACTGCTGAACCCAACTGGGCCTGCGAGATCCGGAAAGAAATACGGGACATGCGAGAACAGTGGTCCAGCTCAGAAGGGTCCCTACTGCAGCACCAACTGTGCCCAGGGACAGGAGTTACTCCGAGCCCCGTTTGCTAGGTAAACACCGCCTGGAAAAGGAACAGCCCCGAGCAGAGAGGAATCCGACTAGCTTCAAGTCTGGGGATGCTGGAAATTATGCCCAAGGTTGTGCAAGAAGGGGGCGGCCTCTGACTCGGCAGCCGTTAAAACTAGTAGGCTCCATGGCCGGAGGATGCTGCTCACAGCCTGAGAGGCCAAGGAGGAGAGAAGATAGTCCCGAAAGTTTAATCGCTACGAGCCATCTCATATGGGCTGAAATAAATGGTCGAGCCTTCCGCTGCCTAGATGATACTGGTTCACAGGTGACCACCATGCCAGAAACGTATTTTAGACGTCATTTTCCTGAAGTGATGCTGCCAGATTGGGGCCCAGTAATCAAGTTAACGGTGGCTAATCAGTTGCCCATCCCTGTCGCAGGGGTGGTCTGGATGCAAATTACAGTATGCGGCAAAGATGTAGGCCGGAAAGGAGTCGTGTTGACTGCCAGAGATACTGGAGATGGCCCTGCAGTGACCTTGGGGATGAATGTGCTGAAAGAACTAGGGACTCTCTTGATCAGCGAGTCACCAAATGCTTTTCTGGACCGATGGAGTCCACGAACTCCCCAGAGGAATTTGTTCCAACCATTAATACGGGTTGCCCAGGCCCAAGAAACGTCGAGTGAAGGGAAAGTTTTGGGAAAAGTAATAGTCCCTGCCGCTGCTAAACTCGTTTTACCACCTGCACAGACTGTGCTCACGCTGCCAGTACGAGCGTGTACACCATTCGAAGGGGTGGAAGTCCAGATAGAGTCAACCTTAATGGACCAAATACCCTCAGGACCTCCTCATTGCTCGGACATTAACCATCGTCCATGACGGTAACATAGTGGTGCGGTGCGTCAACCTGGGGGAGGACAATCTTACTCTCTTTCCCAAGAGTGAAGTGGCACAGGTGCTGGGTATGCTGGAAGAACTGATGCAACCAGAGGCCATTCAGTTAGCAGTGAAACAAGGAGATCCTTGGACTGTAGCCATTACCATGTCCCCAGAGCATCCATCTGGAAGTATGAAAGAAGGGCGTCGAATCTTGGAGCAGATGCAGGCTGAACTGACGGGACTCTCACCACAAAAGGTGCAACAGGTGGAAACTGCTGGAGAGTTACCAATATGTCTTCACCCGTCATGACGATGACTTTGGGTGCACAACAGACATAACCCACGAGATACCCTCAGGAAGTGCTGCACCGATCTGTGAGAGACATCGGCAGATCCCGCCTCAGATATATCAGAAAATGAAAGAAATGTTGGCACACACGCTGCAGAGTGGAGTCATACGGGAGAGTCAGAGCCCGTGGGCAGCTCCCATCATTCTAGTTCAAAAGAAGGATGGAACCCTGCGTTTTTGTGTTGACTATAGGCGACTGAATGCCTGTACAGTGCTGGATTCATACCCCTTCCGAGAATTGAGGAGTCGTCCGCCTTGGGGAAAGTGAAGTACTTCTCGTCCCTAGATCTGGCCAGTGGATATTGGCAGGTGCCCATGGCTGAGTATGACCAGCCGAAGACAGCGTTCATACTGCTGATTGGGATTATTTGAATTCAATCGGATGCCCTTCGGCCATACTAACACTCCTGGAACATTTCAGCGACTGATGGAAAAAAGATGTTTGGGAGATCTGAACTTTGAGGCTACCCTCATCTATCTGGATGACATCATCGTCTATGCAGCCACCTTTGAAGAACATCTCCGGCGGTTGGAGTAAGTGTTGAGTCGGCTACAGAAGCACGGCCTGAAAGTGAAGCAACAAAAATGTCACTTGTTCCGCAAGCAGATCGAATACCTGGGACATGTCTTATCCGCTGAGGGAGTGAGAACTGCATGTGAGAAGATAGCGGCAGTACAGGACTGGCCCACCCCGAAGGCGGTGAAGGATGTTCGAGCCTTTATGGGGCTTACTGGGTATTACCGAAGGTTCGTGAAGAATTTCACTCGTATTGCTAATCCGCTGCTGGAGTTACTAAAAGGAGTGCTGTCTGGGCAAAGAATTGGACTATTCAGTGGGCAGATAGCCAGAAAGAAGCCTTCCGAGCCTTAAAGGTGGCCTTGACTGAAGCCCCAATACTGGCCTATGCAGACTTCTCCCAGCCCTTCTTCCTTCACTCCAATGGAAGCCTACATGGTCTAGGGGCCGTGCTGTCACAAAAGCAGGATGGGAAGGAACGAGTGATTGCCTACGTGAGCCGGTCCCTCCACGATTCGGAACGGAACCCGGATAACTACAGCTCCTTCAAGCTGGAATTGCTGATGTTAGTGTGGACGATGACTGAGAAATTTGCCAAATACTTGTCAGGGTCTGAAGTTTTAGTGTGCACTGATAACAATCCCCTGGCCCACCTAGAGAATGCAAAACAGGGGGCCTTGGAGCAAAGGTGGGTGGCCCACATGGTGAAATATCAATACAAGATTGCATACCGGAAAGGAGCAGAGAATACACATGCTGATACTCTGTCAAGAGTGACCCATGAGCGACCTGGACTTGACCGAGACAAAGAGTTGGAGGCAGAAGAGATTCCTGGGTTTCGGGACCTCGCCAGGTCATTGGTGGTGACTCAGGGACAGATCGGAGAGGCATCGGGGGAACAAGTACTGGGACGACATTGAGATGACTGGGTTCAACTCCAGCAGGAAGATAAGGAATTTGCCCAGTTGAGACAGTGGGTGGCCTTAAAATGACTCTCCAGCCAAAGCGAAAGAGACGCTCTGTCCCAGGGAACGCTGCAGATTCTCAGGCAATGGGAGAGGCACCAGTTAGAAGACAGCTTGCTATATCGGAAAGTGCAGTTTGTACGGGAGTTGGGGGTCACTTGGCAAGTGGTACTCCCAGAGAAGTTGATCAGCGTGGTGGCTATGGAGGCCCATAAGAGAGGGGCTCACTTTGGCCCGGAGAAAAAGTTCCAGTGGTTACAGAAGTCAGTCTATCACCCATGATTGAAGACTGCAGTAGAGGATGCCTGTCAGCGATGTTGTAGCTGTGAACTGGCTAAACCTCCGGAACAGAGAGCCCCCAAGCAGACCATCGTGACTTCTGCTTCCTTAGAGTTATTGATGATCGACTACTTGACCATAGGTCCAGCTCATCTCGGGTACGAATATTGCTTGGTGATGACCGACCACTTTACCAAGTTTGTTGTGGTGACTCCAACCCGGGATCAGATTGCCAAGTCAGCTGCACAGGCTATCTGTCGGGACTTCATTCGGGTGTACGGTTGTCCGAAGAGAAT
Organism: Oophaga sylvatica; assembly: GCA_033576555.1. Taxonomy (NCBI): domain Eukaryota; kingdom Metazoa; phylum Chordata; class Amphibia; order Anura; family Dendrobatidae; genus Oophaga; species Oophaga sylvatica. The sequence goes on from JARQOD010000004.1 coordinate 507,409,506, forward strand.
TCATTCTGACCCAAGCGCTTGTTTCCAAGACCGAGTAATGGAGGAGCTACACCGTCTGTATGAGATTGAGAAGTCCAGAATGACACCCTATCATCCACAAGGGAATGGAGCCTGTGAGCGCTTCAACCGGACGCTGATGCAGATGTTGAGAACATTGGAAGAACATAAGAAAGTCCGTTGACCTGAGTACATGGCTGAATTGGTCTGGGTGTACAGCAATCGAGTACACAGTACAACCGGATAAACTCTGTACACCCTGCTGTTCAGGATAAAATGGCGGGCGATTACGGAGTTGGAATTGGATCCAGAAGAAGACTACCCACAGACGGAGGTGTCTGCCTGGGTCTGTGAACATCGACACCAGTTGCAGACTTTCCATCGGCTGGAGCAGCCTAGATTTTGAGAGCTTGAACACCATGAAGCGATGCCTCTTTGAGGGACAGCTCTCAAGGTCGGAGACTGAATGTTGGTCCGAGACAAGCGACCTCAAGCAAGTTAGAACATCGTTGGGAAAAGACTATGTACCAGGTGAAATGCCGAATTGGATCCAATGGCCCCGTCTATGAAGTTCAACCAGAAGGAGAAGAAGGGCGCCTACCCGAATAGTTCACCGAAGTATCTTGCGTCCTTGCCTGTCACGAGATCCCAAAGGAGGGGAGAGAGTTCCAAGTGTCCCTGAAACGCTCACTCCCACGGTTCCCGATTGTGATGAAGAAGAACCACTTGCCTTGTTCTCTGAAATGAATAGTTCGCCGCCCGCCAGTCCAAGGGAAGTAAATAGGACTGAAACTCCTGAGATGGCTGATTCACTGGACCCAGGCATGCTCTCACCTTCTACCACTCAACCTGACTCTACCACTCAACCTGACACTACCACTCAACCTGAACTACGCCGTACTGAGCGGACGAAAGCTGGAATACCTAAAGGATAGGGGGAGTGTAAGGAGGAAGACCTGTATTGAGCCGGGTCCGGAACTATCGAGGCTGTGTCCCATGTTGCCTGGGGGAAGGAATAGGGACCGGACAGGCCCCATGACCCAGGAAGAGGGGGCGTGTCTAAGCTGGGCATAGAGCTGAAAGCGCGTGAAGCAGCAGTAAGTTTCTCGCTGGCAACACGAACAGAAGCAGGCATGCGGCGCACTCTGCAGGGTGACAGACAGCGCGGAGATGAGCCGTGGCAGAGATTAAGTGAGCACTTCAGACAGACAGTGAGTGTAAAGAGCGCCATGCGCCCAGTAGCAATTAATACCATGCACGTACAGAGACGTGAGGGCTGGTTACAAGACAATAGTTTGCGATACTCTCTGCCAGACAGCACACATCAGTCCACGTTTGATCCTGGTATTGCTGCAGCTCTCATTACTTTAGCTGCACAGGCTTATGGACTAGAGGCTCAATGGGTAAGCGGAGACTACCTGTTACCGCCAGAAGTTGGAAAGTCGTTTGTGGGAACCCATCTGCGGACACTACCCGGCCGTTGTCGGTACTACAACCCCCAACAGATCATCTGCAGCTGAGGAACCTAAGGACATGATAAGTTTGATAACTGGACTGTTGTTACATTGCCATTTCTCTTTTAAATTTAATTGTTTATGTCTATGAGAGGAGGACCTTTATTGTGCCATTAAATGTCATACTGTTAACCCTTGCTCTGCCTCCCTTGTGTCACTGCATTCCGCAACCTGCTTACAAATATGTTACACACCTGTCCTGTCCTTCCCTCACCCCTGTCAGCTAGACTTTGTTGTGCTCCACATCTGGCTTTGAAGATGGCCCGACATGATCCCATGTGAGCATCCGCCCAGACCTATATAATGCTCACCAAAACACACATGGGTCTTGGTATTAAGACTTCAGTGTTGCTAGACTCTGGCTTGCTCTATACACCTTGACCTGCTCAGCTGCTGTCTGCAGTCTCCTGGACGTCTTCTGCTTGCCTGCTGTTCTTTGCACTCCTTCTGTCTGTGGTCTCCTGCCTATCTGTCTATGGTTTTCTGGATGTCTTTTGCCGGTCTGCAGTTCCCTGCACTACCTGCCTGCGTTCTCTTGGACATCTCCAGCCTGCTTACGGTTTCCTGCATTGTGCATACCTGCCTGCAGTCTCCTTATGTCTTTTGCCTGCCTGCAGTTTCCTGCACTCTGCCTACCTGCTTGTGGTCTCCTTAATGTTTCCCACATGTCTGCGGTTTCCTGCACTCCAACCACCTACCAGGGGTCTCCTGGATGTCTCCTGCCTGCCTGCAGTTTCCTGCATCCCGTCTACTGCCAGTGGTCACCTCGATGGGTCCATTTATTGTATTGTTGGTCTTTGTCTTCCTCTCTTTGAATGGCTTTAATCTCGTTCTTGTCGGATACCTTGGTCATCACGTAGAAAATGTTGGCACGAGTTCATCCACTTGCTTCAAAACTTTTCCATGCCAAGCTTTTTTCCAGTGTACTGATATGTCACTTGTTGCTTTGAACTCTAGCTGTAGTTGGGAAATGGCCCATGGCTGAGCAAAATGAATCACTACATGACACTTATTAATGTATTAGTCTATTCATTTTATTAAGTGCCCCCCAGAAATAAAAGATAAGATCAGGGACCTCCTGCACATCATCTCTGCCTATCCCAACAACAGGATGACAGGTGGAAAAATACTTTTAAAAAGCACAAAAGATAAGCTGCAAAATAATCCTTTCCAATGGAAATTGTCAGTGACACATATACAGTATATAGTAGGATGAGGAAACAGATGCATAAATGTTGCAGACAGTGTACACATAATATGTGGTTTCCATTTACTAGTCCTGTATATAGCAATTATGTATTTCATAATAATAATCAGGAGCGTTCTTCATCAGACATATAATACATCATGCTTATCCATCACTTTTTGCTTTATTATGGCTCCGCTGTGTTGAAGGGAGTTCTCGTATACTTAATAAACATCCTTCATCATTTTATCAATTTATTGCAGTATTCCCAGACAGTCCCAGTGAAAAATGGCCTACTAATGAGAGTATGATGGCGTAGTGGATAGCACTGCTGTCTGGCAGCACTGAGTCACAGATCCATGTGGTCTGTCGAATGGCTTGTAATCTGAAAACAGACGCTTCTCTGCCGTGCCAACTTTGTGCATTCGACTTTTCTGCGACCTTGTCCCAAAGCAAAATGGTCTGCGCTTCAAGCGTTGCACGTTTCCCATTGAAATCAATGGAAGTGCAACTTTTGCAAAACTAAGTTGTGAAGATAGAGCTCAACTTTTGTGTTCAATTGTCGCACATGCATCTGCTGCATTTATGCAGCTGTTGAGGGAAAGTAGAAACGGACAGTTGGATTTCAATATGCCACTACTTAGATTCTGAAGGGAGAGGTGTGCGGCAGGTGAGCAGACAGTGTGTGCAGCCCTGGCACTCTGACTGGCCTTAAATTGATTCCTTAATAAATGTAATTAACTCTTTTTTATTTTTTGCAGCTGTTCTTCACAGGTCTTCAGCTTGCACCTGTCCTGTAGTGTATAAGGCTGAAATTCTTCACCTTCTCCATTTTGTCAGTCCGTGAAAATCAAATTGCACTCAAATGTCATCAGAGTGGGGTCCCATGTTTTGAACGGACTCATAGATATGCATGGCCAACTTTGATCTGTCACTCAGATCAAAGTTGGGCATGTCACCAATTTTTTTCTTTGGACTGTTCAGTCCGAAAAAGCATTCGGACATGTGAACAGCCCCATAGAATAACATGGGCGTGAGTGCTACCCGTGAAAACCACAGATAACACTTTTCCGATATAATTGGTTGTATGCCTGAGCCTTACAGACGAGTGCTATCTGACGGATAGCACTTGTAACCAAGTTCTTCTATGAGGCTGTGAACATATAAAAAAAAATTTGCTTGAACCGAGTGGTCGGAGTAAAAAATTGCAGCATGCATGATTTGCCTCCAAGAATTAGATGGCACTCGCCCATTGAAGTCTATGGGTCGATAAAAAAAATCAGACAGCACTCGGATGACATCCGAGTGTCGTCTGATTTTCCAAACTAACATTGTGGAGAAACTCTCTGAGAAAATCGGATCCCACTTTGATCAAACTCTGACCTGCATGATCGGACCGATATTCTCGGATTGAGAGAAAACAGTCATGTGACCCTAGCCTAGTCGTGAGCCACAGGCCCCACTGTTGTTCATGACAGATTTTTCCTACCAAATGTACATTGTACTGGTTATATAAGGTGAAAAAACAATTTCACTAATCTAATTTTTTAATACACTTTTTTAATAAGTATCACAAAACACTAAATAACAGATATATTTGGTAACTCTGTAATCATAACAACCCGCACAAAACGGTGAACACCCAATTTATGGTTATCAGTAAATGGCGTAAATGAAAATGGCATATTTGTTATCGTTAATAAAGAAAACATGACCTCATATATTGATCTTTCCTTAAAAATAAAAATAAACAGTTACAGCTAGTGTTGAGCGATACTGCTCGATATCTAAAAATATCGTATCTAAATGGTATCGTCGATATCACTAAATATCGTCGATATCCGATTCCGATACCGGAAGTCCAATGTAAGTCTATGGGAACAAAATATCGCAACTAAAAAATATATACATGTCATTGTGACATATATATATACATATATGTATAGTTTATACACTTCTACATAGTAAAATATCCTCTGATTCAATTGCCGGGTAAAGCCGGCTTCTGTGAAAAGACAGAAGCACCCGACATGAAATGACACTTGGTGTACATAGGGTTAACCATGTCTTTTCATGTCCTTTGCTATCTGATTTGCACAAACAATTACATCAGTCTATGTGTGCAAAATTTCACACCTGTAGGGGTTAATTAAAGGTGTAAATTCGTTGTAAAAAAAACTGACTTTTTTGCTACGAATTTACACCTTTAATTAACCCCTACAGGTGTGAAATTTTGCACACATAGACTGATGTAATTGTTTGTGCAAATCAGATAGCAAAGGACATGAAAAGACATGGTTAACCCTATGTACACCAAGTGTCATTTCATGTCGGGTTCTGCATTTTCACAAAAGCCTGCAATTGAATTAGCGGCTATTATACTATGTAGAAGTGTATGAACTATAAATATAAATATATATATATATATGTGTCACAAATTCAATGACATGTATATATATATATATATGAGGTGTAAAATTGTTTAAAAAAAATGCGTGGGCTCCCGCCCTATTTTCGCAACCAGACAGACAAAGCCAGTGAATGGGGGCAGATAATAATAGCCCAGAGAGGGACCATTATTTTTGGCCCCCCCTGGCTACTAACATCTGCCCCCAGACACCCCAGAAAAGACAAATCTATAATTAGATTCGCCCTTTCTGGCACTTTGCCCGTCTATTCCCATTGCCCTGTAGCGGTGGCGAATGGGTTAATATGGGGTTAAAGCCACATTGCAATTGAAAGGTGACCTTAAGCCAGGTTAATAATTGAGAGCTGTCAATTAGACAACTATCAATTATTAATCCTATTGCATGAAATAAAAATAAAACACACACACTTTAATTAAAAATCATTTTAATGAAATAAAGACACATGTTTTTGACCATCTTTTATTTGACTGCAAAAACCATTTCCTGTAATAAAAATAAAATAAAAAAGCAAAATTATTCTTACCTATCCCATGCACAGTCAGGTCCCACGGTGTAATCCTTCAGAAAGGGTTAATGTTTACTGCAGGGACCGCAGCTAATGCTGCAGCCTCACAGTAAACCCCCAAATGAATGAGCTCCTCTCCTGGCTGACAGGAGAGGAAGTGGAAAGCTTAATTGATTGCTTTCCACTTTCACTTCAGGTCAGCCAGGGACACAATCAGTCACGTCATAGGGAACTGATTAACAAAAATAGGGGTTCCCTTCGAATAAAAAATGGCGTCGGGTCCCCCCTATTTTTGTTAACCAGCCAGATGAAGCAGACCGCTGAGGCCTGGATTTTCAGGCTGTTAAGGAGCCAAGATCCATGGACCTTGCCAGCCTGATAATACCAGGCCACAGCAGTCTGCATATCTTGGCTGATTAACAAAAATAGGGGATCCCCTCGAAAAAAATTGGCGTGGGGTCCCCCTATTTTTGTTAACCAGCCAGATGAAGCAGACCGCTGAGGCCTGGTTTTTCAGGCTGGTAAGGAGCCAAGATCCATGGACCTTGGCAGCCTGATAATACCAGGCCACAGCAGTCTGCATATCTTGGCTGATTAACAAAAATAGGGGATCCCCTCGAAAAAAATTGGAGTGGGGTCCCCCCTATTTTTGTTAACCAGCCAGATGAAGCAGACCGCTGAGGCCTGGTTTTTCAGGCTGGTAAGGATCCAATATCCATGGACCTTGCAAGCCTGATAATACCAGGCCACAGCAGTCTGCTTAGCTTGGCTGGTTAACAAAAATAGGGGATCCCCTCGAAAAAAAAACGGCGTAGGGGTCCCCCTATTTTTGTTAACCAGCCAAGTAAAATGCAGACTGCTGCGGCCTGGTATTAAAAGACTGTCAAGGCCCATGGATTTTGGCCCTCAACAGCCTGATAATACCAGGCTACAGCAGCCCTACATTTGGCGCATCAAAAGATGTGCCAATTGTGGCACTTTACCCGGCTCTTCCCACTGCCCTGTAGCGGTGGCAAGTGGGGTAATAAGGGGTTAATGTCACCGTTGATTGCACGGTGACAATAAGCCCGGTTAATAATGGAGAGGTGTCAATAAGACACCGATCCATTATTAATCCCAAAGTTATTAAATGCATAAAAAAAAAGACAAAGCAAGAAAAAAGTATTTTAATGAAATAAAACAGACAACACAGTTTTCATTTCTTTTATTGTACTCTCATCCTGCGACGCCATCGATCTGTGTCGACCCGCCACCACAATTGTGGGTTACCAGGGCAATGGGGTACTCAGAGCCGAGCCCGTAGAAGTCTATGGGATTTGTCACAGGTAGCTGTGGCTCGGTCTGTGGCCCTGGCGGTCTGGCGTATGTTGGGGATATATTTACAGGGGATTGGTTATGTACAGTTCGTGACGCCACCTGTAGTGTTCTGGTAATTAGTACCAGCGCTGCTGTAGATCTCTGAGGGGATGGTGAGGCAGCTAGATGTCGGGTCCCCTACAGGTGGGACTGGTCCCTCAAAGTCTATGTGAGTAGTGAAGTCGAGTGCGGTTAAAGAACACAGTCTCACACGGTCAGCGTCTTTCCATACCTTTACTTGCAAGATGATAAGGCAGGTCCCAGGGAGGCTGATCCACGGAGAGTGTATTTTGAGGCAGCGGCTGGACAAGTTAGGGGCCTCCTTTATCTCCAATATGGCGAGTGCAACTAGCATGAAGCGTAGTTCCCTCTAATCTTCAGCAATGCTTGCTGTACCTGCCCAGTCAGCTTAGTGTTAGGGGCCTTCCTGTGAAGGAGCTGAATCCTTACGTGGTCCTGCAGAACTCCAAAGTCTTCACTCCCCCTGACCCCAGCTACGTACTGACTATAAGGGGCTTGTCTGCCGCGACCTAGGGTCCGGTAGATTCCTGGTTTTCCTGTCTCTGTGCCTGAAACAACAGTGACCCTTCGGTCCCCAGTGACCGGGTGCAATGTGCTGGACTTCTGCAATCCGTTAAGCACAAATCTTATAAATCCACTTGCCTTTCGCCTTGTCCACGCTGGTAACATAAGCACTCTTACTAGCCAAGGGTCGAGCAGTCACTTCTTTCCTTTTCCTTCCAATCAAGTTAGCCACAGATGCTCAGTTATCACAGGCAGGAGCACGTCACTGTACCTGATACCGTCCTCTAGACAGGAATGCTGAAGACTTTCTGGGTTACAACTTGTTCCTTCCTTCAATGTATGCTGAGGAGATGACACAGCTCTGACCAGACTAAGGTGTATTCCAACACCTATACCAGACTCCACTTTCCAAGCTGATGAGATAGCAATCTAGACTCCTTCCTCCCTCTAGATACAGACTCTCTCACTGTAGTCCAGACGCAGACTCTTCACGTCCCTACTGCCCGAAGACAGGAACTAGACTGACTGACTAAAATCACTCCTACACATACCTTCTTGACCACTCCCTAGAGTATACTCCACTACCCTAAGGGTGTGTCTAGTGTGTGTAGAGTGAATGCATATTGAGCATTAAGCCGCTGTCTCGCCATACACTCTCCAGGGTACTACGTGTGCCTACCACCAGGGCTACACATTCCCCCATGGTAAACGACAGCACTCCCGGGCTGTGAAATACAAAAGACATTTTATTTATACAATAACAATAACAATAACATCTTCCCATCCGGGAGGTGAGATCACCTTGAACGTTACAAACTTTAATACAAAAATACAAATAGTATCAAATGTCATTCAATAAATAAATTTACAATATACTTGTGAAGGACCCGCACCAAACCTTCAACGTGGGTCCTGGGTGGGCTGCAGGACGTCCGATTGCAGACCTCACTCAGTGCCACACCATACGGGTTTTGTTTTTCAGAGGTAGTTATGGATGGTTTTTGTAAAACCAAGATAGGGCGCCGAAGCGCAACTATGTACAAGAAAGTTCCGGGTTAGCATAGTCCTTAACCTCAAAAGTCCATTTGTAAAGAAAGACATAATAAATCACATTATCAAAGTGCAACGGTTTATCATATATCAATTATCAATTATCATTTATCAATTACCAATTACCCATTACCCAGCCGGGCATTCTATAACTAGAAATATATATTCATTATATATAACTTGTGCAATACTTTTTCAAAAACATGTTAAACTTTCTGCTTTCTACTTGTGGTAGATCCGATAGGGATCTCACCAACTCTTTACTTATTTATTCATTTTCTGCAAATACTTTTTCCACTACATTTTCCACGCCGGGGGCTGGAACGATGCAATGAGCCCTTGATCCCAAGACCAGCAAATCATGTGCTGCGATCAGGGTCTGGGTTGCGACAGTTCTGGTGCGAACCTCCAGGGGCGCAACTGGTTCAGTCTCTCCACATGACACCGATTGCGTCTCAATTACTGTTAATGATATAGACCGCGTTAGGGATTGCGATCTAGACTGGGTCGCATGTGGCGATGAAGAGGTGACTTTAATTCGTGATGCACTCTGGGTCGCTAGTTGCGATGACTTTAAAGGGGGCGATGCTGGGGCACGGCCGGATGCTGCTTGACCTGGAAACGGGGACGCTGCGGTAATGGTGACGATACCTGCGTCTGGGACGGGGTCGCGGACAATGGCGACGTTCAGGGCATACCACCCCTTCATTCCCCAATGCCGCGTATAGGTGACTATGTCGCCGTTTACTAAGTCCCTCCCGGGATGACCTTGCGGCAGGTGAGATTCCACGTCACGCCTGCTAACGAAGACCGCTGGGTAGAGGCCCGGTTCACGGATAAAGCCCCAGCCCTTCCGGAGCTGGAACTCAGCCACACACCCCCGCCGCCGCGGTTCCCGTAAGGTACCTTTGTCGCGACGGACAGTCTCCTTGTCAGCAATCAGCTCGGCATACTGTCGCTGGCGGTTCTTCTGGATTTCCCGCTCTTCCTCCTGCTGGCGCCTCTTTTTCTCACGACTCCGCCATTCTTGCTCCCACTGGGCGGTGTAGGCGACGTCATCCAGGCGCGCCATTTCGTCCCAGTCCACATCTGGTAGTGACGGACAGGACCCCTCCGGTGTCCCTGCCGGGGACCGATCATCTGCTGCGGCCTCTTGGCCGGGCGGGCGTTCCGGGATTGGCTGTACCTCCTCAACCTCCTCCGCATCCACCGCTTCACCAGTGGGATCGGGAACGGTACTTTCGGGGGCAGCCTCCGGTTGCTCCTTCGCCTTGGGCAGCAGACTTTTCGGTTTTTGGAATCGTGGGGGTTCGTTGAGGGGAGGGGACGCCGTGTTTGTCAATTGCCACTTCAGCAGGTTACAGCGGCGTCTCTCAATCTCCTCCAGGCCAGGTTGGAACATCTTCTTTAGGAGTGCCTTCTCCTCCCGAACCTCTAACAACGCCTGTTGCAGGTGCAGGATCGCATAAGTCTCCGATGCCGATGGCAGCTTGGCGGGGGCCCGGGGCCTGCCTTCCTCCGCTGCCCCACTCGGCTGCGCACGTCCTGCCTCCATCATGTTCCAGAAGATTCTCTTTCCTTTCTGCGGAGACATCCGGTCTCCTCCGTGGAGGTGGGGTTTGCGTCTCCTCCTCCTCGCAGGGAAGGTGAAGAGGAGGCGGACCTCCTTTGCTGTAGGGCAGGACCGCATGTTATAGTAGCACTTTGAGAGGGCAGGCATTTTCTTCGCGCCACAGGGGGGTAGACGCCCACGAAGGTACGCCCACCTTCTTCTCCAGCGCCTGAGGGCGCGAATATGGCGACAAAAATGGCGATTTTGGCGCCAAAAGTGCAAACAGTCCTTTTTACAAAAACAAGTCCTTAGGCACGCAGGGCTCGCAATTTCGCGAGTTTCGTATCCTGTTCGTGACGCCAAGTTTTGTTGTGTCGACCCGCCACCACAATTGTGGGTTACCAGGGCAATGGGGTACTCAGAGCCGAGCCCCTAGAAGTCTATGGGATTTGTCACAGGTAGCTGTGGCTCGGTCTGTGGCCCTGGCGGTCTGGCGTATGTTGGGGATATATTTACAGGGGATTGGTTATGTACAGTTCGTGACGCCACCTGTAGTGTTCTGGTAATTAGTACCAGCGCTGCTGTAGATCTCTGAGGGGATGGTGAGGCAGCTAGATGTCGGGTCCCCTACAGGTGGGACTGGTCCCTCAAAGTCTATGTGAGTAGTGAAGTCGAGTGCGGTTAAAGAACACAGTCTCACACGGTCAGCGTCTTTCCATACCTTTACTTGCAAGATGATAAGGCAGGTCCCAGGGAGGCTGATCCACGGAGAGTGTATTTTGAGGCAGCGGCTGGACAAGTTAGGGGCCTCCTTTATCTCCAATATGGCGAGTGCAACTAGCATGAAGCGTAGTTCCCTCTAATCTTCAGCAATGCTTGCTGTACCTGCCCAGTCAGCTTAGTGTTAGGGGCCTTCCTGTGAAGGAGCTGAATCCTTACGTGGTCCTGCAGAACTCCAAAGTCTTCACTCTCCCCTGACCCCAGCTACGTACTGACTATAAGGGGCTTGTCTGCCGCGACCTAGGGTCCGGTAGATTCCTGGTTTTCCTGTCTCTGTGCCTGAAACAACAGTGACTCTTCGGTCCCAGTGACCGGTTACAACGTGCTGGACTTCTGCAATCCGTTAAGCACAAATCTTATAAATCCACTTGCCTTTCGCCTTGTCCACGCTGGTAACATAAGCACTCTTACTAGCCAAGGGTCGAGCAGTCACTTCTTTCCTTTTCCTTCCAATCAAGTTAGCCACAGATGCTCAGTTATCACAGGCAGGAGCACGTCACTGTACCTGATACCGTCCTCTAGACAGGAATGCTGAAGACTTTCTGGGTTACAACTTGTTCCTTCCTTCAATGTATGCTGAGGAGATGACACAGCTCTGACCAGACTAAGGTGTATTCCAACACCTATACCAGACTCCACTTTCCAAGCTGATGAGATAGCAATCTAGACTCCTTCCTCCCTCTAGATACAGACTCTCTCACTGTAGTCCAGACGCAGACTCTTCACGTCCCTACTGCCCGAAGACAGGAACTAGACTGACTGACTAAAATCACTCCTACACATACCTTCTTGACCACTCCCTAGAGTATACTCCACTACCCTAAGGGTGTGTCTAGTGTGTGTAGAGTGAATGCATATTGAGCATTAAGCCGCTGTCTCGCCATACACTCTCCAGGGTACTACGTGTGCCTACCACCAGGGCTACACAGATCTCCTGTAAAAAAAGAAAAAAAACAAACCAACAGTATACCACCTGTCCGACGCAGTCCATAGTAACGACTGTCCCACGACGATCCAGCTCTGCTACATCGCAATGACAGGCAGAGCCTGACATCCCGGCGCAGCACAGCTGATTACCTGCTTCCCCGGCGGTGACGTCATCGGACTGACTGCTTTACGGCCGGGATTACCCAGCAGTCACTGCAGTTATCGCGAGAAACTGCATGTGACCGCCGGGGAAAGATGATGGCGGCCATGAAGCAGTCCAGCCCGTGACCGCCGGAGATCTTCTGCCAGGTAAGTGCCGCTGACTCCTGACAGACCCGACCGACAGACACTGACAGTGACAGACCCGACCGACGAACACTGACAGTGACAGTGACAATCCCGATTCCGGTATCCGATATGACGAAAATATCGGTATTCGGAATCGAAAGGCCGATACAGCTAATATCGGCCGATATCCGATATTTGCAGTATCGTATCGCTCAACACTAGTTACAGCTTAAATGTGATAATTTGAAAAAAGATACAGTGTTCGTCTCAAGGGCAACACTAACATAAGAAGATTCAATTACAAACTTTGCTGCTTCACATACGGTATATTCTTTTTTTGTGTGTTCTTTGCTAGAAATTACGCAATTTATATTAAAGGCATAAATATAATTTTCTGTAATGTGTACATGTATAAATACTGTATATATGTCATGTCTATATATGTGTGTAGTATGTAAATGCTTTTGTAAGGTGTATGCAAGTGTCAGGGAGCAGACCGTTAGCTCTACCACTCCTACACTCAGATGTCAGCTCTCCAGTCCTGAGTGTGACAGCTTCATATACTCTAAATACATGAGGCTTTCACGCTCGGGTTGGGAGACCCACTGGCCAGTCTGTACACTGTGTTCCGATCTTGCTCCGATTTACGCAGTCGTCTGACTGTGCCCTAAGACTGCCTAGTCTAAGTTTGTACTGACTAAAAATTAAAGCTGTTTCCCGTTGTTTGCATTTGCTTTGTAAGCAGTCTCTGCTCATGAAGAAGAGATGACCAAGAAGATTCAAGCAGTTCAAAGAGAGGAAGATGGCGACCAGTAACGCAATGAATGGACTCACATTGCACGATCCATCAATGTTTTTACGATAGAAAACTGGCATAAAATGCCTTAAAAAGTTGCTATTTTTTGTCGCAAAGTGGAGTTACATAAAAATGTTGCCACATTTGTTGTTTTCATGCCATGTTTGAAGAAGTTCCTCCAAAATGGGTGGAGCTGGAGAGCAGCTGGCGGATGACAGGCCCACCCATCAAATTCAGCAAAGTGCCAGCATTTCTTATGCTATAAATGCACAAGGTGCATGAGAATGGAGCACCCACCAGGGCAGTGGGGTTACTCAGTACCGGGCCACTTCTTAAAGGGGAAGTGTCACGTCAGCAGTGACCCAGTCCATGGCCCTGGGCGTCCAGTAAAAGGGGACATGATGAAAAGGGATAATAAAGAGTTGGTAATAAAATGTTCGTGACGCCACCTGTGGTACTTGGCAATAAAGATGTTAGCCAACGCTGCAGACTCAGTCCACTGGGACAGTTGATTCAGCAAAGTTGGTTCAGCCCTCCACAGGCAGGGCTATGTCCCAGGGCAGTTAGAATATTAAAGATGGTGTTGGTGGTGAATGTGGTGTAGGGCAGGTGACGCAGGAATAATTCAGAGGACACAGCGGGGTGCAGTTTCCAATGCTTTACTCACAGTTCTCTTATGTGCAGATGCCCGCTTGGTACCATGTCCTCCAGGTGAGGGGTCCGGCAAACTCCCAGGTAGATCAGGATACACCTTTCCAGGACTCACCTCAATGTGTTCCTTTCCTGGCCAGCTCACTGTGCTGACTTTCCGCCCTTCCTGTCCAGCACCTCACAGTCAGTGTCCCAAGCCAGTAGCCACAGACCTTGTTGGGTGACGTTCTCTAAGTCCCCTTGCTCCCTTATGGCTATCTTTTCGGAGAAGATAACTGTGACTTGTAGCTGAAGCACCTAGAGGTGCCCCTGCCTCCGGCTTGCTAGCTGAGTCTGTTGATTTCTCCACTAGTCTCGGGGGCCAGTACCCCACTGTGACCTGGTCCCTCCACTACTGGATCGGGCCCCACGGATGGATTGCTCACTATCCGTGCCCCTAGGACCCCTTCTGTCCTTCCGGAAGCGTCCTTCTGTCTCTTTCTTACTACTAGCATTCTGCGTCTGGGGACAAGCTCCTCACAGCTTGAGCTCCCCTCCTGTTCTGACTCTACAGTCTCGTTCCCGCTTACTAAGCTCCACCTCCTTCCTTCTACTTTCTACACCCACTCTCCCAACAACCTTTACTTCCCCAGCCTGGAATGAGACCATCCTCCCGTAGGGTACGTCCAGGGTGCCCTGCTGCTATAGTCTGTGTTGGGTGCAGGTGTTAGAGTCCTTTGTGGTGCTCCCTCCTTACCTGAGATTGGGATACCACACCTCTGGATGAGGTACAGTACCTCTTTGGCGACTTGACCCTCAGGGGCGCCACATACCCCCCCAATAAACACAGCATGTCTGTAGGCTGGAATAGAGTAAAATACAGGTGTTACAGAAACATACAAAATTTTGGGTGATGCATCACAACAGGTAAAATAATTAAAAACGCAACTTCCTTTATGGGAGGCACTTTTTCTTAAACGTTACATAATAAAACAGGGTAGAAAACATCAATACTGACATTACTTTTAAATAAAATATTCTTTGGCATTTACTGGCATTTACTACGGGTAAACATTTTATTTTAAGGTGCTATCAAAACTTTTCTCCAGAAACATTTACTTTTAGTGCAATTAACTTCAAATGCTACAAGATCAACAGGGTTCAGCGTAACCCTGAACTGAGGTATTCTTCTTCTCTAGTGCAATTTCAACATTAAGTGCTACAAGTTCAACAGGGTTCAGCGTAACCCTGAACTGAGGTATTATTCTTCTCCAGTGCAATTTGGGGGACCCGTCTCAAGCCCTCAACGTAGGCCTTGGGCGGGCTACAAGGCATAGCTGGTCTCCACGTTGGACCACTTCTTCGGCCAAACGGTTTTTGTTCTGAGGTCAGTTGTGCAAAGGTGTCAGGTTGTCAGGCGCACCCTAAAGGCTTCATGTAAAACCAAGAAGGAGCACATTAAGAAGTGCTATCTATATACAGGGTAAAGTTTGGATCACACATTGTCCATGAATCTCTCAGTTTGTGAATAAAATAAACGGGCAAAACGTTGGACAAAACCCTCCCGGGTTAACTTTTAACTTTCATCTTTTTAACTATCTACAGTCAGTTACTCTTCTATCTGTTTTCTTTATTTTTTTTTTGGAGACAGCACCTGGTGCTGGCTGTTCCCTCGCTTGGGAAAGTCATGCACGAAGGCTACACCTGGTGCTACAAATAGTTTGTGGCTGGTGCTGGCGTGAACTGTGAGGTCATGTCCTGCCACGGTTGTCTGTGTGGCTTGAGAAATGCCACTGGTTTTGTGGTTACTACCAGGCCTGCGGTAGTCACTGAAGCTGTTGAGGCTGATGCTGCAGTTGGAGTGGCAGCCGAGACTGGTTTGGCCTCAGGTGTTTTCAGCACCACTGGTGTCTGAGGGCCGTCAGCTCTGGAGTCAGGAGTAAGAGATCTACACTTCCTGACATTCAGGGCATACCAGCCCTTCTCACCGAAGTGTCGGGTGTAGGTCACTCTGTCCCCTGGATACAGGTCCCTATCCGGGTGCCCCTCCAGGAGGTGAGACTTCACGTCCCTCCAGTTCACGAATATCTCCGCTAAGAGATCGGGATCTTTGATGAATTCCCAGCCTCCTCTTAATCTGAAGGTGACCATGGTGCCCTGTTTTAGTGAGTCTGGGTCTGCGCGGTTAGTTTTGCGGGCCTGGGCCATGGCCTGCAGATCCCTCAGGTCGAACGCTCTACGCTGCACATCGCGTTCTCTAACTTTCGCTTCCCACCTAAGGGCAACCTGCTGCTGGCATTCTCCCCAGCTGAGGGTTTCCACCTTTCCTTCTCCTTCCTGCTCATTTCCAGGGAACCGAATCAGATCAGTACCCGGGTTGGTCCAATAGTAGAATACATTCTCCGCATATACCTTTCCCAATAGTTGAGTGGGCTGGAGTGGGGCCCTTAGATGACCTTCTATACCCGAGGCCTGGTCCCAATTTATGGTAGTGCGAGTCCGGCCGGGTTCGCGGACTGGCGGGGCATCTAGTGGGCCTATTAGAAGCTCCTCGGTTACCAGGGCAGGGTCGGTATCATTCACTGCCTCTGATGTTGCGTCGGCACCGGTTACCTCCTCCGCCGGGATCGGGGACTGCCCACGTGGACGCGACTCCACCAGCTTCACTCTCAGAGCCGCCTTCCACCGGGTTACAGTGGTGAGCTGCACCTGTGATTACTGAGCTCCCAGGAGTTCCGGCATTTCCACAGGCATCGAGGCAGGGTGTTCCTCCGGTGAGCTGGGGGAGTCCATCGAATCCACCCCACGATCCTGGTCTCCTCCACTCGCCATCTTAGCTGCCGGGTCCTCCTGTGTCTCCACGTGGCGTTCTTTCCTCCTCTTTCGTGGGCGGGGCCTATTTTCTCTCCTTTTTCCGCCATCCACAATCAGGAGGTGGATCTCAATGGCTGATGGACAAGTTCTCCAAGTGCAGTAACACTTAGAGTGGGTGGCCATGATTTTTCACGCCTCACTGCGGGTTCTTGCCCACGACGGCACGCCCTTCTTCTCCCTGCGTGCCTCGTGTCGCAAATACAGTTAGGTCCATATATATTTGGACAGAGACAACATTTATGTAATTTTGGTTCTAGACATTACCACAATGAATTTTAAACAAAACAATTAAGATGCAGTTGAAGTTCAGACTTTCAGCTTTCATTTGAGGGTATCCACATTAAAATTGGATGAAGGGTTTAGGAGTTTCAGCTCCTTAACATGTGCCACCCTGTTTTTAAAGGGGCCAAAAGTAATTGGACAGATTAAATAATTGTAAATAAAATTATCATTTCTAGTACTTGGTTGAAAACCCTTTGTTGGCAATGACTGCCTGAAGTCTTGAACTCATGGACATCACCAGACGCTGTGTTTCCTCCTTTTAGATGCTCTGCCAGGCCTTCACTGCGGTGGTTTTCAGTTGCTGTTTGTTTGTGGCCCTTTCTGTCTGAAGTTTAGTCTTTAACAAGTGTAATGCATGCTCAATTGGGTTGAGATCAGGTGACTGACTTGGCCATTCAAGAACATTCCACTTCTTTGCTTTAATAAACTCCTGGGTTGCTTTGGCTTTATGCTTTGGGTCATTGTCCATCTGTAGTATGAAACGACGACCAATCAGTTTGGCTGCATTTGGCTGGATCTGAGCACACAGTATGGCTCTGAATACCTCAGAATTCATTCCGCTGCTTCTGTCCTGTGTCACATCATCAATAAACACTAGTGACCCAGCGCCACTGGCAGCCATGCATGCCCAAGCCTTCACACTGCCTCCGCCGTGTTTTACAGATGATGTGGTATGTTTTGGATCATGAGCTGTACCACGCCTTTGCCATACTTTTCTCTTTCCATCATTCTGATAGAGGTTGATCTTGGTTTCATCAGTCCAAAGAATGTTCTTCCAGAACTGTGCTGGCTTTTTTAGATGCTTTTTAGCAAAGTCCAGCCTAGCCTTTTTATTCTTGATGCTTATGAGTGGCTTGCACTGTGCAGTGAACCCTCTGTATTTACTTTCATGCGGTCTTCTCTTTATGGTAGATTTGGATATTGATACGCCTACCTCCTGGAGAATGTTGTTCACTTGGTTGGCTGTTGTGAAGGGGTTTTCTTCACCATGGAGAGTATTCTGCGATCATCCACCACTGTTGTCTTCCGTGGGCGCCCAGGTCTTTTTGCATTGATGAGTTCACCAGTGCTTTCTTTCTTTCTCAGGATGTACCAAACTGTAGATTTTGCCACTCCTAATGTTGTAGGAATTTCTCGGATGTGTGTTTTCTGTTTTTACAGCTTAAGGATGGCTTGTTTCACCTGCATGGAGAGCCTCTTTGACCGCATATTTCCTTCACAGCAAAACCTTCCAAATGCAAACACCACACCTCAAATCAACTCCAGCCCTTTTATCTGCTTGAGAATTACATAACGAAGGGATTGCCCACACCTGTCCATGAAATAGCCTTGGAGTCAATTGTCCAATTACATTTGGTCCCTTTAAAAACAGGGTGGCACATGTTAAGGAGCTGAAACTCCTAAACCCTTCATCCAATTTTAATGTGGATACCCTCAAATGAAAGTTGAAAGTCTGAACTTCAACTGCATCTGAATTGTTTTGTTTAAAATTCATTGTGGTAATGTCTAGAACCAAAATTAAATAAATGTTGTCTCTGTTCAAATATACATGGACCTAACTGTATGGTGGCAATTGTTCAAAATTTTCAGCAAAGTCTTTGACATGAAAGGCAGTTCAAAATAGGCGCACAGGACCTGATTTTTCGAGTCGGTTCATCCTGTTTGTGACGCCAAGTTGGAGCGCCCACCAGGGCAGTGGGGACACTCAGTACCGAGCCACTTCTTGAAGGGGCAGTGTCACGGCAGCAATGACCCGGCCCGTGGCCCTGGGCATCCAATAAAAGGGGATGATGATGAAAAAGGGGAAAAATAAAGCGTTTGTAATAAAGTGTTCATGACGCCACCTGTGGTACTCGGCAATAAAGATGTTAGACGACGCTGCAGATTCAGTCCACTGAGACAGTTGTTGATGCAGCAGATTTGGTGCAGCCCTCCACAGGCAGGGCTATGTCCCAGGGCAGTTAGGATGATAAAGGTGATGTTATAGGTAAATATGGTGCAGGAAAGATTCAGAGGACACAGCGGGGTGCAGTTTCCAATGCTTTACTCACAGTTCTTGTGTACACAGGTGCCTGCTTGGTGCCGTGTACTCCAGGTGAGGGGTCCAGAAAACTCTTAGGTAGATTGGGATACACCTTTCCAGGACTCCCTTCAATGTGTTCCTTTCCTGGCCAGCTCACTGTGCTGACTTTCCGCCTTTCATTCTTGTCCAGCACCTCACAGTCAGTGTCCCAAGCCAGTAGCCGCAGACCTTGTCGGGCGACGTTCTCTAAGTCCCCTTGCTCCCTTATGGCTACCTTTTCAGAGAAGATAACTGTGGCTTGTAGCTGAAGCACCTAAAGGTGCCCCTGCCTCCGGCTTGCGAGCTGAGTCTGGTGATTTCTCCACTTGTCTCGGGGGCCGGTACCCCACTGCGACCTGGTCCCTCCACTACTGGATCGGGCCCCACGGATGGATTGCTCACTATCCGTGCCCCTAGGATCCCTTTAATCCTTCCGGAATCTTCCTTCTGTCTCTTTCTTACTACTATCTTTCTGCGCCTGGGGACAAGCTCCTCACAGCTTGAGCTCCCCTCCTGTTCTGACTCTACAGTCTCGTTCCCGTTTACTAAGCTCTACCCCCTTTCTTCTACTTTCTACACCCACTCTCCCAACACCCTTTACTACCCAGCCTGGGATGAGACCATCCTCCCGTAGGGTACGTCCAGGATGCCCTGCTGTTATAGTCTGTGTTGGGTGCAGGTGTTAGAATCCTAGTTGGTGCTCCCTCCTTAATTGAGAGTGGGATACCACACCTCTGGATGAGGTGTAGTACCTCTGTGGCGACTGGACCCTCAGAGGCGCCACAAGAAGAGCACTGAGAAGAGACCCCAAATTCTTAATGAATTCTGCACATTGTTCTCCAGCAAGGCCATCCACAATGCCAGTGTTTATGAATCAGCCCGTAGAGCTGAGTATGTACACTTCACTGAGAAGCATAAGAGACCCAAACACGAGAGAGAACATTCAGCAGATCTATCCGTATGGTCACCAGCAGGCAAAACTGGTTGAATGGCATTAATAAAAGTAATTCTTGACAGTAACACTGCCATTACAATGATATCTAGATATTTCCTTGGTAGAAATCTCTCGTATTGGATGATGTTTTATATTCTGAAGAATAATTCATTTACCTAGAATTGCTCAGTATTGCAGACAGTACCTTGGGTATTGCTCTAGGCTGTCTGCAATCTCCCCTCTCAGCCTGATGAAAATTTCAAGCTGAGGTTATAATAGCAATCCTTGTGTTCACATTTCGTAATCATATTTTCTATTACAGTTACTAGCTTATTCCCGGGGGTTATGTTAGGAGGTAAAACTAGGCAAGGAAGCCAATCCAAGGTGCGCCACTTTCTATGGCACAGGCTGTGCAATGTTGTCATCCAACCTGCACTGAAAAGCTTTACATGCAGTACAAATGTACAGAACGTCGTACAATCAAAGTCAGGATCCTTAGTTGGGTAAAACAGACAATTTGATGGCCATTTAATTAGACAGGTGCTTCATACTCCAGACTAAGTAAAAGATAGATTGGGTGAATTGAACAAATTTAATTAAAAGGTGACAATCACAATTAATTTCAACCCCTATTGATTTGAATAGATGGCGGATGTGCATTACCAGGCCGATGCACCATACAGTCAACGGATGTGTGCAGCTCCATAACTGAGCAGTTTAAGCCGCTGCTGACACTGGGAACAGCTGATCTGCAGAGATGATGAGTGTTGTACCCCCACCGATCAGACACTGACAATTTTTCTTAAGGCTAGGCCATCAATGTTAAGTCCCAGACAAATCCTTTAAACATTATGTTCTAGATTTAGCATTCCTTTATAAGGAACTCATAAATCAAAGACTGCATAAAATAGTCATAGAGATTCAGTCTAATCAAGTTTTCATTTTTGGCTTATTTTTCCAGTATGGAGAATACATGCAGTACCACTCATCCTGGGCTCCCCGATGATATATAATAAGTGATGGGTGGACCCGTGGATGTTCTGGTCCGTTGGGTTTGGATGAACTTTTAAAAAAGGTTTGGGTATCAGAATGTTACCTGAAATTGAACCCGAACTTGGATCCCATTCAAATGAATGTTGGGCCCCAATATCCAGCGTTTCCCATGCTGTCATCTGTGTGACAGCGTGAGAAACACCTGCTTTGATTTGCGGTAACCATTCATGTTACTGCCAGTCAGAGCGCTTCGGTTCCCGCGCTGTTAGCAGCTGTGATCGTCGGTGAAAAGGTTACTGGCAGTCACAGGCGTCAACTAATGAGAGTACCACTCTCATCATTCTAAGTCTGATCTCACTGATAGCAGCAAGAGCAGGCACGGTTGATGAGAGTGTTCACCAGCTTGCCTGTCCATAGTAAAAAAAAATCTGTCAATGAGATAATTAGTGCAGTGTGTGTAGCTTACTTTACATGTACTTATTGAATAAATAAAAGAAAAAAATTGTTTTGGGCCCCCTCTATTCTTGATAACCAGCACAAGTAAAGATGACAGCTGCAGCCCTCTGCTGTGAGCTTTATCTTGACTGGTTTTCAAAAATAGAGGGGTCGACATGCAATAAGATGTGCCAATTCTGGCTCTTTGCCCAACTCTTAACACTTGCCCTGGTGTGGTGGCAAGTGGGGTAATAGTTTTGGGGTTGATATCAACTGTTTTATGTCCACTGACATCAAGGCCAGGGGTTAGTAATGGAGAGGTATCTATAAGACACCCCCATTACTAACCCCATAATCAAAAGAAATAAAGAAACACACAGGAAGATCTTTAATTGAAATAAACACACAGAAAAAATCCCTTAATTGAAATAAACACACCCCGACCCTCTTTTACCAATTTATTAATGTAAAGCTAAAAATTAAAAATCACAGTATTCCTCACCTGTCTGTTATGTTTTGGTAGCTGAGGAGAGCAGGCAAAAATGGCAATACACCAGAGAGGTTGGAATCTACTGGATTGCAGTACCCTGACTAACCACCACAACTAAAGGCAGCCGTGGAGCATTCCTACGTTGGTCCTAGACGCCTCGTCACAGCCTGAGAGGCTAACTATACCTAAAGATAGAAAGAGGAAAGCTATCTGCCCCGGAGCAGATCCCCAAAGAACATAGGAAGCTCCCAAACATGTAATGGCGGTGTCATGTATAGTGTACAGTTCTATAGCGTCTTGTGCTTGGGTGCGAGGAAAACACAGGAGACATAGGTTGAAATGAAATGACTTGTATTACTTCATACAAGCATGCTGAAAAGTTCACACAGTTTGCAGGAACAGCGACAGGAGACACAGCAGGCCAGAGTAACTTCAAGCACTACAATAAATCTCCAAAGCAGGTTCAGGATCTCTTCTCTGTACCGTAATTCCTCTGCAAACATGGATTCACCAAACAGCAGGTTTCCAGAGTCCAAAAGTGTTCCAAGGTTCCTCAGTAGGGAATAGCTGGAGTACAATCCAAGGCTTCCAGGAGTCAGGTCACAGACTGACTGAGGCTTGATTCAGGAGCACTGATTGTTCAGCTGAGGCTGCTTAAGAAGCAAGAGGGAAGAATCAGGGCGGGAACATGAAAACTGGAAACTCCATATTAACTGAGGGCAAGAGCTGCAGAAAGACAGAAAGCAAAATGGCCGACGGAAAACTGAGTTTCAAGGAACATGTCAACAGAGACAAAGAACCTTACATTACTCCCCCCTTAGGGACAACCTCCGGATGACCTCAGACCAGGCTTGTCAGGGTACCTCTGATGAAACTGGCGGAGCAGGCGAGGAGCATTTACATTATTGACTGGTTCCCATGAGTTGTCCTCCACTGGGTAGCCCTGCCATTTAATCAAATATTGCAACTGATTTCTGTACAACCTGGAATCTAGAATCCTTTCCACCATAAATTCTTCCTGACCATCGACCAGCACTGGGTCAGGGCAAGGAGAAGAACGTCCAGGAAACGTATTGGGTGTTGCAGCCTTTAGTAGGGATACATGAAAGACAGGGTGGATTCTCATAGTTCTGGGCAGTTGAAGACGACAAGCAACAGCACTTATAATCTTATTGATCTTATAAGGTCCAATGTACTTATGTCCCAATTTAGACGATGGAATCTTTAATTTAAGATTTCTGGTTGACAGCCAGACCAAATCTCCTACCTTGAAAGCTGGTGCAGGTTTACGAAATTTATCTGCTGCTTTCTTGTACCTTTCCTGAGCCAATTCTAGATTTTCCTTTAGAAGATCCATATTCTTTTGTAAAGAAGTGATTCTTTCAGCCACTGCCGGCAAGGGCGTATCTATGGGAAATCGAGGAAGAATGTTAGGATGATAACCTAGATTGGAGTAAAAAGGAGACTGCTTAGTGGAGGCGCTCTGAGAGTTGTTATAAGAGAACTCAGCCAGTGGAAGTAGATCCACCCAATCATCCTGTAGGTGGCAGATAAAACAGCGGAGATACTGCTCCAGGTCTGATTGGTTCGTTCTGTCTGTCCATTAGTCTGGGGATGAAAAGCAGAAGAAAGGTTTACTTTAATGTCCAATGCTGCACAGAAATTTTGCCAAAACCTTGAAGTGAATTGCACCCTCGATCCAAAATGACCTCATCCGGTACTCCATGTAAGCGAAACACATTCTTAATCATCAAGTCTGATGTCTGTTTTGCAGTGGGTAAGCCGACACAAGGGATAAAATGAGCTGCCTTTGTTAGACGGTCAACCACCACTAGAATGGTGTTCTTCCCTTGAGAGGTTGGTAACTCCACAATGAAGTCCATAGAAATGGATCCCCACGGGCGGGACGGGGTGGGAAGAGGTTGCAACAGACCAGTTGGTGAGGAGCGAGGTGTTTTGCATCTTGCACAGACTTCACATGAAGTGACATAGTTTAAGACATCTTTCCTGTAAGTGGACCACCAAAAGAAACGAGAAAGAAATTCTTGTGTCTTTAGAATTCCCCTATGCCCGGCTATCTTGGAATCGTGGATGAGTTGCAATACTCTCAATCTGACTGTTTCAGGTATATACAGACGTTGTCCCTGAATCCACACAGACGTTGTCCCTGAATCCACACACCATTCTTAAAGACAAGACTTACGTCCCTTGGGGGTTGAGCCAACAAAGAATCCGCATGGTATGCTTCCTTGATGTCCTTAAGTAGGTCTTGATTATGAATCACTCCCAGGAATCTAGAGTCAGGAAGAATAGTCTTAGGAGGAGTAAGTGGACGTGTCTCTGCTGAATGAATCCTAGAGAGTGCATCAGCCTTTCCATTGCGCGATCCTGGTCTATAAGAAATGACAAAATTAAATTGATTTAGGAAAAGATTCCAGCGAGCCTGGCGAGGAGTCAGGCACTTAGCCGACCTGATAAATTCAAGGTTACGATGGTCTGTCAGGATGACTATTTGCTGTGCAGCTCCCTGAAGAAGGTGTCTCCATTCCTTGAAGGCGGCAATAATGGCCAACAATTCTCTATTGCCCACATCGTAGTTCCTCTCAGCCGAAGACAACTGCTGGGAAAAGAAGGCACAGGGATGCAAGACATTCTTCTCACCTGTTCTTTGAGAGAGTATAGCTCCAACGGCACAGTCTGAAGCATCCACCTCTATTATGAAGGCAAGCTCAGGGTTGGGATGTACTAAGATAGCTGCGGTGGTAAATTTATCCTTTAAACAGGAAAATGCTTCCTGAGCTTGCGGGGTCCAGGAGAACCTAGACTGTTTCCGGGTAAGTTGGGTGATAGGTGACACTACCTCAGAAAAATTCTTAATGAAACGTCTATAGAAGTTGGCAAACCCGATGAAACGCTGCACCTCCTTCACATTTCTAGGAATTGGCCAATCCTTGATGGCTTGGGTCTTGCTTCCATCCATACTAATCCCTTGCGTAGATAGTACATACCCCAGAAATTGAATTTCGGTCCTATGGAATTCACATTTTTCAAGTTTGATGTAGAGATGGTTTTGTCTTAGGCGTTCTAAGACCATTCTCACATGTCCATGATGTTCCTCTGTGGAGTTAGAAAAAATTAGAATATCATCCAGATAAATCACCACAAATGTATCTAGGAGATCCCTGAAGATATCATTCACGAAGTGTTGGAAAGTGGCTGGGGCGGTACTCAGACCAAAAGGCATAACTAGATATTCAAAGTGTCCATAGCGTGACCTGAAAGCAGTCTTCCATTCATCCCCAGGTCTAATACGGACCAAGTTATAGGCCCCACGGAGATCCAGTTTAGAGAAAATTTTGGCATGCCGCACTCTCTCCAACAATTCAGGGATTAAAGGCAATGGATAACGGTTTCTAATAGTAACCTTATTGAGTTCCCTATAGTCTATGCAGGGTCTCAGAGATCCATCTTTCTTCTTCACAAAGAAGATGGGTGCACCTGCGGGAGATGAAGAGGGGCGTATGAAGCCCTTGGCTAAATTTTCGTCTATATAATCCTTCAAAGCTTTTAGCTCGGGCCCCGCTAGGGGGTAGATCTTACCAAAAGGTATCTCGGCTCCAGGCAATAATTCAATTGGACAATCATATGGACGGTGAGGAGGAAGCTGATCAGCGTTCTTCTTGTCACATAAATCCACATAGTCCTGGTATACAGCTGGTAGTTCAGGGACTGACATGGTTCCTTTAGGAACAGAGCAAGCTGAAACTCCTTGACTCATCTGTTTCTCCGGAAAGTGTAATTCCTTGGTCTCCCAGTTAATCGTAGGATTCTGCGCCTGCAGCCATGGTAGCCCTAGAATAATGGGAAAGTGGGGAGAAGAGATAAGCATAAAAAGAATTTTCTCCTGATGATCTTTACCCATAAGGACCCTCAAAGGCTCTGTTTCTTGATCCACTGGTCCAGAAGTCAGTAGAGAGCCATCCACAGTCTCCATCTGTACTGGAGTAGCCTTCTTCACTGAACGTATCCCCTGTTTCAGAGCAAAGGAGATATCCATAAAATTTCCACTTGCTCCTGAGTCGATCATAGCAGAGCTAGACACCAGACTGAGTCAACCCAGAGTTTGATGGAAAGGAAGCAATGAGAATTGTTTCTTTTACAACTCAGCTGGGACACCGCTGAGGAAACTTGAAAAATTGCAGCGTTTATACCGTCATCGTCCCCAGAACTAACAGAGTTTAAGTCCGAGAAATCAAGATCTCTTGCAGCAGATCTCTCTGGAGCCTGAGGCTCGGACATGACAGAGCTCCTCTCGCAACACTCACAGTGAATGACTGCTGCAGTAGTCTTACGAGAACGGCTGGGGCAGTTTATAATGAAGTGCCCTGACTTACCACAGTAGAAACATAGATTTTCCTTTATACGATGTTCTTTGCGTGCATTCACTAACCCGTCTTTGTAAAGAGTCCACCTGCATTGGGTTCAGGTTCTGGTTCCCTTGTGATCCTACTCAAAGGTTCCTTAGCTGAGGAGGGAGGTAGTAAAAGGTTAGTGCGATTATTTTCGAACCATCTCTCTTGTCTGCGTTCAGTCAGACGAGCATCAATACGGATACAATAGTTAATAAAGTCACCTAACGCAGTGGGAGGGTCGGCACGAGCAAGTTCATCCTTAATCAGTGGAGACAACCCTTTCCGAAAAATAGATTTTTTAGCGGAAGTGTCCCAAGTGGTATCAAGAGCCCATCTCCTGAAATCCAGGGCATATTCGGCTACTGAACGCTTACCTGGCGCAAAGTTAACATGGCTGCTTCAGCTGTTGCACCTCGATTGGGGTCATCAAACACCTGCCCCATGGCTGAAATAAAAGCATCAAGGTGATTCAAACAATCATCCTCAGTCTCAATCAGAGGGTTTGCCCACATCAAAGCCTTATTGGTAAGCAACATGATTATAGTAAGCACTTTGGATCGTTCAGTGGGAAATTGTGAAGCATGTGCAGAGAAAAATAAATTGCATTGATTAATAAATCCCTGAATTTCTCACGTTCACCACCAAAACGAAAAGGAGGTAATTTGGGGATCCCAGAACTTGGGGTTATGGCAGGAGCCTGGGCTCGTTCCTCTAGAGCCTCAATCCTGGCTCGCAATTCCTGGGTAGTCTGTCCAAACACTTGCAAATTATGATTAGTGAGGTCCTGTAGGCTTGCAAAACGGGTTTTTAAAGTCTGTACATCTGAAAGGATTGTATCAGTCACTCCGCAAAGTTCCTTTATGCGGGCCTCCATCTTCCAGATCTTTTAAGGCAGAAGTGCTGGAAGGAGAAGAGGAAAGGAAAAAAAAAAAAAAACAATAGTATTTACCTGTGGTAACACTCCAGAGTAAAATTTTAAGGGAATGCGCTCACCTGGAATGGTTGTGAGAAGTCACAACCACTGTCCTCACATAAGGTATTAAACGGACATCTGATATCCACAGTCACAGCAGACACGGCTTTCCCAGACCCAGCAGACACTAAACATTAGCTCCTGAATCTTGTCATGTATAGTGTACAGTTCCTATAGCGTCTTGTGCTTGGGTGCGAGGAAAACACAGGAGACATAGGTTGAAATGAAATGACTTGTATTACTTCATACAAGCATGCTGAAAAGTTCACACAGTTTGCAGGAACAGCGACAGGAGACACAGCAGGCCAGAGTAACTTCAAGCACTACAATAAATCTCCAAAGCAGGTTCAGGATCTCTTCTCTGTACCGTAATTCCTCTGCAAACATGGATTCACCAAACAGCAGGTTTCCAGAGTCCAAAAGTGTTCCAAGGTTCCTCAGTAGGGAATAGCTGGAGTACAAGTCCAAGGCTTCCAGGAGTCAGGTCACAGACTGACTGAGGCTTGATTCAGGAGCACTGATTGTTCAGCTGAGGCTGCTTAAGAAGCAAGAGGGAAGAATCAGGGTGGGAACATGAAAACTGGAAACTCCATATTAACTGAGGGCAAGAGCTGCAGAAAGACAGAAAGCAAAATGGCCGACGGAAAACTGAGTTTCAAGGAACATGTCAACAGAGACAAAGAACCTTACAGGCGGTTAGACAAGAGGAAATACAGACACACGGAAAATAGTATGAGCAAACGCTGGGGCCCAATCTGACTTAGACAGAAAAGGATAGGAAGGATTCTTACTGCAATCCAAAAAAAAACTAAAAAAAGCCAACGCTACTAATTGCAAAAACACCTGAGATCACACGACCTCTACCACCTAAATTAGTTCTCTGGTGTAACAAAAAACAAAACAGCAGCCACTGAAAAAACTGGAAAAAGCAAATGAACAAACAACAATGGCACCAGAGGAACCGAGAGGAGACCAAGCCCCCCGGGGAGGGGAACCTGGCCAACCTCACAGAAATGCAGCAAAATATACAAATGGCAAGCAAAAAAAAAAAAACAGAAAATATCTTATCTGAGAGCAGGAGAAGAGGCAAGACTCAGCAAGCTTCCAAGTGAACCAGGAAACAACGTTTAGACAAGAACAATTGATCACCGGCAACCATGATGGGGGGAAACCTCCCTTATATCCAGCCAGTCCGTGATCCCTGATTGCCAATCCTCATTGAATGGTTCAGTACTGTCTGCAACCACCAGAGGGAGCTTCTGCTCAGAATTCATTTCTAAAACATTCAGAACACCTGTCCTCCAATAATCCATATGTCCCTCGACGTGTTCCAACTCTGCTACATCTGGATGCATTGCTGAGCAATGGCTGTTATGTTATGGTAGCTGAGGAGGCAAGAGCAAAAAACCGCAAAGGCAGCCAAACACCAGAGAGGTTGGAAACTAATAGGTTGCAGACCCCTAAACTAACCGCACAACTAGAAGCAGCTGTGGGACGTTCCTACGGTGCCCTAGACGCCTCGTCACAGCGGAGAGATAGCTACCCCTGAAGATGGAAATAGGAAAGCTAACTGCCCCGGAGTAGAGCCCCAAAAGAATAGGAAGCTCCCAAACATATAATGGCGGTTAGACAAGATGAAAACACGAACACAGACAGAAAATAAAATGAGCAAACGCTGGGGCCCAAAACTGTCTAGATAGTACAGCACAGGAGAGAGTACTGTCTGCAACCCAGAAAAACCCTAGGAAAATCTCCAACACTTCTGAATCCAAAAATGCTGAGACCACACGGTCTCGACCACCTATATCAGATCTCTGGTGTGAACAAGCAGCTACCCAGCAGTAAAAAATCACAAGAACTGAGCAAAAGAACAAATACAAAAAGAGAAAAGAGACCAGCACAAGCCCCCCAAAGGGGACCTGGCTGAACTCAAAAAGCAAAGCAGCAAAAACCAGGAAAATCAAACCACAGTAAAAAAAAACTGAAAGTAACTTATCTGAATGCTAGCAGGAGACAGCAGAAAGGCAAGCTGAATTCCAACCAAGACCAGGAAGAAACAATTGATCACTTGCAAGGATCATGGGAGGTCAGCTCACTTATATCAGGCCAGTCCGTCCCACCTGCTAACCATTCATCAATAGCAGGTGTTAGACTTTTGCTGTTCAACATAGGTTCAATACCCTCAGCAACCACCAGAGGGAGCTTCAGCTCCGAAGTCGTCTCCAACACGTTCAAAACAAATGGCATGATGCGACTTCTCAGCCCTGCATCCAGGATACACTGAGCTAAGCTTGAGAACACGGCTGCATGTGACCAGCGATTATGTAAGATACTGCAGGTATGGGGGATGTCGCCACAGATGTGAGGCAGACCAAGAGTTAAAGATTTATTTAACAGTTCAAAACACTCCACGCAGGAAAGAGCAGATGAGGGGTTAAATGCAACAAGCAAAGGGGCTAAACAGTCTTTCAAGAAAATAAACAAAAGCAGAAAAACACTTATCAGTCTGAAGAAGGCTTGATTGAAGGGTCTAATTCTCCAACGTCGGCACCGTCAACAGAGGCACATGCAGTCTCGCTCAGATCCTAGTCCATGGAGAGAACACGGTCTCCAAGGCAGGCAACAGAATGCTGTAGGGTGAGACGAGATCCTGCTCTCACCAGTCTTTGTCACAAAGCTCCGTCCAACACGAGTCACCGCAGGAACGGTACTGCGTTCCTCGGTCAGTCCAATTACTCTTCTTTGAGGCTCAGGCCTTCTGCTCAGTTCACCAGGCCTGCCTCTAACCTGTCAAGGGAGTCTCCTCTGGTCACAGAGTCTGGATGGTCAACATCAGTTCGGGGGGCGCTCACAGCGTCAAGGCTGTCTGCTCGAGTCCTAAGTCGGGGGGGCTTTCACACTCAGGGACTGGGAAGCAGCTGGCAGCTCACTCTCCTGCGCTCTGCACTTTCCCGCCCGGACTCCTGTCAGCTTCCCGCGGCAGCGCCTTTTAACTCACCCCCGCCCCCTTCTGTCACATGGGAAAGTTGGTCCAGGAACAGTAAGCTTCCCCCCGAGAACACTGGAAGCTGCGCTGGTGGTTCCGGACACAGAGCAGGGGCAACAACCCCATTCGAGTCCATCCTTCTCTCCATCCCCTTGCATTTACTTGAGGCTATCACCGGTCACATGCAGCCGCGTTCTCATGCTCAGCTCAGTGTTTCCTGGATACCGAGCTGAGAGGTCGCATCATGCCATCGCTCAGCAATGCATCCAGATATAGCAGAGTTCGACCTCTTCGCGGGACATATGGATTATCGGCAGACAGGTGAGGAATACTGTGATTTTTTTATTTTTAAATTAATAAATTGGTAAAAGAGGGTTGGGGTGTGTTTATTTCAATTAAAGGACTTTTTTCTGTGTGTTTATTTCAATTAAAGGACTTCGTCCTGTGTGTGTCTTTATTTCTTTTGATTATGGGGTTATTTCAAATAAAGGACATTACTCTGGCTTTGTCTTTATTAAATTTGACTACTGGGTTAGTAAGGGGGGGGGTCTGATAGTAACCTCTCCATTACTAACCCCTGGGCTTGATGTCAGCGGTCATAAAACAGCTGACATCAACCTGAAAACCATCACCCCACTTGCCACCGCATCAAGGCAAGTGGGAAGAGCAGAGGCTAAGCACCATATTTGACGCATCTTATGGATGTGCCATTTCTGGGGTGGCTGAAGGCTGATGTTCTTAGTCTGTGAAGGGGCCAATATCAATGGCCTCTTCCTAGGCTGTTAATATCAGCCTGCAGCTGTCTTTTTAGCTTTTGCTAGTTATCAAATATAGGGGGAACCAACTTCATTTCTTGGGGGGTCTCTCCTATAATAGCCAATAAAGGCTAAGCAAACAGCCGTGAGCTTTGATTAATAGCCTGGGATTCTTTATAGCTATTGGCCCTTTCCCAGATTAATAACATCAGCCTCCAACATTCGGTTTTCTCTCAGTTGGTTATGATAGTTACAGGGGACCCCACGCTGTTTTTTTAATCATTTATTTAAGTACACTGGAGCTGCAGCAACTGCAGGGTGTCGCGCTGCCCTCTGCAAGACCCGGCTGCTGGAAACTGAAGTGACATCAATAAGGTTATCTCAGTTCACAGCGTCTGGGTCTTACGAGGATAGGGTCGCTGTGAACTGAGATAACATTACTGTAAGGTCACCTGAATTGATAGCAGCAGGTTCTCATGTTGCGAAACGCCAGTGCCGGGCTGATGAACGAGCGCGAGTCCAGCACTCAAGCTACCGTGAGACTCGGTGGCTGTGAACTCAGGTAACCTTAAAGATTTCACAGCCACTGAGTTTCCCAGCAGCTGCGAGGACTGGAAACCTCATGGGAAACTTTGAGGGACACTTTAAGGTTACTGGAGTTTCCTGCTGCTGGCACACCTGTAGGCTGTGAACAAAGGTTACCTTGTGATTTTACTGTGCTTGTTAATAAATAGAAAAATAAATTAAAAAAAGGTGTGGGATCCCCCATAATCTTCATAATCAGCTGATGGAAAAATGACAACTGAGGGCTGATGTTAAAGGGAACCTGTCAGCTGTTTTGGCCGCTATAAGATGCGGCCACTTTCTTTCAGGGCTTATCTACAACATTCTATAATGCTGTAGATAAGCCCCTGATCTGACCTGCAAGATTAAAAAAATAAGTTTTATTATACTCACCTGGGGGCGGTCCAGTCCGATGGGTGTCGCAGGTCTGGGTCCGGCACCTCCCATCTTCTTGCGCCGCCGCCCTCCTGCTTGCTTTATGCCTCCTCTGCATCGCGCTGCTGCGCAGACGTGCTTCTCTGCCCTGTTGAGGGCAGAGCAAAATCCTGCAGTGTGCAAGTGCTGGGAAAGGTCAGAGAGGCCCAGCACCTGCGCACTGCAGCATTTTGCTCTGACCTCAACAGGGTAGAGAAGTACGCCTGCGCAGAAGCGTGATGCTGAGGAGGCATGAAACAAGCAGGCGTGCGGCGTCGCAAGAAGATGGGAGGCGCCCGACCCGGACCAGCAACACCCATCGAACCGGACCGCACCAGACCGCCCCCCAGGGTGAGAATAATAAAACATTTTTCTTATCTTGCAGGTTGGATCGGGGGCTTATCTACAGCATTATAGAATGCTGTAGATAAGCCCTGAAAGGCAGTGGCCGCATCTTATAGCGGCCAAAACAGCCGACAGGTTCCCTTTAATATTCTGGGAAGGGGCCAATAGCCATAAGGTTGCCAGGCTATTTATATCAGCTCACAGATGTTTGTGTAGCCTTTACTGATTATTTTATGGGAGACCCCCAAAGAATGACATGGGGTCCCCCTATATTTACTAACCACCAAAGGCTGAACAAGACAGCTGTGGGCTGATATTAATAGCATAAGAAGGTGTCATGGATATTGGCCGCCTCCCAGACTAAGGCTACTTTCACACTTGCGTTTTTTTGCGCAGCGCGTCTTGCGCTATCGGACGCATGCGCAATGTTCCCCTATCTTTAACATGGCGGGCGCAGGGTCTAGCGCTTGCACGCGTTCATGTGCGTTTGTCGTGCGCTGCGCATTTTCCCGGTGTGCGCCCATACGCGCCAGACGCTACATGTTGCATTTTTTTTCCGCCCAACCGCTTTAAAAAAACACGTGCGCACGTGTGCGCATGCTATGCGCAAAAAATAACATTGCAGTCTATGGGGGCGCTGGCGTGCGCATGGCTTTGCGCTCGTCAGCGCTTTTGCACGCATGTGATTTTTCTGTAAATAATGGAGCCAGAGATGATGGAGGCAGAGATGATGGAGTCAGAGATGATGGAGTCAGAGATGATAGAGCCAGAGATGATGGAGGCAGAGATGATGGAGACAGAGATGATGGAGGCAGAGATGATAGAGGCAGAGATGATGGAGGCAGAGATGATGGAGACATATGATGGAGCCAGAGATGATAGAGCCAGAGATGATGGAGGCAGAGATGATGGAGACAGATGATGGAGCCAGAGATTATAGAGCCAGAGATGATGGAGGCAGAGATGATGGAGACAGATGATGGAGCCAGAGATTATAGAGCCAGAGATGATGGAGGCAGAGATGATGGAGACAGATGATGGAGCCAGAGACTATAGAGCCAGAGATGATGGAGACAGAGATGATGGAAACAGAGATGATGGAGGCAGATGATGGAGCCAGAGATTATAGAGCCAGAGATGATGGAGACAGAGATGATAGAGCCAGAGATGATGGAGACAGATGATGGAGCCAGAGATGATAGAGCCAGAGATGATGGAGACAGAGATGATGGAGACAGAGATGATGGAGGCAGAGATGATAGAGCCAGAGATGATGGAGGCAGAGATGATGGAGACAGATGATGGAGCCAGAGATTATAGAGCCAGAGATGATGGAGACAGATGATGCAGCCAGAGATGATAGAGCCAGAGATGATGGAGACAGATGATGGAGCCAGAGATGATAGAGCCAGAGATGATGGAGGCAGAGATGATGGAGACAGATGATGGAGCCAGAGATTATAGAGCCAGAGATGATGGAGACAGAGATGATAGAGCCAGAGATGATGGAGACAGATGATGGAGCCAGAGATTATAGAGCCAGAGATGATGGAGACAGAGATGATAATGTGACAAATAGAAAACGCATGCGCCAAAAAAAACGCAAACGCATGCAAAAACGCATGAAATCGCAGACAAACGCTGCGTTTTTTTTGTCGAAATGCGCATGCTGATGCGACTAAATATTGCAGCGTTTACAAGCGTTTGCATGCGTTTTTTTAATGCGCTTCATGTGCGCTCAAAACGCAGCGCAAAAAAACGCAAGTGTGAAAGTAGCCTAAGAACATCAGCCCTCAGGCAACCCAGAAATTTTTGCATCCATAAGATGCATCAATTCTGGCACTTAGCCTCGCTTTTCCCACTTGCCCTGAAGCGGTGGCAAGTAGGGTAGTAGTTGTGGGGTTAATGTCAGCTGCTTTATTGCTGCTGACCTCAAGCCCAAGGGTTAGTAATGGAGTGACGTCTATAAGACACCCTCATTACTAACCCGATTACTGACCCCATAGTCAAGTTTAATTAAGATGCAGACAGAATGAAGTCCTTTAATTGAAATAAACACACAAAGTCCTTTATTTGAAATAAAAGCTCCCCGACCCTCTTTTACCCATTTATTCCACAAAAATAAAAAGCAAAGTTATACTCACTTTCCACCAATAATCCATTAAGCCCATGTCCCATGACGATCTGGGTGGTTTGGTGAAAGGTGACATCAGTGATGCGACCTCTCATCATGCCAGCCAAGAGGCACTGAGCTGAACGTGAGAATGAGGCTGCTGCGACCGTTGGTAATTTTTATGACGTCACCGCTGGTCTCACTTTTTATCTTTATTACACTTGACTATGGGGTTAATAATGGAGTGTCTTATAGACGCCTCTCCATTACTAACCCCGGAGCTTGATGTCGGCGGCAATAAAACAGCTGACATCAATGCCAAAACTATTAATACACTTGCCACCCCACCAGGGCAATTGGGAAGAGCCGGGCGAAAAGCCAGAATCTAATGGCTGTGCCTTTTCTGGGGCGGTTGCAGGCTGCTATTTTTAGGCTGGGGAGGGCCAATATCCATGGTCCCTTCCCAGTCTGAGAATACCAGCCCCCATTTGTCTGCTTTAGCTTGGCTGGTTATCAAAATTGGGGGAATACAAGCCATTTTTTTAAATTATTTATGTAAATAATGTAAAAAACTGCATGGGGACCCCTCTATTTTCAACTGACCGGCCAAGATTAAGCTGACAGCTGGGGGCTGCAACACGTCCTTTTTGCCTGAGCTGGTTATCAAAAATAGATGAAAATCAACGTCCGTTGAGTCAGAAATGCCCACACTGTAAAGCTTGCTGATTGGCTGTGCTGCAGCCTTTCAACAACCTTTGTTCGGGCTGTCGAACCCGAACAGTAACATGGACGTCCAGGAGAAGTCCACGTTCGGGGTCCGTGCACGGACATTAAGTGTCCTGTACGGACCGCAAGCTTTAAGTTCGGGTTCGCCCATCCCTATATATAATGACACAACTACAGATATGCCAGAATAACTATGACATAGGGAGAATGGATGGGACAGGACGGTAATTTAACACAACAATGCAGATTATAAGTAATTCAAGTCAGTTGAAAAATGATGACACTGACAACTCTTTGAGTGTTTGTAATGACCACCATTATTTTTTTGTCACCTAGTATGTGATCCTATTGATGAAAACTAAGACAACTCAAAGACAAAAATAATATATGAAAACTTCACATAAAAAGTTGACTCAGAAGCTTATTTCGCTGGGTGGTTTTTAAGCTTTTTACCATTGATGCAAAAAAAGGAAGAGCTCAACTACTTCTTATGCGTCTTCTATTTCATCTGCATTTTGTGCATGCTCCGATCCAATAGGTATAGCTGCAAGGCAGGCAGCCCATTTTATAATTGAGGGTTCTCTTTGATCCCAGATAATCCCTATTTGCCTCATTC
The DNA here is from genome assembly GCA_033576555.1 of Oophaga sylvatica. Classification (NCBI taxonomy): domain Eukaryota; kingdom Metazoa; phylum Chordata; class Amphibia; order Anura; family Dendrobatidae; genus Oophaga; species Oophaga sylvatica. Next base: position 507,445,015 of record JARQOD010000004.1, read on the forward strand.
TGTCACTCAGGCTTGAACTTGGTGCACAGACATTTTCCTGAAGTCATTTTTTTTCTTTAATGCCGTTTCGCCAGCAATAGGCGAGGTGTTTTTCAAAGCTCACATCTCTGGACCCTTCTGATGCGTTTAGCAGACTCTGTATTCCGGCGGGTGCCACAAATCTTCTAAAGTAAATGCCGCTAAATGTAAATGCAAGGCTGCTCTGACAAGCCATTCATGCAGGGAGGGAGAAAAGACTCCAAATGGAGAAGATGGGTTTTTATATAAATGCACTGGCAAAGAAAGCAAGTGAGAGAAACAAAACTGAGAGAGGGGGAGATCTAATGATGAAATGAAATGAGATCTTCTCATGAATCTCACTGATGATCTGCTAGCTCTAGAATAGACAAGTTTCTTCAAGGATCAACACTGGTCTTGGGTGAGAGCTCCATGATGTCATCAGATCTGTGTAAGAGCCGACATGACAACATACTCTCAAGCTTATTACAATAACAGACCATAGATAATTGAAACAAGATGTGAAAGGTTGTCCTGGTTGTGGTTATTAAAGCTGTATTAAGTTCCCATTCCTCATATCTTTTCCAGCAGGCTGCGTCTTGAAGAAATGTCAAAGACTTTCAGCTTGCACAGTGTTGGCTAGTTAGTTTCTGGGACTGGATAGTAGGGGTCTTAAAAATGTTACACCAAAGTCAAGCTGCTGTTCATATCTTCAACACTTAAAATATTGCTTGGTCTTCCAGGCCTTATCTTGATCTCCACTGTTCCTTTTAACACTAGAACTACTGATGGAGTCATTTTGACTCCTTTCGTTTTTTATTTCTCTTCTGTGACTACATTTTTCAGAATTCCGGCTTGAAACTCGGTGACTTTTCCTCAAATATGACGTGAAAAAGATTTTGTGAGAATAAATAATTTTGGTGAAAAATTTGCGCGTTTTTTTCAAAATTTACCAAGAACTACTGAAGGGAGTCATTTTGACTCCCTACTATATTTTGAGGTCCTTTTGTCACTAAATGTTGCTATAAAGTTTTGTGCATAATTTTTTCACTCTGTCTTATTTACCCTGATGTTCATATAGATGTAGTTCAATTTACATGTCAACTTTTCACATTTTCCTTGTGTTTTACCTGCTTGTATTACTGTGTAATGCTGAACAAAATAGCTTGTTTACTCTAGGCTCTTATCTTATGCTAATTTTTGATTCATATATATTGACACATATAAAGAACTGTACGCTTGCAGAAGCATGCAGGAACAATAATTTACAGTTTACTCTATCTGATGAGGAGCTAGATGCATTCATTGCGATATTCTATGCTCGTGGAATATCTGGCACGAACCGTCACTCAATTAGCAGTATTTGGTGTAATGACTGGGGAATACCGTTTTGCAAAGCGACAATGTCTAGGGACCGCTTTGTTGAAATTATGAGGTTTCTCAGATTTGATGAGAAATCTACTCGATCGGAGAGACTGCAAACGGACAAGTTTGCTCTATTTTCTACTGTGTGGGACAGGTTTATTGAAAATTGTATTGCGTGTTACAAACCTGGCCCATACATAACGGTGAATGAGCAACTTTTCCCAAGCAAAACTAGGTGTCCATTCACGCAGTACATGCCTTCCAAACCAGATAAATATGGCCACAAATATTGGCTAGCTGTTGATAAGGAGAGCAAATATCTGGCAAATGGCTTCCCTTATCTAGGCAAAGATGACACACGCCGTGCTGAGGACCGTTTAGCTGACCATGTGGTAATGAAGTTATTGGACCCGTTTTTGAAAAAAGGTCGCAATGTTACAACCGATAATTATTTTACTTCAGTAAAATTAGCTAAACAGCTAAAAAGCAAAGGAACAACCATCGTGGGAACACTGAACAAGATAAGGCGAGAAGTGCCTAAAGAAATAAAATCCATGAAAGAGGAATTGTACAACACTAAAGTGTTTAGAAATGAAGACAATTTTACACTTACAGTATATCAAGGAAAGCCCAACAAAAATGTTGTCATTTTGAGTTCCGTCCATCCAGATGTTGTTGTTGCGTCTGATTCCGCTAAAAAAACTCCAGAAACGGTAAAGTTTTACAATGAAACAAAATATGGAGTAGATGTAGTGGATCAGATGGCACGAAAATATACCACACGAACATGCACAAGGAGATGGCCTGTTCATGCATTTGAAAATGCCTTAGACTTTGCGGGTATAAATGCATGGATAATATTCAATGAGATAACCCACCAAAAAATGTCACGCAAGGCATTTTTGCAAACGCTTGTGAGAGAGTTGAGTGGTCCTTATGTCACAGATAGGGAAAAGGGTTCCACGTCCCAAGTTTCTACATGCTCAGAAGTGATGGTTCAAACAAAATTTTGCCAGATCAAAGAAAAGTGCAAGAAAAATAGATCTGTCGGCAATTGTAAGACTTGTGGTAAGTCTTTGTGTGGGCAATGTACTGCCATAAATCAAAGGCAATGCCTAAAATGCGAAACACCAAATGTTTAGAAGGTGAATTCTGCGCCATATTTTCATTTTTATGCTCCTCCACCTACATTTTCTCTGCTTTTTGTTCTTCAGTTGTTGTTTATATGTGTGCACTTGAATAAAAAAAAATGTTTGAAAAACGTCTATTATAATTATTGTTATTTTCTGTAGAAAAATAAGAAAAGCAGAAAAAAAAACAATCAAAAGCATTACTGTTGGATCTCACAATAATAATACATTACAAAAAATATAATTATTAATAAATAACCACAAATGAAACTCTAAAAATAAACGAAAACAAGCAAGGAGTCAAAATGACTCCTTTCAGTAGTTCTAGGCGGGGTCACGAGTCCAGTAGTCCTAGTGTTAAAGGGAACCTGTCAGCAGGATTGTGCATAGTAACCTACACACAGTGTCAAGTTGGTGCTGTTATACTGATTAAAATGATACCTTGGTTCATGAAATCCATCTTGTGGCTGTTTCTTAATCTTTATTTTCAGTTTGTAGTTAATGAGATTTTCGTGCCCTAACATGGGGCTCATGTATGTGGTGCTCTGATTAGATCTTCATAATGCAGACTGCTGATAGGTGACTGATCCCTCAGTGACCTGCCAACTAGTTAGTATAATGAATACCTAACATACTGAATAAAAAAAAAAAAAAACGCTTCTGCAGGCAGGAGACGGCCGTGGCACCTGCGCTGCAGCATAATTGCTTGTTTAGTGTACCAATAATACAGTTTTGTGATGTTATTCAGCTAGGGGGGAAAGAAAAATCTATTTGAAAATGGCCATTTTACTGGAGACGAAAAAAAAAGAATTTCCCCTCCGAGGTGGCGCCGCCTGCGCATTAGCAGCTCGAAGAAAGCCGAGAGCTGCTACTCCGCAGGCGCAGGGGGCGCCATCTTGGAGAATTTTTTTCATCTCCAGTAAAATGGCACCACTGGTGCATGCGCAGTAGCAGCTATCTGATCACAGCTAGACACCGATAGCTGCTACTGCAAATGTGCCGGCAGCGCCATTTCACTGGAGATGAAAAAAAAAGAATTTCCCCTCCAAGATGGCACACTAAACAAGCGATTATGCTGCAACACAGGTGCCACGGCTGACTCCTGCCTGCAGAAGCGTTTTTTTTATTTATTCAGCATGTTAGGTATTCATTATGCAAACTAGCGGGCAGGTCAGTGAGGGATCAGTGACCAGTCACCAGTCTGCATTATGAATATCTATCTTTTTGTAATTATTAAATTGTAAAAAATTACATTTTCTTGCCTAAAATACAAAGGAAATGTGTCATCTTTAAATTTAAGACTTTTAGGGATCCTTTCATCTTCAACTTGCTTAACTGCTCACACTAAAGCCCCCGTCTCACATAGGGACACACCAGCGATCCCGACAACGATCAGGATCGCTGGTGTGTCGCTACATGATCGCTGCTGAGCTGCCAAACAGGCAGCTCAGGCAGCGATCAGGATAGCGACACTGCGGGTAACATCGCTTAGTTACCCGCAGTGTACCTTGGATACCAGCGCCCTGATGCAGGGAGTTGGTAACCAAGGTACACGTCGGGTTTCCAGGCGCTGCGCGGTGCCTGGAAACCCGCTGTGTACCTTGGTTACCAGCTCCCCTGCAACAGCACGCTGGTATCCAAGGCACACGTCAGGTTTCCAGGCACAGCCCCGCGCCTGGAAACCCGATGTTTACCTTGGTTACCAGGAGATCGCTGGTCTCCTGCCTGTCACACGCAGCGATGCGTGCTGGCCAGAGGGAGACCAGCGATCAAAAAAATGTCCTGACATTTCTGACACGACCAGAGATTCACAGCAGCGGCCTGATCGCTGGTACGTGTCAGACATAGCGAGATCGCAGCTGAGATCGCTGTTTAGCAGCGATCTCGGTAGCAATCTCGCTATGTGAGACGGGGCCCTCAACAGTAATTTTAATCAGGGGTGCCCAAAATTTTGCATGCCTCTCTATATACATCATAGGAGGCTGAGATTGCTATGTACACTAATAAAGGCTCAAATTTCAGGATCTCTAGTTTGTACAAGAACCAGAAGAGTCAATTGCAGTTTTTGGTATATTCCCTATTGTCCCGAGTGAGTTGCTACACAAGCATAACATATAGTAATGTCCCTGAGTGCACTGCGTTGTTGTCGTCAGTGGGCGCATGCACACCGCCTGTACTTAAAGGCTGGGGCCGAAAAATGGGTCTAGTGGCTTACTTTTTAGTTCAGTGCTGCGGCCCAGAGAGTACAGATTTCCCATCTGGACCTGCATACAGCTGTGTCTTGTACATGAGGCCTAAGTCTGAGCAGATGTTGAAGCAGCAGTCTGGTCTGCATGTTAACAGTTTCCAAGTAACTGAATCAAACTGAAAAATATATATATCGTATTTTATTATACACAAGATCACTGATTTTTGTTAGCACCCTGAGTCGACAGGTGCCAGCCTTCTAGCGGAGATACTGCCCAGTTACAGAGCTGCACAGCACAGCTCCATTGATGGAATAGTGGCCGTGGCTGGGTACTGCACATCCGCTACCTATGGATTTGCATAGGGGGCGGAAGTGCAGTACCCGGCCACGGCCACTGTACAGTAGACGGAGCTGCGCTGTGCACCTCTGTAACTGGGCAGGTCCGACAGACGCTGGTGCCAGGTGTCACACCCTCACCGATCAGACTTAGATGACCTTTCCTAAGGAATGGCCATCAATGTTAAAATGTTGGACAGCCTCTTTAAAGGTTTAAAGTCAGATAAACTCACAATTTTAGTATAAATGGAAGATAAATATGATTTTTGAACATTTTTACTTGGTGGATGCCAGGATCAGGAGCCCCCATAAGTACAAGATACAGAATCATATGCTGCGAAATAATAGCACTCCTGAATAATGACTGCACCTACAAAAGTAGTTGAATCCTTTCCTCCATTCTGTCCTTGCAATAAATTACTAAATACGTTCCTGATTATGAAATCCAGCAGGTTGAAGAATAAGGCAGTGGAAGCACGGAGCTACGAGGCGTTGGGAGAGATGTCTATTCATCTATATGTTCTTATAAGCCTCGGAACAATTTGCTGCCCGCCAATAAACAGGACGCTTCCTTGATGCCGGACTATATTCACTTGCAGGGATTGGAAACACAATCTGCGCAGTGCAGCAGGAGGCGGCGTGAATCATCAGATCACTTTGCTACCTTCTTTTGTGTAAGGAAATATTCTTTCAGCTCTCAATGAACAGTCATGGAATGAGAAGAAAATGGCCAAATTCCTAGGCCCTTAATGTCTTTTCATGAACGTAAACTCGGGTTTCTGTAGGAGTGAAAGCGCTGGCACGGCACGGAGCAGTGTATAATTCTGAAACCTGAGATTTGAGACACAAGAAACTTTTCAAATCCAAGATTCCCATTAACGCTATGCCTGACCTACTTAGAAACTGGGCAGAACACATGAGTTGGACATGGGGTATTTTTCTTGAGTTTGTAGACTTAGCCTGATGAAGAGACCTGAGTAGCCTCGAAAGCTTGCAATTTGTTACCATCTTTTCAGTTAGCCATTAAAAGGTATCAACCACTGAGGACTCTCAAGTCTAAATATTTTTCTATCTACTGGCTAACACGGTACTAAGATATACATCTTTCCTATAGACTTAGACCAGAGTTTTCACGTGGCTACTTCCCTGCCTAAAATTTGGATAATTCTGTAGTCCTTCCCATATGACATCTTTATAGGGTCTGTCCTGCCAGCGACAGGGTGTAATACGTTATCCTGAAATGAATGCACCATAAAGTTGTAGGGATCATAATTGAATAAATGCTACGAATGACTAATACCCATTTATTACCCTTTCTGCTTACACTGCTTTTCCCTCCATTTGCAGTTGTTAAAAAAAAAATAGCTATGAGTATACCTTGTCTCCGGTAGAAGGCTGGCACCTGCTGACTCGGGGTGCTAACAAAAATCAGTGATCTTGTGTATAGTACAGTATGATATACAACCTGTCTAAAGACAACCATACACATTAAAGAGATTATCCACTACTTTAACATTGATTATCTATCATTAGGATAGGTCATCAATGTCTGATCGGTGGGATGTGACACCAGGCACCCCTGCTGTTCAGCTGCTCTCAGTGGCGGTGGCAGCCGTAACTGCCCAGTTACAGAGCTGCACAGCTCCATTGACTAAATAGTGGCCGTGGCTGGGTACTAAACATTCGCTCCTATTGCTTTGAGTAGGTCACGGACGTGCAGTACCCAGCCACGGCCTCTAAACCGTAGACGGAGCTGCGCTGTGCAGCTCTGTAACTGGGCAGTTCTGGCTGCCATCGTCACCGAGAGCAGCTGATCAGCAGGGGTGCCTGGTGTCGCACCCCACCGATCAGACATTGATGACCAATCCTAAGGATAGGCCATCAATGTTAAAGTAGTGGACACCTCTTTTTTTGTGTATGGTGGTCTTTAGACAGGTTGTTTAGCTTAGCCTGACAATAGAGGGGAGTTGGTATGCACAAAACAATCACACAATATAAATAGTTTCACAGGTTCATTGATTCAGTGAAATTCCATTTTAAATAAGGGGCATAGTGCAAGGTAAGTAAAAATGTGAAAGTTATGCTGAAAATAGCAAATGCATTTATACAAAGAATAGTCAAGACTAGAGTTGAGCGAAACAGGTCGGTCAGATTCAAAAGTCGCCGACTTTCGCCAAAGTCGGGTTTCGTTGACCGAAACACGACCATAGCGTGCAGTCGGCCATGCATTTGGCAAAACGAGCGCCAAAGTCGGTTTTCCCAGAATGCTTTCAGGCGCCTTTTTTCAGCCAATGAGCAAGGAAGTACACTGTGGGCAACGAGATGACATGTGCAAGTCCACCACCATCTTAGAGAAGGGCATTGCAGTGATTGGCTTGCTTTGGGGGGCGTCATAGTGTCTATAAAAGCCCTGAGCGCCGACCGCCATTTTACTTCTGCCGATCTTAACAGTAGGGAGAGGTTGCTGTTTATCAGTAGGGAGAGAGTTAGGGCTGGAAAGAGAAGTTCTTATGTGCATGTGCTGATAGCAATTGTGCTGTACAGTTAGTGTGCAGTGAAAGGGGAGGATTTTCTTGTGTGCAGCAGTGCTGGTTATTAGGCTGCCTGATAGCTGTATTGCTGTGTGCAGACTGCTGTGCAGACTGCTTTTTACACAGCACTAATACTTTTAGGGTATGTTTCCACTGCGCAGTGTCAAACACGCAGCGTCCAGATGTTACAGCATAGTGGAGGGGATTTCAAGAAATCCCGTCTCCACTATGCTTAAAAACACGCAGGCGGCAGACCTGTGTTAACCGACATGTGGCGCGTCTTTTTAGACCGCAGCATGTTCTATTCCCTTGCAGCGACACTGCGTCGCCGCAAGGGAAATAACACAGGCCTGTGTAGCCCTGCGGTCATTCCGGATGTGTTCCGGATGTGTTCCATGAACACATCCGGATTGACCGCGCGTTCAGAAGGGGTGAGGCTTTGGGTGGAGCGGACTTTCCACTCCGTCCAAAGCGCTGTGGTTCCGGATCGTGGAACTACAGCCTTATTCTTTTTCTCTGCACAGTTACCGACCGTTCATTTTTTTCCCACACCGTATAGAGCTGTACGCTCCTCACACACTACCGTGTACCGGCTGGTATCACAGACAAATACATGCTGACTATCTGTGTGTGGCTCCAGAAATATATACGGAGATTTAAATTTTCCCCTACACTGTGTACAGCTGTCCGCTTCTGATACAGTACCGTATATCTGCTCTTTGTATTACGGTCAAATCCATACTGAGTGAGCGTCTGTGTGTGACTACGGAAATATACAGTATACGGAGATTGACATTTTCCCCTACACCATAAACAGCTGTACACTCCTCATACAGTACCATATATCTGCTGGTATTTTTGGTACATTTTCCCAAACATGAGGAAGTATGGTGGAAGAGGCCGCGTACGTGGGTGGGGGGCAGCTGGGAATGATGGTGGTGGTTGTGGTGCATCTGCTGATAGTGCCAAAAGCACAATAGCACCTAAGGCAGGAGGTGTGGAGCCTGCGTCATCGTCTGGCTTCAAAAGTGCTGGAAGGCTCAATTTTCTGGGAGTAGGTAAGCCGCTTTTAAAGTCGGAGCATCAGGAACAGGTTTTGGCTTACATTGCCGAAACAGCCTCCAGCTCTATCGCCTCCTCTTCTGAAGTTTCAAAAAATGCAAGCACTGAGTCGTCAGTGCAGGCTCCTGGTCAGGAACAACACCTTTCCTTGTGTCCTTCACCCCCACCAAAAGTGAAGGATGCGGCAGGCCACACTTTAGATTACTCCATGGAGCTCTTTTCACATACCATGTCTGGGTTATCAAGTGAAATCCTGAATTCCCCAGTCCAAGATGAATATGACATGGAGTGCACTGATGCACAGCTACTGCTATATGATTCTGCTGGTACATTCACCCAGAGCACTACATTGCCCTCGCAGTCTACTGAGCCAGATTCTGACCCTGATGAAACTCAGGTGCCCTTTCCCGCATACTATACCACCTTACACGGTGACACAGAGGAAGGTGCAGATGAAATTGAAGAGGAGGTGATGGATGACCCAGTTGTTGACCCGGATTGGCATCCTTTGGGGGAAGAGGGTGCCACTGGCAAAAGCTCAGAAGAGAAGGAGGATCCGCAGCAGGCATCGACATCGCAGCTGCGGTTATCTGGCAGGCCTGTAGCAATCCAAAAACGTGTTAAAAAAACAAAAAGTGTTGCAGGACAGCCTGGCCAGATGGTCAAATTAGCACAGCGTGCAAGCCCTGAAAAGTTTTCCCACAGTAGGAAAAGTGCAGTGTGGCACTTTTTTGACCAAAATCCTATTGATGAGGCAAAGGTTATCTGTAAGAAGTGCGGAAGGACCTTTAGCCGAGGGAAAAATCTCAGAAATTTGAATACCAGTTGCATGCTTAGACATTTAATGAACATGCACTTGCAAGCGTGGACGGACTACAAAACCTCAGGTAGCACATGTGCACCTGCTCCGACTGAAGTTAGCCAGCAATGCTACATCGCTTCCCCCACTGTAAGCCCACCGGTTAGCACACCACCAGCAAGAAATGTTAAGGTGTTGTCGCAAGGCCAAAGCAGTCAGGGAATCACAATGTTTTTGCAACGAAAGACTGAATCTAGGCCATCACCATCACCATCACAAACCCGCTCTCAGTCCGTCATGTCCACCGCTAGTTCCCCCATATGCAGCTCTCAAGTCCAGCTCACCCTAGCAGACACTCTGAGTAGGACAAGAAAGTACTCATCCTCTCATCCACGTACACTGGCTTTGAATGCCTACAATGCCAAACTGATCTCATTAGAGATGATGCCCTTCCGTTTGGTTGAAAGCACAGCGTTCAGAGAACTCATGGCCTACCCAGTCGGCACTTCTTTTCTCGAACAGCCATCAATGCCCTCCACCTGCATGTGAAAGACCGCATTGTCCATGCACTCAAACAATCAGTGAGTGGAAAGTGCACCTCATATAACAGATGCATGGGCCAGTAGGCATGGCCAGGGCTGTTATGTGTCCATCACTGCGCTCTGGGTTAATGTGGTGGATGCAGGGTCCACAGGGGACAGCGGCGGTGGGACAGTGCTGCCTAGCCCACGGTATAGGCAACAGTTGGCTGTAGGTGAGTCGCACACGTACCAGGGCCTATGGGGTACTCGGCACCGAGCCCGTTCACTTCAATGGGGGAGAGGTCACGGGTAGCACAGCTCGGTCCGTTGCCCTGGGCACTCATTCAAGGGGGATATTTACAGGGGATTGTAGAATGTTCGTGACGCCACCTGTGGTTTCTGATCAGGATGACCAGCGCTGCAGGGTAGATTCTCTGAGGGGTTGTTACTGGGCAGCAAGATGTTAAGTCCCCCACAGGCGAGACTGATCCCTCGAGATATATGGCGGTGCAGGGGTGCAGGCAATAAAGCAGACACACACAAGTCAGTCTCTTTCCATACCTTTACTGGTGGTATTTGCAGGTACGTCCCAGGAAGCTGCTCAGGGTGGAGGATGCACATACAGTAATCACTGAGTAGGTTTAAGGCCTCCTTACTTTCCAAAGTGTGTGAGTTTCCAACTTGCATGAAGCTAAGTTTAACTCCGTATAGAACAGCTACGCCCGGCCGACATTGTGGTGGAGCCTTCTTTTGGACAGAACTAGTCTCTATATGCAGGGCCCTGCTAGACTCTTATTCTTCCTGACTCCGGTTACGTATCAGCACTGTAGGGCCCCTCTGCGACCTGAAGTCCAGCAGGGAATCCGGTTTCTCCCACTAGCCGTGAAGGAACTAGCAAGCTCGGACCCGGTGTCCGGTAGTGCAGAGTGGAGGTTCAGCTATCGTCGCTAATTCTCCTCAGTCACTCTTTCTTCTTTTTCACCACTCGCCTGTCGCCCTACTCACACCCTTAACATAAGCACAGGCAACAGTAGGTGTAGTCACCAGCTTCCTTCTATCACCGCTCACTGACCGTTCCTCAGTCGACTCGTTGTTACAAATACTGTAGTTCCCTTCCTTCTTCTCCTTCATAGACTCTGTCCAAAGTAGCTATCAGGACCTTCCGTCAGACTGATTTCATGCTCACTTCGAGAGTCACTTTCCACGTTCTTAGGGATCTAACAGTCAGCCTGTTCTGAGGTAACAGCTTGTCTTTCCTCCTCTGTCTCATCTGACAGGAATCACACTCAAATGTCTCGCTCAGACTAGAATGTAGAATCTCTCACTCCGATGCTCTGAGGAGAACAGAACTGTCTGAGGTACAACCAACAACTCCAATGGCTGTCTGGCTAGAATGCCTACTGCTGCGTTTCTCCACACCCCTATATACCTGAATCTAAAGGGCTCCCTCGGTGGCTCCTGGAAAGGGTGGATGTGAATGAATATCAGGTGTTTGTGATTTACCTTTCTGTGCATCCTCCAGGGAACATGTGTCACCAAGCGCAGCTGGGCCACACATCCCCCCTAGTTATATTCAGCACTCCCGGGCTGAAAAAGAAAACAATTTTTATAATAACATCAAACATAGCTCATCCCTTGCGGGAGGTAAGGACACTTTAACGTTACATTGTGTACAAATGGCAATAGAAAAATATCAAAATATACTTTTCACAATGCAAATAAATACAAGATTCTTGTGGAGGACCCGTACCAAACCTCCCACGGTGGTCCTGGGTGGGCTGCAGGACTTCCTTACTGCAAACCTCACTCAAGGCCACACCTTACGGGTTTTTCTTCAGAGGTAGAATGGCTTTACGTAAAACCAAGATGGGGCACCGAAGTGCTAACTATTTACACCAAAGTTCTGTGCTGCAAGAGTCCTCAGCACGCAGTCCTTCATAAGAACATTCCTAGAAAAATCACATTTCTATCATAACACAATCACATTACCCATCTGGGGTATACTATGCATCATATTATGCAAACATCATCACATATTAATAAAGTGCAATTCTTCATAATAATAATAATAATCTTTATTTTTATATAGCGCTAACATATTCCGCAGCGCTTTACAGTTTGCACACATTATCGTCGCTGTCCCCGATGGGCTCACATTCTAGATTCCCTATCAGTATGTTTTTGGAGTGTGGGAGGAAACCGGAGTACCCGGAGGAAACCCACGCAAACACGGGAGAACATACAAACTCCTTCATAACTTTTTACAGTTGCAGTAAACCCTGTCTGGGTCCTACTGGTCTTCTTTGTATATAGTGGTTACACCTTCCATACCTGGGGCTGGAAGTATGTGGTGCGCTCTGGTACACATCACCAGAAGATCGTGTCCTGCTACCTGTGTCTGGGTAGCCACAGTCCTTTTCTCAATTTTGCGATTTGCTTTGCGACTTCCTTGAGGCCTGACAGGTGCCTCTTCTAAATACAGATTTGGCTCAAAAGAAGTCGCTGTAGCAGTTGCGATGCTCTGCAGCGTTTCCAATTGGGACGCAGATGTGCGCTGTGACTCAGTTGGGGACGCACTAGCCTGTTGCGTTACGGAATAGGTTGCAGGGTAGGATGCAGGTGCGCGCAGTGGTGCTGATGTGGCTGGAGCCTGGGACACCGAGACACGGGGTACGTTTCCGGCTTCAGGGACGGGGTCGCTGATTCGGGAGACATTCAGGGCATACCACCCCTTAAGACCCAGTGCCGCGTGTAGGTGACAACATCCCCAATAATCAGATCCCTTCCCGGGTGCCCCTCTGGTAGGTGAGACTCCACATCCCTGCGGTTGACAAATACCCCCTGGTACAGGCCTGGTTCATGGATGAACCCCCAGCCCCCCTGGAGTTTGAAGTCTCTAATGGCCCCCTGGTGCCGCGGTTCCCGGAGCGTACCTTTGTCTCGCCTGACGTTCTCTTTGTCAGTGAGATCCTTTTCCCGGTACCTCTGGCGAAGCTGCTGCACCTCTCGCTGCTCCTGCTGCTGCCGCTGCTCCTGCTCACGGCGTCGCCACTCATTCTCCTTCTGGGCGGCGTATTCCGCATCGTCCAGGTACTCCATCTCCTCCCAGTCGATCTCCATCACTTCATGCAGGATTCCTTCCGTTGTCCCTACCGGGGGACTGCATTCCGCTGCGGCCTCTGGTTCCAGGCCTGGCTGGCATTCTGGTCCGGGCAGGGCCTCCTCAGCCTCCTTCCCTCCCGCCTCGTCCCCGGCGGAGTCAGGATCAGCACTTTTGGGGCCGGCCTCCAGTGGTTCATCAGCCGCTGGGTCCAGTGGTGGCGCAGGTGACGGGTGTGCATCCAGGGGGGAGAGCATCGCGTCCCACAGCAGCCGCTGTTTCAGGGCACGCCAGCTCTGCTCCATCGCCTCCATTTCTGCGCGGTGTCGGGCCATATCCTTTAGCACCGCTTCCACCTCCTCCACTTTCGGCTTTCTCTTCTTAGCATAGAGGATGAAGAGGAGGCGGATCTCCCTTGCAGTAGGGCAGGCTCTCACATTGTAATAGCATTTGGATAAGGCGGCCATAACTTTCGTGCCACGGGGGGGCACGCCTACGAAGGCACGCCCACCTTCTTCACCAGCGCCTCAGGGCGCGAATATGGCGGCAAAATGGCGGAATTTGGCGCCAAAAATCACAAAAACTGCACACAGTCTTTTTGCACAAAACAGTCCACTTTAGGCACACAGGACTCACATTTAGTAAGCTTCGTATCCTGTTCGTGACGCCAAAGATGAGTCGCACACGTACCAGGGCCTATGGGGTACTCGGCACCGAGCCCGTTCACTTCAATGGGGAGAGGTCACGGGTAGCACAGCTCGGTCCGTTGCCCTGGGCACTCATTCAAGGGGGATATTTACAGGGGATTGTAGAATGTTCGTGACGCCACCTGTGGTTTCTGATCAGGATGACCAGCGCTGCAGGGTAGATTCTCTGAGGGGTTGTTACTGGGCAGCAAGATGTTAAGTCCCCCACAGGCGAGACTGATCCCTCGAGATATATGGCGGTGCAGGGGTGCAGGCAATAAGGCAGACACACACAAGTCAGTCTCTTTCCATACCTTTACTGGTGGTATTTACAGGTACGTCCCGGGAAGCTGCTCAGGGTGGAGGATGCACATACAGTAATCACTGAGTAGGTTTAAGGCCTCCTTACTTTCCAAAGTGTGTGAGTTTCCAACTTGCATGAAGCTAAGTTTAACTCCGTATAGAACAGCTACGCCCGGCCGACATTGTGGTGGAGCCTTCTTTTGGACAGAACTAGTCTCTATATGCAGGGCCCTGCTAGACTCTTATTCTTCCTGACTCCGGTTACGTATCAGCACTGTAGGGCCCCTCTGCGACCTGAAGTCCAGCAGGGAATCCGGTTTCTCCCACTAGCCGTGAAGGAACTAGCAAGCTCGGACCCGGTGTCCGGTAGTGCAGAGTGGAGGTTCAGCTATCGTCGCTAATTCTCCTCAGTCACTCTTTCTTCCTTTTCACCACTCGCCTGTCGCCCTACTCACACCCTTAACATAAGCACAGGCAACAGTAGGTGTAGTCACCAGCTTCCTTCTATCACCGCTCACTGACCGTTCCTCAGTCGACTCGTTGTTACAAATACTGTAGTTCCCTTCCTTCTTCTCCTTCATAGACTCTGTCCAAAGTAGCTATCAGGACCTTCCGTCAGACTGATTTCATGCTCACTTCGAGAGTCACTTTCCACGTTCTTAGGGATCTAACAGTCAGCCTGTTCTGAGGTAACAGCTTGTCTTTCCTCCTCTGTCTCATCTGACAGGAATCACACTCAAATGTCTCGCTCAGACTAGAATGTAGAATCTCTCACTCCGATGCTCTGAGGAGAACAGAACTGTCTGAGGTACAACCAACAACTCCAATGGCTGTCTGGCTAGAATGCCTACTGCTGCGTTTCTCCACACCCCTATATACCTGAATCTAAAGGGCTCCCTCTGGTGGCTCCTGGAAAGGGTGGATGTGAATGAATATCAGGTGTTTGTGATTTACCTTTCTGTGCATCCTCCAGGGAACATGTGTCACCAAGCGCAGCTGGGCCACACATCGGCGTTCGACCCTCCTCCTCCAGATGCGAAAGCTTGTCGACAGAGCGCAGTCACACGAGCACTCCATCCACAGCTGCTAGCGTTGTACACGAGGTGTCCCATTATCGAACAGCTAGTGGTAAGCGTCAGCAGGCTGTTTTAAAGATGATGTCTTTGGGCGACAACAGACACACCGCGGAGGTACTGGCCGACTACTTGCAGCGAGAAACTGAGTCATGGCTGGGCAGTCTACATCTTGAGCCAGGCAAGGTAGTCAGTGATAACGGACGTAATTTTGTGGCGGCCATAGCCCTGGCAAAACTCAGACACATACCTTGCCTGGCTCACACCATGAACCTGGTGGTGCAGTGCTTCATAAATAATTATCCGGAGTTACTAGCCCTGCTCCATAAGGTGCGAAGACTGTGCTCGCACATCCGTCGCTCGCCCGTAGACTCCAGTCGTATGCAGAGGCTGCAGCGATTGCTCCACCTCCCCAAGCACCGCCTAATCATAGACGTTGCAACAAGGTGGAACTCCACCATGCACATGGTTGAGAGGCTGTGCGAACAGAGGCAGGCTGTAATGCATTTGTGGGAGGATACACGGACAGGCAGTTTAAGGGCAGACATGGAGTTGTCGGGTGTGCAGTGGTCAAAGCTGAAAGACCTCTGTAAAGTCCTTCAGTGTTTTGAGGAATGCACACGGCTGGTAAGCGCAGACGACGCCATCATAAGCATGAGCATCCCACTTATGCGTCTGCTCATGCAAACCTTGACGCACATTAAGGATCAGGCGTCTGCAGTGGAGGAGGAGGAGGAGGGAAGGATTGATGACAGTCAGCCATTGTTTGCTCAGGGAACTGTCCTGGACGAGGTGGAGGAAGAAGAGGAAGAGGAGGAGGATGAGGATGAGGGGGATGATTATTTTGGGGAGGAGGATGCTTCTCAGGGGGCAAGAGAAAATGTTGGCTTGCCAAGGTCAGGTACAGGGTTTATGCGTGACTAGAGGGATGTGGATTTGGCAGAAAGTGCTCTTCCACCCACCGCTGACAGTGCACCATTGACACCTGGAACATTGGCCCACATGTGTGATTATGTCTTGCGGATCCTAAAAAGGGACCCCCGCATTGCCAAAATTATAAAGGATGATGACTACTGGTTGGCCAGCATCCTCGATCCACGCTAGAGCTAGAGAACCTAGAGCTAATATTGGCGAACAAACAAGCAACTCTGGTAAACCGTTTGTTAGGGGCATTCCCAGCACACAGCAGCGGTGCAGGTTCTACCACGAGCCGTACTGGGCCAAATGGAAGAGGTGTTCGTGGTGCACACAGCCGAAGTGGCTTTGGAGACAGGGGTTTCATGACCATGTTGTGGTCTGATTTCTCGAGTACTGCTCACACGACTGATAATACTGAATTGATTGCAACAGACAGGAGAATTGGCACAATATGCCTTACAGGAGCTCGCTTGCCCTGCTGGTAGTGTGCTATCAGAAAGAGTCTTCAGTGCTGCTGGATCAATCCTGACAGAAAGAAGGACCCGACTGTCGACCCAAAATGTTGGTGATATCACCTTCATTAAAATGAACCATGCATGGGTTTCAAAGGATTTTGTACCACCTTCCCGTGATGACACATAGGTTGCCAGCAAAATGGCTCGCTTTGTCGTCCTCTTCCTCCGACTTCTCCAATTCCTCTATTTGCAGCTGCTGAACGTCCAGCGTACAACTCAACATATGCCAGTTTTTCCACCTCCCTAACTGGGTTGTCCCCCCCCCCAGGGCCGGCGTCAGCACCTGGTGCACCCGGGCAAGTGCCAGGGCCCTGAACAGGTGGGGGGCCCACTCGCCTTCAGAGACACCGGCATACTATGAGGGGCCCTGTGCCAGTGCTTGCACCCACAAGTGTGCCCCCCCGCTTGCTCAGGGCCCCAGCACTTGCAATACTTACCTCTCCCTGCTCCCTGTGACGTCTTCCGCGTTTCCTGACAGTGACATTCAGGTCAGAAAGCACGATGACGTCACGTCTGTGTGCCCTCTGCCTGAACAGTCAAGGTGCAGTGCTGGAAGATGGCGACGCTGAGGAGTCCAGAGTAGAGCAGTGCCCAGCGAGGAGAGGTATTTCATTTTTTTTAATGTTTCGAGCAATATATGGGGAGCATTATACACTGGAGAATTATATATGGGGCCCATCACACACTTGAGCATCATAGATAGGGCCCATTATACACTGGAGCATTATATATGGGGCCCATCATACAGTGGAGCATTGTAAATGGGGCCCATCATACACTGGAGCATCATATGTGGGGCCCATTATACATTGGAACATCATATATGGGGCCCATTATATACTGGAGCATCATATGGGGCCCATTATCTGTGGAGTATTATATAGGCCCATCATACACTGGAGCATCATCCATGGGACCCATCATATACTGGAGCATCATATGGGGCCCATGATATTTGCCGCATCATATGGGGCACATTATATATGGAGTATCACATGGAGCCCATTATATATGGGGACCATTATATATGGAGCATTATATGGGGCTTATCATACACTGGAGCATCATATACGGGGCTCATTATACACTGGAGCATCATATATGAGGCCCATCATATACTAGAGCATCATATGGGGTTCATTATTTATGGGGCATCATATAGGGCCCTTTATATATGGAGCATCATATGGAGCACATATAGGGCCAATTCTGTATAGAGCAATATATGGGGCTCATTATTCTGTATGACGCACTATGTGGTGCCCATAATACTGAATGGAGGAATATATTTTTGAGCTATTGTAGAATTTAGAATAGATATAGAATAGATAGGTAATGTAAGAAGTGAAGTATTTGGCATTGTACTATACCTATATTTCTCTGCAGTATCGGCGCATCATGAATTGTGGTATTTATTAAAGGGGTACACTGAGACTCTTTCGCCCAGGGCCCACGAAAACCTGGAGCCAGCTCTACCCCCACACAACTTTAGCCAAGTAACCCCCAGTTTTCAATGTGTTACTATTATTATAAAGTAGATTAAGATTGACAAGCTTAAGTAATAAGAATTTATGTCGTTGGCATTAAAATGGGCACTGTAGGTGTGTTTACTGTCCTCCACTCCCTGCCGACTTTTATTCTCCATTGACTTGCATTGGGGTCGGGATTCCGACTCCGACCCGACTTTTTCCGATAGTCTGCCGACTTCGTTCGACTCGACTCTTGGAAAAGTCGAGCTGACCGAAACCCGACTCGACCCTCCTGGAGGCAAAATCGCTCATCTCTAGTCAAGACATGAAAAAGGTACCTCTATTAAATCCAAAGAGACATTAGGCCTTAAGTGCTTAATTTATTATTTCCAGAGACATTGTGGGATTCGTGCTTATAAAGTAAAGTATTTTAGCCCATATTAAAATATTTACCAGACCACTAACCTTCTGCTGTCTACTCCTGATGTATGTTTCGCCCCTGCTTCCTCAAGGGGAGAATATGACCTCAGGGTTCAGAGAACTTTTTAAATGTTCATGGTCCAATGAGATAGCGCTACATGGTCCAACTCATAATTCATCATTAAAGGACCTAAAGTTTATTACAAATGACTGGGTTTGATTAAAGACCTTCATGATGTCACAGTCAGGTGATCTAGTCTCTATCTTCACATCAGGTCTTGTGCAAAGAGAGTCATTGAAGAACCTGAATTAAGGTGTAATTACCCAAATTCACTCAAGACCCTGCATGACTTCATCAGTCGCGTGAATATGATAAATCAGTCCCAGGAACTTTGTCTGTTAGGCTACATTAGTCAGGCCGACAGCGGCCATAAACAACCTTTTAACCTCTACACACAAGCCAATCAACAGCCATATAGATAGGACGACCAGACTTCCATGTACACAGAACAATTGTTAATGCGGTCGTTCTGTGGGACTAAGTAAAAAAAGTTTTAAAAAAGTTACCAAAAATTGTAAAAATATTTTTTTTAGCTCACAACATAAAGAACAAAAAACAAAGAAAATATTATAGCAATAAATACACATTTATGTAAAATAAATAAATAAACAAAAAAGTACACATCTTGTCGCGTCCATAAGGATCCAGCCTAAAAAACTGTCACTCACAATAGTTATCTCCTTCAGAGAACACCGTAAAAAAAATAAATAACGTGGCAAAAATCTATGCTTTTTCATCATACCGCCGAACAAAAAGTGCGATCAGTAAGTTGAATAAAAACAAAAATGGTATATCTGAAAACGGCAACTTGTCCTGCCAAAAACAAGCTGCACACAGCTCCATCAGCAGAAAAATAAAAAAGTTATTGCTCTCAGAATAAAGCGATGCAAAAATAATTATTTTTTTATAAAATAGTATTTATTGTGTAAAAGAGCCAAAACATAAAAAATTGATATAAATGAGGTATCGCTGTAATCGTACTGACCCGAAGAATAAGGCTGCCTTAATAGTTTTACCACACAGTGAAAAGCATAAAAAAATTCCTGAATTGCTGGTTTTTGTTCATTCTGTTCCCCAAAAATCAGAATAGAAAGCGATCAAAAAATGTCATGTGCCCGAAAATGGTACCAATAAAAACATCAATTCGTCCAGCAGAAAACAAGCCCACACATAACTGTTGGCAAAAATACAGAAAAATTATAGCTCTCAAAATGTGGTGATGCAAAAACTACTTTTTGCAATAAAAAGCATCTTTCAGTGTGACCGCTGCCAAACATTAAAAAACTACATAAATCTGGTATAGCTGTAATTGCACCGACCCGAAGAATAAAGTCGTCATGTGGCTAAGCAATACTGTACAGCCACCAGGGCCGGGACGAGGGGTAGGCAGGGTAGGCACCTGCCTTAGGCGGTGCCTCCTGACTCCCCGAAGCGGGCACACTTGGGGAAAGCATCTTCCTCTGGAGCAGACATTCAGCACAATGATGGCCGGGCCGCGGGCACACAGGGGAGCATTGTCAGTCACTTACACCGCTCACCTCTCTCTATCCTGCGCCCCGGCAGTCGCTCCCTCCCTGCACTCAATTGTATTCGCGTTTATAAACGTGAATACAATTTATGTTAGTGTGCTGACCCGCGACCACAATTGTGGATTACCAGGGCTATGGGGTACTCAGAGCCGAGCCCATGGAAGTCTATGGGGGTTGTCACTGGTAGCGGTGGCTCGGTCTGTGGCCCTGGCGGTCAGGGCGATGATGGGGGAATTATTTACAGGGGATTTGGTAGATAACAGTTCGTGACGCCACCTGTAGTTGTCTAGTCACTAAGACCAGCGCTGCTGAATAGAACTCTGAGGGGATGTTATAGCAGCTAGGTGTTGGGTCCCCCACAGGTGGGACTGTCCCTCTGAGTCTATGGTTATAATGATGTAGGGTGCAGTTAAATGAATCAGTCTCACACCATCCAGCGTCTTTCCATACCTTTTACTTGTCAGATGTTTAGGCAGGTCCCGGGGAGCTGGTCGGGGTGGAGAATGCACTTCGAGATAACAGCTGAGCAGGTTAGAGGCCTCCTTAACTTCCAATATGTAGGTGAGTCCAACTTGCATGAAGCGTAGTTAACTCCGAATACTCCAGCTAACTCTATAGCTGTACTGCCCGGCCAGCATTGTGGTGGAGCCTTCCAGTGGTGAGACCCAAGTCTATATTTGCTGATCAGGCTAGACTGTTCTCCCTGACTCCGGTTACGTACCGACACTAAGGCTTGCTCCTGCGACTTATAGTCCAGCGAGTCTCTGGTTTTCTCGTTACTATGCCTGAAACAATAGCAACTCCTCGGTCCCCAGTGACCGGATAATTAGTGCAGGTAATTCACTACCTAAGGCACTTTTCTATCTTCTCCACTGTGCCCTTCGCCCTGCTTTCCACTCTTAACATAGGCACTGCACACTTCCTATGGTAGTACAAGTCAATCCTTTCTTACTTCTTCCTTGGAGCTCGCTGACAGATTCTCAGTGTTCTCCTAGTTCAGGAACACATCGACTGAACTCCACTGTCCTTGAGACAGGCGAATCAAGTTTCTGCTGCTAACTCTTCTTTCCATCCAACTGTCTCTATCTTCAGGTTAAGGAACAGCTCTGACTAGGCTAGGATGAACTGGCTCACCCTTACTAGCCTCCACTTTCTGAACTGCTGACAGGAACTAACTGAGTGACTGTCTTTCACTTCCCTTCCTGGAAGACTCAGCACTAGCTGCTGTACATCACTAGCTTATATACCCTGAGGGTGTGTCTAAAGTGTGAATGAATGAATGGATATCAAGCATTAAACTGTTACCTCTCCACACATCCTCCAGGATTTTATGTGTGCCTTACATACCAGGGCTACACATCCCCCCTTGGTAAAACACAGCACTCCCGGGCTGTAAAATATAAAAAGAAAGACATTTTTGTTTTGCATTAACAATAACATGTAACTCATCCCCTCCGGGAGGTACGAAATCTTGAACGTTACATTATGTACAATGGACAGTAAAACATTATCAAAATTATCAAAACTTTCAATAAATATACAGTATTCTTGTGGAGGACCCGCACCAAACCTCCCACGTGGGTCCCGGGTGGGCTGCAGGACTTCTGACTGCAGACCTCACTCAGTGCCACACCATACGGGTTTTATGTTCAGAGGTAGTTGTGCTGGTTTTATGTAAAACCAAGATAATGCGCCGTAGCGCAACTATTTACAAAGATAAGTTCTGGGCTGGCACAGTCCTCAGCCTCTCAGTCCATGGCATGGTTAAGGACACATATATACTTTTCACTTCAATATTTACATTATATATCTATATATATACTTGTTTTAACTCTAACTTCACTTTACCCAACCAGGGTATTTGATGCAAAACTATGCACTCAACTTTTTCAAATTTTCATTCTTGTACCCAGCCGGGTATTCTATCCCAAATATATAAAACTATGTAAACACTATACATAGCAATAAAGTGCAAAACAGCAATTATTTCTTTTATCAAAAACTTTTTACATCTTCTTAGTTGCGGTAAACCCCTGTCTGGGTCCTACCGGTCTTCACATTTTCTTGCTGACTTCAATTACATTTTCCACCCCGGGGGCTGGAACAATGCGATGCTCCTTAGAGCACATGACAAACAGGTCGTGACCTGCTATCAGGGTTTGGGTCGCTACAGTCCTTGTGCGAACTGCTAGGGGCACGCCGGGTGCTTTCTCCTTGTGAGACACCGATTGCGTCGCAGTTTGCGTTGCAGGTAGCGATTCAAATTTAACCGCAGTTTGCGATACAAAGGGAGACTTGGGTGCGGAGGTGCGAGCAGGTAGCGATGCCGATCGCGTCGTAGATTGCGATGGGCCTGCAGGGGGCGATGCCGATGCACAATGCTGGTGTGATGCAGAGCAGGAAGCAGGTGTGTGCAATGGCTCAGTTGGGGACGCACTAACCTGCTGCTGTCGCTGCTCCATCACAGACGGCTGGGCTTCCTCCGGCGTCCCTACCGGGGAATAATCGTCTGCTGCGGCCGCCTGGCCGGGCGGGCGTTCCGGAACGGGCAGGACCTCCTCAACCTCCTTCGCCTCCACCGCTCCATCGGTGAGATCAGGGTCGGTACTTTTGGGGGTAGCCTCCGGTCGTCCTTTAGCCTTTAGCAGCAGGGCCTTTGGAAGGTCGAGCCATGGAGTGAGGTCGGTGGTGTCGGTGGGAGATAACACTGCGTCCCACAGCAGCCGCTGTTTCTGGGTACGCCAGTGTCTCTCGGTTTCCTTCATTTCAGCTTGTCGCATCAGCAATCTCTTTAGTTCGTTATTCTCTTCTTTGACCTCCAGCAACATCATCTGAAGGTCCCGGACTGAGGATAGGTCTGGTTCCGGTAGCAGCTTGGCTGGGGAACGGGGCCTAGGCTCCTCCGCTTCCCCGCACAACTGCTCACATCCTGCCTCCATCTCACTCCAAGTCCGTCTCTGGTACTTTTCCAGAACAGTCTGGTCTCTTCCGTGGAGGCGGGGTTTGCGTCTCCTCCTCTTCGCAGGGAAGGTGAAGAGGAGGCGGATTTCTTTTGCTGTAGGGCAGGATCGCATATTGTAATAGGCCTTGGAGAGGGCGGCCATAACTTTTCGCGCTTCAGGGGGGTACACGCCCACGAAGGTACGCCCACCTTCTTCACCAGCGCCTCAGGGCGCGAATCTGGCGGCAAATATGGCGGTATTTGGCGCCAAAAGCACAAACAGTCTTTTTCACCAAAACACTCCACAGGCACACAGGGCTCGCAATGCTGCAAGTTTCGAATCCTGTTCGTGACGCCAAGTTTTGTGCTGACCCGCCACCACAATTGTGGATTACCAGGGCTATGGGGTACTCAGAGCCGAGCCCATGGAAGTCTATGGGGGTTGTCACTGGTAGCGGTGGCTCGGTCTGTGGCCCTGGCGGTCAGGGCGATGATGGGGGAATTATTTACAGGGGATTTGGTAGATAACAGTTCGTGACGCCACCTGTAGTTGTCTAGTCACTAAGACCAGCGCTGCTGAATAGAACTCTGAGGGGATGTTATAGCAGCTAGGTGTTGGGTCCCCCACAGGTGGGACTGTCCCTCTGAGTCTATGGTTATAATGATGTAGGGTGCAGTTAAATTAATCAGTCTCACACCATCCAGCGTCTTTCCATACCTTTTACTTGTCAGATGTTTAGGCAGGTCCGGGGAGCTGGTCGGGGTGGAGAATGCACTTCGAGATAACAGCTGAGCAGGTTAGAGGCCTCCTTAACTTCCAATATGTAGGTGAGTCCAACTTGCATGAAGCGTAGTTAACTCCGAATACTCCAGCTAACTCTATAGCTGTACTGCCCGGCCAGCATTGTGGTGGAGCCTTCCAGTGGTGAGACCCAAGTCTATATTTGCTGATCAGGCTAGACTGTTCTCCCTGACTCCGGTTACGTACCGACACTAAGGCTTGCTCCTGCGACTTATAGTCCAGCGAGTCTCTGGTTTTCTCGTTACTATGCCTGAAACAATAGCAACTCCTCGGTCCCCAGTGACCGGATAATTAGTGCAGGTAATTCACTACCTAAGGCACTTTTCTATCTTCTCCACTGTGCCCTTCGCCCTGCTTTCCACTCTTAACATAGGCACTGCACACTTCCTATGGTAGTACAAGTCAATCCTTTCTTACTTCTTCCTTGGAGCTCGCTGACAGATTCTCAGTGTTCTCCTAGTTCAGGAACACATCGACTGAACTCCACTGTCCTTGAAACAGGCGACTGAAGTTTCTGCTGCTAACTCTTCTTTCCATCCAACTGTCTCTATCTTCAGGTTAAGGAACAGCTCTGACTAGGCTAGGATGAACTGGCTCACCCTTACTAGCCTCCACTTTCTGAACTGCTGACAGGAACTAACTGAGTGACTGTCTTTCACTTCCCTTCCTGGAAGACTCAGCACTAGCTGCTGTACATCACTAGCTTATATACCCTGAGGGTGTGTCTAAAGTGTGAATGAATGAATGGATATCAAGCATTAAACTGTTACCTCTCCGCACATCCTCCAGGATTTTATGTGTGCCTTACATACCAGGGCTACACATCAGGGCCGCGCCACCCAGGAGAGGAGAAATGGAGCTGTAATCAGCTCCCTGCCCTGCCGGGATCTACAGCAGAACACAGCCCACTTCCGGTCACTTCCTACATGGGACATTATACTGGAAGCTGGGGGGACATTATACTGGGAGCTGTGGGGGTCATTATACCTGGGCTGTGGGGACATCATACTATATATTGGGGATATGGTGGACATCATTGTATAGGACGCTGTGGGGGGAATAGTACTGTTTAGGGGATGTGGGGACATCATACTGTATATTGGGGATATGGTGGACATCATAGTGTATATTGGGGGATGTCGTGGATATCACACTGTATGGACGGCTGTGGTCATCATCATTCAGTGTAGGAGAACAGTGTGAGGGGAGGTATACAGTTTGGAGAGGACAACATGTTGGGCAGTTTGAGGGCATAGTGTTAAAAGGGGCAAGAATGAATATGGAGAGGGGAGCATGAAATGGGGGCACATAATGGAAAGAGGTTAGTGTAACACAGGTACTAGGATGCAGTGATACAGAGGCACAGAGCAAAGGGTAACAAGGGAAAATAAAGGTGAAAGCTGAGGAGTACAAAGGGGGAAAATAACTCAAGATGGAAGTTTAACTGTCAATTGCACTTAGCGTAACTCGGATGTCTTTCTCTCTTCCTGGGTTGGATGGGTGGTAGCCGGCTGAGGCTGGTGCTGAGTTCTTCCGGCTTCCCTGCCTAACAAGTCAGTCTCGCTTCTGGTGACAGCGGGTGGTCACCGGTCTTACCCGCTGAGCCCCTTGTCCGTTATGCTGCAGCGCAGTAGGGAGTCATCCACGGCGTTCCTCCACTCGGCGTACGTTCCTCCGCATGCCGGATGAGGTCTGAGAGTCCTTTTCAAGGATTGAGAAGAAAGTCGAGGGCACCATCGCAAAATATCTAATATATAGATGGAATCTTCCTGAAGCATGTAAAAAACTGTCACTCATACACAAAGAAAGGCATGCTCAATCGGAGATCACCAGAGAAAAAATACAATATTTTATTTGAGGATGCAAAAAGACCAAATTTAAAATATTTAAAAACAATGATGCCCATTAAAGTTGGGTCTGCCTTTAAGGGGGTGGCACTGCTTTGTTTTTTTATTTAACCTCTACCAGGTGCCAAGTCTATTGAGTCTATTGCGTATTTTTGCTGACCAGGGTGCATTAAATGACATTTATTCTTCAATTGATTCATACATGTCTGTTTCATTTTGCCTCCAGGTTCGTTCGGCAGAATCCATCTTTAATGGGCATCATTATTTTAAATGTTTTTAAATTTGGTCTATTTGTATACTCAAATAAAATATTGAATTGTATTTTTTCTCTGGTGATCTCCGATTGAGCATGTCTTTCTTTGTGTATGAGTCTGAGAGTCCTTGCTGCACCCGACCGTAATCGCTGCCGCACGGCCCATCTCTACCCGCAGCCCAGCGCCGGTCCTCACTGACTCCTCTTTCTGGTGGGAAGCCACTCTTTCTTCCCGCGCAAATCCTCTTAGGCCTGTTTCACACTTCCGTTTTGTGTCATCATCAGTCAAAATTCGTCGTTAGCAGAAAAAAACGGATCTGACGGATTTGCCTGGCGGATCCGTTTTTTTCCCCATAGACTTGTATTAGCGACGGATTATGACAGATGGCCTTCCGTTTCGTCCGTCGGGCGGAAAAAACGTCCATAGGAACATTTTTTGTCTGCGTCAAAAAGATGTACAGTGACAGATACGCTTGCGTCCATCATCAGCTAGAATGGACGCCTTACGGATTCCGTTTTTGTGCACTGAGCATGCCCAGAAGAATTTCCCTTCCATAAATTTGACCCCAGAAACCATTCTGGCACAGAAATCTCTCTCTCTCGCCCTCTCTCTCTCTCTCTCTCTCTCCCTCTCTCTCTCTCTGCCTCTCTCTGCCTCTCTCCCTCTCTATCTCTCACTCTACCCAGAGTTCTATTCCTTTAAATTTCATATACTGGCGGTTGAGGCGGATCCGTCAAAAAAAAACGGATCAAGTGCATCAGTTTTTGGAAATCTCCAACGGATCCGTTTTTTTCACAGTTTGATGGATTTTGACTGATGACACAAAGCGGAAGTGTGAAACAGGCCTTATACTTCCCTGGCTCACCACGCCCCTCTATGCAGGTCAAGGGCCGGCTTCTTCCTCAATCTCCTTTTCCCCCTGCAACAGTGGGCACGGCCCCAGCAGTTCCGGACCCAGTTCCTTGTCAGCACCCACAGCCCGGTCTTCTCCTCTACACCCCGCTCATCTTTAGCTCGCCATTTCATGGGCGAGAGCTCTTGCACCAGGCGTACATATTTCTTAACTTCTTGGATGACCTGTTGCCAGATGAATTGATCTTGCTCATAATGGGTGAGAGGCACTCCAGCCTTCGTTCGCTCTGATCGGCATAATCCAGGTTGACTGATGGGAGGTGGGGAGCTAGTTCGGTCCAGTGGGCCCGCCGTTCCCGTGGCTTCAAACATTGGTAACTCGGCACTCACCTCTCCGGGAGTAGCAGGCAGAGAAGTGTTGAGGTCTGAGGGCGAGGCTGGCACCCCTTCTTCTCCGTCGAAGTCTTAAACCGTTGAAGTGGGTACCTCGGTAGCTTCTGGTGATTCTTCTCCATCCTAGGGTCCTTTGGACAGGCAGGGCCGCAACATGCTACGGCGAATCTGTTAATTCAGGCTGAATTTCATACACCGACCCGTCAGAACCGACTTGACGTGTTACTCGATGCGGGGTCCGCTCCCATCAACTTTCCAGCTTTCTCCGGGGCCGCTTTTTCCAGACCAACGCCCTATCCCCTGGTTTCAAAGGTGTCCCTCGGATAGGTAGTGTGGCGCCCTGCGTCTTATTCGCCACAAAAGGGTTAAAAATGCACTGTTCTATATGTGTTTTGTAAGCAATGGGAGTTATGCCTTCTCTGCTGGACATACACACATAATTTGCCTCACTCCCTTACTTGTCTGAAGCTGAGAGCTTTGCAGACATACCCTAACTGGGAAGGGGAGGAGCCGAGTTGTTGTTCTCGGTGTGAGGAGAAGAAGGTGAACGCTGGGGACGCCATGATACATGTGGCTGATCCCTGAGTGAGATCTAACAAGCAGGGAGCCAGCCCCTAGATCATCCATGCTTTCAGAGCAGGGTGATAAGCTGAGAGACTGCGTGGGATTACACAACCAGCAAAAAGGTGTTTTCCCTCAGATTTACAGCAGTGACCAGGAGTCAGTGAAGGACAGTGCAAGCTTCATAAAGGACTCAAACTGCATGTTGCTGAAGGTGAAATACACAGTGAGTAGAAGCGATACTTGGAAGTTCTAAACTCCAGAAAGCCTTGGTCCCAGAAGGGATTAGATTAGCAGGAGGATACACTGAGTCCTGGCAGGAAAAGATAACTCCCATTATCCAGAGCAAACTGTAAACTGTGAGAGTTGTAATATCTCCTCTGAATTGCAACAGAACTTCAGTAAATACTAAAGTGACTTTCCGTGTCTCCTGCTTCATTACTCGGTGCCTTCTACTTGTATCACCATCTCTGGGGTACCTGCCCTGGTTGGAGAGGGTTTTAACATCTGCACTGCCATCACCATCTACTCCCCAGGGATCCTCTGCGGTGCCGGCTATTCTACAGTCGAACACTCCAACTGGCGTCATGAATCACTACATAAACTTTATCCCCTGTAAATATATTCCCTTTTAATTGACCGCTTGGGGCCACGGACCGGGTCACCGCCACCGTGACATCTCCCATTGAAGTTAACAGGCTCGGTACCGAGTACCCCACGGCCCCTCGGGTGCGACAGTAGCGCATCATGATGCTTGAGTTCCTGAAACTTCTTCTGTCCCAGTCGACGGAGGGTCTGCAGTCAATGCTGGTGTTCTCGAACCCAGGAGGACAACCCCATGCATGGGTAGTCCTCCTCTGGGTCCAACTCCAACTCAGTTATCTCTTGCCCCTTTCACCTGAACAGCAAGGTGTACGGAGTGAACCCCATCATATGTACTTGATTGGTGTATACCCATACTAGCTCAGCTATGAACTCAGGCCATCGTATCTTCCGGTCTTACTCTAATGTTCGAAGCATCTGGATCAGTGTCCGATTGAAGCACTCACAGGTCCCATTCCTTTGAGGGTGGTAAGGAGTAGTTCTTGACTTCTCGATCAGATATAAATGGTGCAACTCTTTCATCACTCGGACCTGGAAGCAGGCGCCTTGATCAGAATGGATCCTTATTGGGAAACCATACACGCGGATGAAATCCCGGCAGATGGCCTGCGCAGCTGACTCGGTGGTCTGGTCTCTGGTCGCTGTCACCACAGCAAACTTTGTGAAATGGTCAGTCATTGCCAGGCAATGTTCATACCTGAGATGCGCGGGCCAACAGTCAAGTAATCGATCATCAGAACCTCCAAGGGGGCAGAAGTCACGATGGTCTGTGTCGGAGCCTGCTGTTCTGGGAGTTTGGTTAGCTCACAGCTCCAATATTGTTGGCAAGCATCCTCCATCGCAGTCCTCAATTGTGGGTGATACAACAGCTTCTGCAACCACTGGAACATCTTCTCCGGACCAAAGTGAGTCCCTCGCTCGTAGGGCTCCGTAGCCACTACTCTGATCAACTTCTCCGGGAGCACTGCTTGCCAAGTGACCCCCAATTCTCGCAGCAGCTGTACTCTCTGGTACAGCAATATATCCTTCAAGCGGAGCCTTTCTCACTGCCCCAGAATCCGCAGGGTCCCTGGAGACAGAATGTACCTCTCTTTCCAGCTGGGGAGTTGTTTCAGTGCCACCCATTGTCGCAGCTGGGCAATTTTCTTATTGGTCTGTTGGAGTCAAACCCAGTTGTCCCGAGGCTGTCCCAACACCTGTTCATTAGTCGCCTCTCTGATCTGTCCCTGTGTCGCAACCAATGTTTTGGCGAAATCCCGGAAGCCGTGAGTCTCTTCCGCTTCCAACTCTTCATCTCGATCACGCTCAGGTCGCTCATAAATTACCCTAGAGAGAGCATTGGCGTGGGTGTTCTCAGCCCTGGCCCGGTAGGCGATCTTATACCGATACTTCGCCATGCGGACCACCCATTGCTGTTCTAAGGCCCCCATAGCACATCCTCGAGCATAGTGTACTGTGTTTCCACACCTGTAGCAAGTCGTGTCCCATTCTGCATTGGGTTGTCTCACTCTTTGGCGAGGGTCGACGTGAGGGCATGACCTAGAATTGCTCTTATCTCTTGATGAAGGGGCCGCTCTCGATGTTTCTCGGGTCGGAGCGGGGGCTCTTCTGAGGCTAGACCATTCATCCCGCATCTTTTTTTTTCCCTCCGGATCTCTTGGGCCCACTCTGGCTCAGCTGCAAACGGGGTAGCTACCTCATTGCTCCGGACCATCCCTGCTAGGGCCACCAGCCACCACCCCCTGCTTCTGTTCTCTCACGTGCACCTCCGCCCCTACACCCTACATCTAGGAAGGTCATAAGCATTCAGACCCTTTGCTCAGTATTGAGTTGAAGCACCTTTTTGAACTAGTACAGCCATATATCTTCTTGGGAATGATGCAGCAAGTTTTTCTCCTGGATTTGGGGATCCTCTGCCATTCTTCCTTGCAGATCCTCTCCAGTTCCGTCAGTTTGGATGGTGAACGTTGGTGAACAGCCATTATCTCTCCAGAAATGCTCACTTGGGTTTAGGTCAGGGCTTTTGCTGGGTCAGTCAAGAATGGACACAGAGTTTTTCTGAAGCCATTCCTTTTTTATTTTAGCTGTGTGCTTAGGGTCATTGTCTTGTTGGAAGGTGAACCTTCAGCCATGTCTGAGGTCCAGAGCACTCTGGAAGAGGTTTTCATCCAAGATATCTCTGTACTTGGCCCCATTGATGTTTACTTCAATTGCAAGTCGTCCTGTCCCTGCAGCTGAAAAACACCCTCATAGCATGATGCTGCCACCACCATGTTTCACTGTTGGGATTGTTTTGGGCAGGTGATGAGCAGTGACTGGTTTTCTCCACACATACCGCTTAGAATTATCACCAAAAAGTTCTATCTTCGTCTCATCAGACCAGAGAATTTTATTTCTCATAGTCTGGGAGTCTTTAATGTGTTTTTTTTATCAAACTCTATGTGGGCTTTCATATGTCATGCACTGAGGAGAGGCTTCCGTCGGGCCACTGTGCCATAAAGGCCTGACTGGTGGAGGGCTGCAGTGATAGTTGACTTTGTGGAACTTTCTCCCATCTCCCTACTGCATCTGTGGAGCTCAGCCACATTGATCTTGGGGTTCTTCTTTACCGCTCTCACCAAGGCTCTACTTCCATGATTGCTCAGATTGGCTGGACGACCAGGTCTAGGAAGACTTCTGGTGGTCCCAAACTTCTTCTATTTAAGGATTATGGAGGCCACTGTGCTCTTAGGAACATTGAGTACTGCAGAAATTCTTTGTACCCTTGGCCAGATCTGTGCCTTGCCACAATTCTGTCTTTGAGCTCTTTTGCCAGTTCCTTTGACCTCATGATTCTCATTTGGTCTGACATTCACTGTGAACTGTGAGTCTGAATACTTATGACCATGTGATATTTCAGTTTTTCTTTCTTAATAAGTTTGCAAAAATTTCTACATTTCTGTTTTTTCAGTCAAGATGGGGTGCACATTGTACATTAATGAGAAAAAAATGAACTTTTTTTACATTTACCAAATGGCTGTAATGAAACAAAGAATGAAAAATTTAAAGGGTCTGAATACTTTCCGAACCCACTGTAGTGATATGTGCATTCACTTCCTGCAATGCATTGATGTACTGCTTCACAGTCTCTCCCTCCCGCTGAACGCATCGCTGGCCATAAGGACGTGTCACTGGAAAGGTAAATATATTTCTAATGGCCCATATCTGTAAAGTTCAAGTTCTGGGTTTGGACGCAAGTTTGCGTCATCTCCGGCCTCAAACTCAAACTTTACAAAAAAAACTCTGCCGATCCCAAATATCGGGGAGTTCGCCCATCACTAGCTGCTTCAGGACCTGGAAGATTTGCTGTGGTAAATAGAACCATGAATTCTGCTGTCTACCAAAAAATCTTAAAGGAGAATGTCCGTCCATCAATTCATGATCTCAAGCTGAAGTGCTCTTGGATTATGCAACAGAACAATGACTCAAAACACACCAGCAAGTCCACCTCTGAATGGCTAAAGAGAAACAAAATCAAGACTTTGGAGTGGCCTAGTCAAAGCTCTGACTTTAATTCAATTGAGATGCTGTGGCATGACTTTAAAAAGGCGGTTCATGCTCGGAAACCCTCCAATGTGTCTGATTTATAACATTTCTGCAAAGATGAGTGGGACAAAATTCCTCCAGAGCAATGTGAAAGACTCATAGCCAGTTACTGCAAACACTTTATTGCAGTTGTTGCTGATAAGGATGGCCCAAACAGTTATTATGTTTAGCGGCAATCACTTTTTCACACAGGGCCCTGTAGGTTTAAATTTTTTTCCTTTAATAAAAAAGACCTTAATTTAAAAACTAAACAATAAAAAACACACTAGCACCTTTACAGATAGAAAAGAGGAGTAAAAAGCTGCAGACAGATAGTGGAGTCTGTGTGTGGAATCCAAAACTGATAAATCAGAAAATAGCCTATACTTTTAAAATCTGTTGCGCTAATTTATTAGCTTTGTATGTAAATCACTAATCACCCAGTGGGGAATCAGTTACAGGGTGGATCAATCGGACAATGAGTAGTGCAGAGAGTCATGTATTAATGCCACTGGCTGAACAAAGTTACATTACGAATTAATTTACTTGCTTAACTTGCACCAAAAATGCTCTGCTTCGCTGCTAAAGGAGCCAGCTAGCAGAGGATAGAATGTCAGTATGTGACTTATGCGCTAGTTTAATGGCTTTATAAGTCAATCACTATTCACTTGAGTTAATTACAGGGTTTGGTTACAGTAAAGATGTATATCTTTGTACCGTGTTAGCCAGTAGATAGAAAAATATTTAGAGTTGAGAGTCCTCAGTGGTTGATACCTTTTAATGGCTAACTGAAAAGATGGTAACAAATTGCAAGCTTTCGAGGCTACTCACGTCTCTTCATCAGGCTGAACTAATACAAAATCTGAAGAATCACATATTTATACACAAAAACACAGAAAAAATGCAATAGGTAAGACAAGTGACGTGAAGCAGAATAGTCATTATGGCAGAGGGATGAGCATAAATATTGGAACAGTTCATAGATAGGAGAGAAAGTTTTATTACCCTCTGATTGGGGTCTGGTAATGTTTTGTGATGTTTTCACAGGGTATTTGGAGTAAATTCCTTAATTGATGTAATAGGCCATAAAACCATGTGACAGGTTCATTCCAGCATTAACGGTGTCAAAGGTCACCATCAATTTGTATTCGCAAATTCTTCTCTGCCTCTGAGATGTGAATCTGCTTCTTAGTACCAGTATTTTCATATCTGACATGCTATGATCAGGGGAGCAAAAATGTTTTGCCACAGGTAGATCCATTCTTTTTTCTCTTATTGCGTGGCGATGAGAATTCATCCTTGTTCTCAGTTTTTGCCCGGTCTCCCCCACATACAGACCCCCAGTTGGACATTTAGTACATATAATTAGGTACACAACATTAGATGTGATGCAGCTGAAAGTACCTGGGATCTTGTAGTCCTGATGTGAGTTGGGGATCTTTATCTTGTCCGTGGTCATTATAAATGGACAGGTTTTGCATTTCTTCTTGTTGCAAGGAAAGGTTCCTGCAGCTGTTGGGGAGGACAGGGAACTTCTGACAATGATGCTTCTTAGATTTGGGGGCTGTCTAAAACACAGTAGTGGGGGGTCTGGAAATATGGATTGTAACCGGGCATCTTTTTGTAGTAAAGGTTGTAGTTTCCGTGCAGCTCCCCTTAGCACCTCCAGATTTGGTTAGAAATGCAGTGAGTAGTGTAAAAAGTCATGAATTCATGCCATAGACTGGGTACAATTTCACATTAACTGGACTCACTGCTAGGCTGGCACCAAAGAAGCTCCGTGCTGCTGCTGATGAAGACCGGTTTGCGGATAGTGGAGTCCCAAATAGTAGCAGTTGCAGCAGTGTGTCTGTTCCGTGTCTGTTCCATAGTAGTAGGGATCGAGGTCCTCACTGTGAAGCTAGGAGCACTCCGGCCGATAGCGCTCCCGGATGCCTGGCAGATGCCCGGCAGAAAAATGACCACTAGTGCTCGGAGATGGCGTGTGACATCACACAAAGGTACGGAGGCTGATAGGGACCAAAAAAACAACCAACGCATTTTCAGCAGTTCACAGCTCCTCTTCCTCAGGGTGTCTGCACACCCCGATACAGACTGCGGTTTTATAGGTAACTGGTCCGCCTCTTTTAATCTCTCCAAGCATATTGCAGTGCCTTTTCCCAATTCCACTATTCCACTATTCATCCGCATCCCATGTATTAAGACTGCTGCAATACATGCTAATGTTAATGTTGGCATGTGAGCAATGTAGAGTCTTCATAATTTTGGTACTTGACTATTTTATTATGGGATATTTAAAAGATATTTTGTGGTAACTTGTGTTATCTTTGTCTAATATTTAAATTTGCTTTCTGATCTGAAACATTTAAGTGTGACAAACATGCAAAAGAATAGGAAATCGGGAAGGAGGCAAACACTTTTTCACACAACTACTGCATATATAATATATATATATATAATATATATCACTATAAATGACACCACACTTTCCCCTGTATCATAAGTCCACTGTCTCAGAGGAACCCTCGACTCTGCCCTGTCCTACAAACGACATATCTAAGCCCTCTGCACCTCCTGCCTCCAGCTCAGAAATATTTCTAGAATTTATCATTTCCTCAACTCTGAATCTACTAAAATGTTGGTGCATCATCTCTCATCTTGACTACCACAATATCCTCCAGACTAATACTCTTGCACCTCTTCAGTCCGACCTTAACTCTACTACCCGATTAATCCACTTCTCCCTTTGTTACTCCTCTGCTCTGCAAATCCCTTCATTGGCTTCCAATTCCCCTGCAAATCCAGCACAATGTCTTACAAGGTTGTCCATAATCTGTCTCTCCCATACATC
Source organism: Oophaga sylvatica (assembly GCA_033576555.1). NCBI lineage: Eukaryota > Metazoa > Chordata > Amphibia > Anura > Dendrobatidae > Oophaga > Oophaga sylvatica. The sequence goes on from JARQOD010000004.1 coordinate 507,479,686, forward strand.
TTCAAATTTACCTCCCGGAACTTCCGAACACGTAATCTCCGGTCCTAACTAGTCCTCCTTTTCTCCTCCCCTGACATATGTTCCTCAACTAATCGCCTCCAAGATTTTTTCTGAGCATTCTCCATCATCTGTCAGTACCTCAACTCATCTGATTGTTTCCCACATTTAAAACCTTCAAACGTAACCTGAAAACTCATCTCTATAAGAAAGTCTACAGCCTGCAATGTTCATGTCACTCTACCAGCGCTGCTTCAACCCCTGACCTACTGTGTCCTCCTGTAGATTGTAAGCCCGAGATGGCAGGGTCCCCTTACCCCTCTCTACCAATCTGTTAATTTGCTTACTTTATTTTTTGTATGTAATATGTATGTAACCATTCTTAAATGTTTAGCACAATAGAATTAATGATGCTTAAAAAATTAATTTTAAAAATTAATAATAATAATAATAATAATAAATAATAATAATAAAAAGTGCATGGTAGGAGTGTGAGGATTCATTACAAGTCTAGTCAGATCATTTTTTTGTGGCCCGAAAACCCCTTTAAATATAATAGGGGTCATTTTGAGCTTTGCTATGGTCCCTTCCGCTTGTATGTATACCACTGGTAGGTTCTCCACTGTAATCCAAACAATATGCTGCCTTCTCAGACTGGATTGCAATGTGCTGGTGCCATTTTCTCAATGAATATGCATTTTTTTCTGTGTGCGTAATTAGTTCCCACGTACAGATCTATCAATAGCATACTCATTTCATCCCATGCAGGAAAACAGCGGATTGCTGTGTTATTACTAATTAGCAGATAATGATAAGAGAGCCTTTAGTTAAGCCGCATTGTGCTTTGCAAAGACGCTCAGATATGGCTTTTGTGAAATTAAATGCGTCCCATAGGCAGAGATAACTCTTTAACGACCAGAAACTTCTACTTTGCTAACTTATCTCATGCTTAAAGATTTTCATATTTAAAGAACTTAAAGGGGTTGAAACAAGTTATCATCTGTCCCCAGGATAAGTGATAAGTTGTTAATCGGTGGGTGTCCCATTGCAGGGACCTGCACTGATCGGCACAGATTGGGGAATATTAATGCCTGATGAGGAACTTTTAATCATCGTGACAAAACTGTGCTTAAAGTCTGACGGCAGACCGCCGCTTAATTCATTCTCTATGGGGATGCCGGGAAAAGCCAAGCGCAGAGCTCAGCAGCCCCATAGAGAATGAATGGAGCACTGTTTGAGCATGCACACTGCTGCTCAATTGTAACAGGGATAAAACTTCCCTGAGCGCCATAGGAAGGAGACGCAGAGAGTTACAGTGTATGGCACTAACAAGAAGTATGCTTGATAGACTCCAGGAGCGTTTAGTGGATACAGCTGAGCATGCACAGCATGTGAATATGTTCTTAACCACGATTTTTAACGGAGCAGTAAGCTTACAGGGATTGTCTCATAAAGACAATGCCTCTTTCTGACTCTCCCATATAAGCCAGAGAGGAAAGTCACCAAGTAAAGCGGGCTATACATACACCATAGCAGTGACGTACCGCCAATGGCGGCAGGCCACGCGGCTGATTTGTTGACCGTCATCGCATGTTCAACTGTATTGGCAAGCTGTATGCAGATACAGTTGAAAGCAATATTGAAAGAGGGAGCGTCAACTGATGCTTCCTCCTCCATCATTCTTCCTTGGCATCTGACATCTCGGTGGAGCGAGCTTGATGATGTCACTACATGGCGCCCACTGCGCTGAGATGTGCGGGCACTTCAGCGCACTCACTGCAGAAATCGGAACAGAGGGGGAACGAGGAGAAGTAAGTATTGTAGTTGTTTTTAATTGTATGCCATAATACTGTATGGAGGACCATTGTGAGTGCATTATACTATATGGAGGACTATGGGGAGTGCAGTATACTGTATGGAGGACTATAGGGTGCATTATACTATATGGAGGACAATACGGAGTGCATTATACTGTATGGAGGACTATGGGAGTGCATTATACTGTATGGAAGACCATGGGGAGGCCATAATACTGCATGGAGGACTATGGGGAGTGCATTATACTGAATGAATGACTATGGGGAGTGCAGTATACTGTATGGAGGACTACAGGGTGCATTACACTATATGGAGAACTATGGGGAGTGCAGTATACTGTATGGAGGACTATGGGGTGCATTATACTATATGGAGGACTATAGGGAGTGCATTATACTGAATGGAGGACTATGGGGGTGCATTATACTGTATGGAAGACTATGTGGAGTGCATTGTACCACTTGGAGGACTATGGGGAGTGCATTATACTGTATGAAGGACTATAGGTTGTTTATTAAACTATATGGAGGATTATAGGTACATTATACTATACGTAGGACTATAGGGGTGCACTATATTATATAGAGGACTATGGGGAGTGCATTATACTATACGGAGAACTATGGGAGGTGCATTATACTATATGGTGGACTATGGGGAGTGCATTATACTATATGGAGGAATATGGGGTGCATTATACTATATAGAGGATTATAGGGTGCAGTATACTGTATGGAGGACTATGGGCCCATTATACTATATTAAGGGTGATGTGGGGGCTATTATAATATATGGAGGTTTGTGTGGGAGCCTTTATACTATATGGAGGGCTATATGGAGGCCATTATACTGTATGCAAGCAATTATACAGTGTGAAGATTTGTGTGGGGTCCATCTTACTGTGTGGCATGCTATCTGAGAGCCATTATACTGTTTGTAGGGCTAGTGGGGGGCATTAAACAGTTTGGTGAGGTGTGAGACCATTATATTGTATATAGGCCCATGATACTTTACTTTGCTGGGGGAGTTCAGGGGGGTTACAGTAGGAACATTATACTGTACGTTTGTTGAGAGTACTGTGTAGGAAGTCACTATGGGGGTATCATACATTGTTTGTGTGGAACTTTTGTTGGCATCATACTTTATGGGTGCAATGAGGGGGGACTCTAGAGCTTTGGTAGGAGGAAAATTACTTTGTAAAGGCTACAAAGTTGTGAGGATATGCTCTTCTGTGACCCTGACAAATTTTTGTTTTTGGGGGGGGGACCAATTTTAACTTCTGCCATGGGGCTTGATGATTTCTAGACACTCCCCTGCACCGTAGACCAGTTTCACTCTTCTAGTTTTATTTGGCATTGGAGAAACATTGATCAATTTTCATCAGTGTTTTTCACCAAGTTTTGGTCCCTGACTCCATTTTTACCATCTGTGTGGCATTCGCATTTCAGATATGTAAAAGAAAACTATCCAAGCTTTTTCTACCCAATTAATGTAAAAAACAGGCAGCACTTGGATGACACTTGGATTGTATCCATGTGCTATCCATTTTTTTCACAGACCCACTGACATGAATAGGTGATTGGATAACAATTGAACATGGTTCCATTCCTTTTTTTTTTTTTGCTGACAATCACTTCACAAAAAAGAAAGCTCATGTGACTGGCCTCATAGAATAGGTATGTGTTCTATCGATGAAAAACGCAGAAAGAATACCTAGGAGACATTCAAACCTGTGAAAGGGGCAAGACGTGTCTGTGGAACAAATGTCTGCTCCTCATGATCCACATATATATGTATATTTAGTTTTGCCAAACATACATGTCATCTCAATGGGGAAAAGCTATTGGTTTAGCACCTGTGAGAACAAAAGAATCAAGCAGGATAACATCAAACATGCCGGTCCCTTCTATCCACCAACAATTGCCATTGCACAAGAGTCAGGACAGCCCTTTACACATTACATCATTTGAGGGTTCTACTAAATTTTAAAAAAACAACATTCATCTATGTGTATGGCTACATGAAGAGTAGCTCCCACCCTGGCAGACCTGGCCCATCTGTCTAAGCTTCATTTGAAGGGGATGCGTTCGGTCAAACAAAACTTCCCTCACAGAGAGCACCTAATGGAAGAACAATTAATCACCAAGAGGCAGTCTTTAGGGAATGGGGGAACCTTCCGAAGGAAGTCCCTTCAAAATGGTCAATAGATAAAAGCACAACTGATAGAAAGCTGTTAATAAAATCCACATTTTTGCACCTTTGAAAGTATTTTAGCTGCAGATTTTTAGTACAATGGTTCGTCCGACAGCTCTCTCTCTTGTGATACACAGAACTCATCTGGAAGCCGCTTATTTCCACCAAACAAAATCATTGAGTGATTGACTTCCAACAACCCGATCTTTATGTTACATAACAGATGTTATGCTCGCACCCAGACTGGTTAGCGCAAGCGTGGTTCCATTGTGCTATGGACCAAGGGGAGCCTAGAGGGTGCATGACTAAGTGCCTCCTCAAGACTGACCCCGGATGCATGGCAACTGACAGTACTGTGATCCGAGGAGAGCCCGGGGAGGTGTGACTAGATATCTACACCAGGACTGACCTCGGTCACACGCCATCTGAGCCGACAATGAGATTGAAGGTGCTGGCGGACACGACTGCTATACAGGCAGGCAGGTGTAGGACCCAGTTCAGATAGGACGGACAGGAGCAGCTTCAGGGAGACCTGGGTCTTTGGCAAAGGGGTACTGGACCTCAAGTGTGGAAAGACAGGGAACCGCAGATGCGGACAGATGGAACCACAGATGCGGAAAGACAGGGAACCACAGACGCGGACAGACAGGGAACCACAGACGCGGACAGACAGGGAACCGCAGATGCAGACAAACAGGGAACCACAGATGCGGACAGACAGGGAGCCACAGACTCGGACAGACAGGGAACCGCAGATGCAGACAGGCAAGACAGCACTCTGTTCACAAGGAATAGACAGGGTCAGGTTCACACAGAACGCATACAAGAATAGGTATGGACAAGACAGACTGGGACAAGTGTAAGGGAGGGCACGGACTGTAGTCGTGACCTGGATTACCGTAACATCCATGTCCAGCCCTTCTCCTGCATGAAACGGTGTTCTTCCATCTGGCATACCTGTATCTCCTGGTTCCACTCCTCCTGGGCACCTCCCAGGCATCAATGGTCCCTCTTCCTTGAGACCACCAGTAATGGAGACACAGTCCAGAATAACTTGAACACATTTTTTACTTAACTCTTCACACGTTACATCCACAGTTGGCACAACAGGTGTTACATTTGTTTCCTTTTCTCTCCTGCTTTGCAGTCACTTCTGTGCAGTACATGCCCAGACCAGACCGTCCTAGACTGCTCCCCAGTTCCTTCCAGGCCTGACCCCTCAATAGTGACACTTCCTTCAGCCTGCTTCGCCTCAGAACTGAATTCATCAATCATTACGTTTGATGGCCCCTGGTGAAGCATCCGGCCCGTCTGTACCGAACTCGTCGAAGCTCCAGCTCCCCTCAGTTCCTTAGTCCAGCCAACTTCTGCCCTAAAAGCATTGGCCCAGGCGATAAGACGCCATATCTTTCCTCTTCTGTCTAGGCCCACTGCGAGACTACGTAGCGGCCGTGGATAACGTGGGTTGCTGTCCTTTAACGTTGCGTGGCTGCCGGTTGTCCGGGCCTATGCCCTTGTGGACACTTGGGCACACTTGTCCTGTCTGAGCTAACTTCCTAAGAACCTTTCACTACTACCCAGCAGCTCCTCCTACACTTAACCCTATGTGAAACTACCTGGAATCTATACTTAACAAGGCCCACTAGTATACCCCGACCTAGTGGCCAGCAACAGTACTACACTTACCCAGATATAGAGACTATATGCTAAAGTGCCCTCCTCTAATGTCCCAACAGGATGCACTTAACTTTCCCTAAGCTATACATATGTAAAGAGCATCACATAATATAATGTTATACAGAGAAACACAAGACAAAGGCAAAAACATATGTACACAATGGTAACACAGCAGGAATGTGGCAGTACCATTACTATTAGCAGTAGTACATAATATTATGTAGCAGTACCACCAAATGTTTATAACTACACAATGACTATTTACATAATAAAACATTAAACATACTTAAGGGGTGGGGCAAAACAGGAATAAACCTTCACTCCCTTGCACAAGTTCAAACATGGTACTTACAATGAAGTAGCAAGTGTACTCACTAAACAAAAATGTACCAAAACGACAAGAGATTAGAGATAGGCACTCATTCAGACACTGTAGATTTCAGAGAAAGGAACAGGTTCAGGTACTGCAGGTTTTATGGATAGGTACAGTTTCAGACACTGCAAGTTTTAGGTGGAAGAACAGATTCTGACACTACAGGTTTTAGGAATAGGTACAGGTTCAGGCACTGCAGGTTTTAGGGATAGGAACAGGTTCAGACACTGCAGGTTTTAGGGATAGATCCAGACTTGAATACAAAGTGGTTCAAGGAATGGTCCAAATTCAGAAAAGGACAGAAAAAGATACAGGATCAGAGTTTGAGCACGGGTACTCAGACCCCAGAGTGACGGACACAGGAAAGATCAGATACAGGTACAGATCCAGAGTTCAAGCCTGGGCATTCAGCCCCCAGGATGACCTGACAATTCAACAGTTGCACACACTGAAAGAGAATGTTGCTCAGGCACCTCCCAACAGGTGGAGGTGCTTTAAGTACCCAGTGCCTCTCAGCAATAGGCTGGGAACACATTAGGAATGCACAAACTGTTTCTTTTAGAATCAGAAAGTGCAGGCGTGGCTGCCCTAAGCATGCAGCCAGGAAGTATGCACACAGCAAGCAGAGGACATGGAACACAATGCACGACCTGGAATGGTGAGTAAGTCACTGTCCCTGCATGGTGGAGGATGTAAATCCATGCAGGGATGCTGACAGAGATGTTACAACAGATTATGAAGTGGAACAGTTTGGAGGCCCCCATACACATTAGATGAAGAACTGATCCCACCAAAACTGGCTGATTCAAACAAATCTTATCTAACGTGTATGGGGGCCTTAAAGTGTAGCTGTACTTTTAAGTACCTTTCAGAATCTTGTATTACATGAAGAATAATTCTTGCTCTAGCTATTATTTTGCAATTGACTGAACTGGTGGTAGGAGATTAGCTGCTGTGATCTCTCCCTTACACAGCACAGCACACAATGATGGATTCCTGATTTTCATTCCATATTTATTAAATAAACAGACAGAGGCAGCAGGAGCATTGAAGAGATTATAAAGCAATACTGTGCAGTGTAGATGTGAATACAGCTCTGATGTGAGATAAAAGACTTGTTAGAAAGCTCAGCATGATATTTCGGTGTCTCGCTCTACTCCTCACTACTCTTTCCCGCCTCCTTTTTCCATAGAATACAATAGGATTTGTAACCTGACCTTACCCTGCTGGCAGACTGTCTTTTGTCTTGAGCAAGATAGAGTGAAGATGATTTTTAAGAATGGAAGACAAGTTCCACAAGCAGGGCAGAGTAAAAAGTGACTCAGAAGTGGAGAAAGAAGCAGAATTCTCTGATAAAATATATTACAAAGTTTATTATATTCACTTTTACTATTAATATGTGTAAAGTTTGATGAAAGGACAGTTATTTTTTATGTTTCCAGGACAGCAAGAGCTCTATGCATTACAATAGTAATATGTATCCACATAGTAGACCCCTAGGAAAGGCTTAAAGCTCTCACAAGGATTGTCAAATAATTAGGGGAGACATGGAACAGACTTTGAACTTTCATTTTTATTGTTTGCTCTAAGTTCCAGATATCATGGTCCACAACTTTCCCTCTTTTGAAACATGAATAATGTTTGTTTAAAACTACAGTATATTAAGTGGTCACTTTGCAATATATCTTAGAAAAAATGCCTGTTAACTCCATCAGCCACTTACTTCTTCTCATCCCCATGATTTTAAAACTCACGATTCGCTCTCAAAACCACTAAAAACTGCCTTGAGAGACACCATGTATTTCCATCTCACTGAGGTATCAGGTTACATGCTTCCTATAGTAGTCTATAGAGGAGAAGGAAAAGGAGGGAGTAGCTTTTGGAGTGAGGCATAAGGAAAGGAGAAAAACAAATGTTGCTGCTTTCCAGTAAGTGTTTTATCTTAACCCAGAGCTGGATTTACATTTACACTGCTGAGTACTGCTGTGTAACTTCCTGTATGCTGCTGCTTCTGAACTTGACATGAGAGCAGGAATCCCTCATTTCTTGGTGTATTGTCTATAGGAGACCCTACAGCAGCCAGTCTCCATACACTAACTTAGCACTTACATAGGGGAAGCTGGTGAAAAATGCAGGATACAAGGCATATATTGGCCAAAATGGTAACTTACATAGGTTCTTATTCTCTTCTCTTACGTCTAAGCACAGACGAGCTAAATTAGCCTTCTTGTTGATGGAAGCGGCAATGATGGGGTTACATAAACACAACGGAGATGCCAACATGCGCCGAACATTAACTATACCTCATTTTGTTCTCAGGCTCTCACTTCCTGCTTTCTTAAAGAAATTCAAGCAAGGCGTATTATTTTCCTTCAAAAGCCGAGCACCACAAACCTAGGGTTATTTTTTTTTTCTGTAGTTTTTTATTTCAATCTGAGATGCATTTTGCAATATGAGTTAAATTTCAGCCGCTCTCCAAACAAACTCGAAAATTCTTTCCCATTTCAGCAAGGCGGTAATCATGGGGCTCTGAACTTCGCAAATTAATAGTTTGAACATGTAGAAACGCAACATGATACCGCGTGGCTTTAGTCTCTGGCAGTAAGGAGTCTGTGGAGGAGGGGAGGCAGAAAATCGTCAATCCATCACTTCGAGCTTGAGATTCAAAAGGTTAGGACATAGCTCCAAGGGTTATCAATAAAGCTGCACCTTTATCCAGAAATGCATGTCAATCATGTTTATTCATAAGTACCTCTATGTTCATCAGACTTAACAACGTGTGCTCCTTCTTATGCCAAACCCAATTTCTCCCACTGCTAAAGCTGTTTACCTTGAAAATTAAGCCTTAGGCCATCTACGGCTTCTGATAAAATAATCAGTTCTGAGTTTCAAGGGCCAGATGTTAACGAATCCCCATACGCAGATGCAACATTCTCCCTTTTAACCATTAATTCAATTTTAAAGAGAGTCTGTCAATACCCCTGATATGTCTGTTTTAGAATTTACCCGTGTTCTTCATGAAACAAAAATGCTGAAGCCAATTTTCTCGGTCTTCGCTTTTATTCCTCTTGGAAATTTGCAAATAAGTTGACAACTGGGTGTTACCAGTTAGAGGGGTGTTCCTACACAGTCTGACACTGTCCAATCAGTGATGATGGTTTCTGCGTGGGCAGGGACACACCCGCTTTGACAAGGTAAATGTTAACACCCAGATGTCAATTTACTTATAAATATTCAGGAGAAATAAGAGAAGAGCAGCACGATGCAGGGTCGTGATAAAACGTTCCCCAGAATTGTTATAGATAATACATTCACTAGAAGAGAGATGGCAGGGGAGATGACAGGTCCCCTGTATGGTGGTCATAGACACTGGTAGGCTCAGTGTTAGCAGAGGATAGTTCTGGTTAGTGAGACTTGGTACTGTAAACTTCATGGAGTTGCTGCTGCTGGTGGCCATCTTTGCTGCCTTTCTTTCTTTTCTTTTCTTTTCTCTGGGACTCTAGGACTCTGGGAACTCTTGGCCCATAACCTGTTAGCAGCAGATTAACTAGCGTAACATCCGGAGTCAGCAACAGAGAATGTAGATTTATTCACATCCAGTATACAGTAGACAGCTTACAACACAGCATGAAATGTGATCAGCCTGATATCTGCTATGGCTGCAGCATGAAAAACATTACAACAACACAGGAAGAGAAGGAGGAGGCATCCTGTCTGTGAGTGAGGGTTTTTTTTTTAACAAAACTTTGTTAACAACCTCACAATATGCACAACATATCAAACAGTACAGTAGTAGTTGTTGCAATACATACAAATCAATATGCATTATTCCAACACCCCCACTCAACAACTACTTATCCTCTTATTCCCATTGTGGTTCTCAATTCTTGGAACCTGGCTCGTGGCAATGGCTTTGTCATAATGTCAGCTAGCATCTTATCAGTTTCACAATAGACAAACTGAATTATGCCACGATCTATCAAATCACGTAGATGATGGTGTCTGACATCAATGTGCTTGGTTCTAGCACTGATATTTTCACTGCATGTAAGTTTAATGCATCCTTGGTTGTCCTCATAAATCACCGTTGGCTGAGTTGACGGTTTGCCAAGATCGTCCATCAATTGTCTTAGCCAAACGACCTCCTGGCTTGCATAGGCTGCGGACACATACTCCGCTTCTGTGGATGACAAGGCAACAGACACTTGTTTCCTACTAGACCAGGAGATTGAACTTTCTCCAACTTTAAACAAGTATCCGCTTGTGGATTTACAATCACGCGAATCACCAGCCCAATCCGCATCTACATAGCCGGTAAGTTCTAGATCTCCCGCTGCAGATAGTTTAATCATGACAGTTTGCTATCTTCAGAACAGACTACCAGGTAAAGCTACAGAGAAAACTCCATTTGAGCAATGGAACAGCAGAAAGCCAAAACTGCACTCGCTGCTAACACTCAGTGTTAGGCTCGTCTGGTGAGGTGGATATTCTATGCCTCAGGTGTTATGATTTGGTAGCTGAGGAGTGCAGGTAAAAAGGCAATACACCAGAGCAGTTGGAATCTATGAGATTGCAGTACCCTGACTAACCACCACAACTAGAGGCAGCCGTGGAGCGTTCCTACGTTGGTCCTAGACGCCTCGTCACAGCCTGAGAAACTAACTATACCTAAAGATAGAAAGAGGAAAGCTATCTGCCCCGGAGCAGATCCCCAAAGAACATAGAAAGCCCCCAAACATGTAATGGCGGTTAGACAAGAAGAAATACTGACACAGACAGAAAATAGTATGAGCAAACGTTGGGGCCCAAACTATCTAAATAGAAAAGGATAGGAAGGGCACTTACTGCAATCCCAAAAAACCCTGAAAAGCACCAACTCTACTAATTTCAAAAACACCTGAGATCACACGACCTCTACCACCTAAATTAGTTCTCTGGTGTAACAAAATCAAAACAGCAGCCACTGAAAAAACTGGAAAAAGCAAATGTACAAAACATCAGTGGCTGAACTAAACTGAGAGGGCAAAAGCCCCCGGAGGGGACCTTGAAGGCCCCCACAGAAGTGCAGGACAAAATGCAAAAATCAAGCACAAAAACAAAAAGAAGAAAAAGTCTTATCTGTAAGCAGGAGATGCAGACACGACACAGCAGGCTACAAAGGAAACAGGAATCAAGGATTGAGACCAGAACAATTGATCACCGGCAACCCTGATGGGAAGGCGACTCCCTTAAATAAGACCAGTCAGTAACACCTGATTCCCAATCCTCACAATCTTCACTGGACAGTCCAGTACCGCTTGTAACCACCAGAGGGAGCCTCTGCTCAGAACTCAATTCAAGTCCATTCACAACAGTACCCCCCTTGAGGAGGGGTCACCGAACCCTCACTTGAGCAACCAGGTCGGTCAGGATGAGTTCTATGATACGCACGGATGAGTCTCCTAGCATGGATGTCCGAAGCAAACACCCAAGAATTGTCTTCCTGACCATAACCTCTCCACTTAACCAAATACTGGAGTTTCCGTCTAGAAAAACGAGAATTCAATATTTTCTCAACCACAAACTCCATATTGCCCTCAACCAGAACAGGATCAGGAGGCAAAGCAGTAGGAACCACTGGCTCAACAAACCTCTTTAACAAGGACTTGTGGAACACGTTATGGATCTTAAATGTCCCTGGAAGAAGCAAACGAAAAGAAACAGGATTAAGAATCTCCATGATCTTATAAGGTCCAATGAACCTAGGCTTAAATTTAGGAGATGCCACTCTCATAGGAATATTTTTTGAGGACAACCAGACCAAGTCCCCCACTTTAAACCGAGGACCATCAGTCCTATGCCGGTTAGCAAACCGCTGGGCCCTCTCCTGAGAGAGGGACAACCTCTCCACTACCTGGTCCCAAATCTGTTGCATACGCTCAACAACAGAGTCAACACCTGGACAGGCAGAAGCCTCCGTCTGTCCTGAAGAAAATCGAGGGTGAAACCCAGAATTACAGAAAAATGGAGACATCAAAGTGGCAGAGCTAGCCCTATTATTAAGAGCAAACTCAGCCAAAGGCAAAAAAGAGACCCAGTCATCCTGATCAGCAGACACAAAGCATCTTAGATAAGTCTCCAATGTCTGATTTGTTCTCTCAGTTTGACCATTGGTCTGAGGATGAAACACAGAGGAGAAAGACAACTGAACACCAAGCTTAGAACAAAAGGTCCTCCAAAATCTGGAAACAAACTGGACTCCTCTGTCAGACACAATGTTCTCAGGAATGCCGTGTAAACGAACCACGTGCTGAAGGAACAAAGGCACCAATTCAGAGGAGGAAGGCAACTTAGATAATGGCACAAGATGTATCATCTTGGAAAACCTATCACAAATCACCCAGATGACGGTCATTCTCTGAGAAACAGGGAGGTCGGAAATGAAATCCATAGAGATATGGGTCCATGGTCTCTTGGGCACAGGCAATGGCATCAACAAACTACTAGAGCGAGAGCAAGGCTTGGAGCGAGAGCAAGTCCCGCAAGGACTGCACAAATTCCCTGACATCACGAGACAAGGTAGGCCACCAAAAGGACCGACTAACCAAGTCTCTGGTACCAAAAATTCCGGGATGACCGGCCAACGCGGAACAATGAATCTCAGACATCACACTCTTTTTCCACTGGTCCGGGACAAACAATTTCCCAACAGGGCAGCGCTCGGGCCTATCCTCCTGACACCCCTCCAGAGCCAGTCTCAAATTGGGCGAGATGGCGGAAAGAACTACACCTTCTTTCAAAATAACAGAAGGATCAGATACCTCAGGAGAGTCCGCAAGGAAACTCCTCGAGAGGGCATCCGCCTTAAAATTCTTAGTGCCAGGAAGAAAGGAAACCACAAAATTAAAACGTGTGAAAAACAAGGCTCACCTGGCCTGTCTAGGATTAAGTCGCTTGGCAGATTCCAGATAAACCAGATTCTTATGGTCAGTAAGGACCACCACCTGATGTTTGGCTCCCTCCAGCCAATGTCTCCACTCTTCAAAAGCCCACTTCATGGCCAATAACTCCCGATTACCCACGTCATAATTACGTTCAGTAGGAGAAAATTTTCGAGAGAAAAAGGCACAAGGGTAACTTTTAGAGGTCTCTGGATCTCTTTGGGACAAAACGGCACCTGCCCCAATTTCAGAGGCATCAACCTCCACCTGAAATGGCAGAGAAACATCAGGCTGCCGTAGAACAGGAGCAGAAGTGAATCTCTGCTTAAGTTCCTGAAATGCAGAGACTGCCTCAGGAGGCCAATTCACCACATCAGAACCCTTTTTGGTCAAATCAGATAATGGTTTAACAATAACCGAGAAATTACCAATAAATTTACGATAAAAATTGGCAAAACCCAAAAATCTTTGAAGAGCCTTTAATGAAGTAGGTTGGACCCAATCACAGATGGCCTGAACCTTGACCGGGTCCATTTCAATAACAAATGGGGACAAAATGAATCCCAAAAATGAGATCCTCTGTACGCCAAAAAGACACTTTGATCCCTTCACATACAGAGCATTCTCTCTCAAAATCTGGAATACAGTTCGAACATGTTTCACATGAGAGTCCCAGTCATTAGAAAAAATCAAGATATCATCCAAATAAACAATCAGAAATTTATCCACAAAATCCCTGAAAATGTCATTCATGAAGGACTGGAAGACAGAAGGAGCATTAGTGAGCCCAAAGGGCATCACAAGGTACTCAAAATGCCCTTCAGGGGTGTTAAATGCCGTCTTCCATTCATCCCCGTGCTTAATGCGAATAAGGTTATATGCCCCCCTGAGGTCAAGCTTGGTAAACCAAGTAGCGTTTTTCACCCTGGAAAACAGGTCAGAAATCAAGGGTAACGGATATTGATATTTCACAGTAATATTGTTCAAAAGACGATAATCAATACACGGCCTTAATGAACCATCCTTTTTGGCCACAAAGAAAAAACCGGCACCTAAGGGTGAAGAGGATGGTCTGATATGACCCTTCTCCAATGACTCCTTGATATAAGACCGCATAGCGTCATGTTCAGGTACAGACAAGTTAAAAAGGCGACCTTTAGGGAATTTACTACCAGGCACTAATTCAATAGCGCAGTCATAGCTCCTATGGGGAGGCAAAGATGCAGATTTACTTTCGCTAAACACATCAGAAAAATCAATAAAAAAGTCAGGAACATCCTGAGCCTGGGGGAGGCAGAAAAAACAGGAGTGTTGGTATTAACACATTGGCAGCCCCAACTGGTTACAGACACAGATTTCCAATCCAAAACAGGATTATGAGACTGTAACCAAGGGAAACCCAGCACGATAATGTCATGCAGATTATACAGAACCAAAAATTTGCAGCTCTCCTGATGATCAGGTTCAACCCTCATTATCACCTGAGTAGAGAACTGAGGTTTATTCTCAGCCAAAGGGGTAGAATCGATCCCCAGTAGGGGAATAGACTTCTGTAGGGGTATCAAGGGAAACCCGCAACGTTTAGCAAAATCAAAATCCATCAGGTTAATAGCTGCTCCCGAATCAACGAAAGCCTGAGCAGAAAATGAGGACAGAGAGCATATCAGAGTAACAGTTAATAAAAACTTAGTCTGAACACTACCCAAGACAACTGAGCGTGCAAAACGTCTTCCCCGCTTAGGGCAGACTGAAATAGCATGAGAGGCATCACCACAGTAGAAACATAACCCATTGCGCTTTCGAAACTCATGACGCTGTGCCCCAGAAACCACTCTATCACACTGCATGGGTTCAGAAGCAGGTTCACAAGACAACACTATTCCACGCATACTTCTCCGCTCACGCAAACGTCTGTCAATTTGAATCGCTAATGACATAGAATCATTGAGACCAGAGGGGACAGGGAATCCCACCATAACATCCTTTACATTATCTGACAGACCCTTCCGAAAAAGGGCTGCCAAAGCGTCGTCATTCATTTGGTCAGGACTGCCCACCTGCGGAATCTCTGACAGTATAACTCAGCGTCATCAAGCTCCTGATTTAATGCCAACAAGGCTTTTTCAGCTTGATCAGTGACATTAGGCTCATCGTACAATAACCCCAAGGCCTGAAAAAATGCATCAACATCACTCAAAACAGGATCCCCAGGTGTCAGGGAAAAAGCCCAATCCTGAGGATCGCCGCGCAGGAGAGAGATGACAATTTGAACCTGCTGCGCTGCGTTCCCTGAGGACTTAGATTTTAAGGCAAAAAACAATTTACAATTATTTTTGAAATTCAGAAACTTGGCTCGATCCCCAAAAATAAATCTGGCATGGGAATCTTAGGTTCCACAACAGGCAACCTAGCAAGATAGGTAGCAATACTCCGAACCTCAGTGGCAAGCTGATCCACACGGCCAGACAACTGTGCAAACTCCATTGAGAGAGAGAAAAAAAAAAAAAATCCTCCCCAGCACCCAGAGATACAGAGGGAAAAAAAAAAATGCAACAAACAGAAAAATATCTCTGACAACTCTGACAACCTTTTTTTTTTCTTTCACAATATTTTTCCCTTCTGTGAGTACCATATAAATTTCAGTTTTGGCCGGTGATACTGTTATGATTTGGTAGCTGAGGAGTGCAGGTAAAAAGGCAATACACCAGAGCAGTTGGAATCTATGAGATTGCAGTACCCTGACTAACCACCACAACTAGAGGCAGCCGTGGAGCGTTCCTACGTTGGTCCTAGACGCCTCGTCACAGCCTGAGAAACTAACTATACCTAAAGATAGAAAGAGGAAAGCTATCTGCCCCGGAGCAGATCCCCAAAGAACATAGAAAGCCCCCAAACATGTAATGGCGGTTAGACAAGAAGAAATACTGACACAGACAGAAAATAGTATGAGCAAACGTTGGGGCCCAAACTATCTAAATAGAAAAGGATAGGAAGGGCACTTACTGCAATCCCAAAAAACCCTGAAAAGCACCAACTCTACTAATTTCAAAAACACCTGAGATCACACGACCTCTACCACCTAAATTAGTTCTCTGGTGTAACAAAATCAAAACAGCAGCCACTGAAAAAACTGGAAAAAGCAAATGTACAAAACATCAGTGGCTGAACTAAACTGAGAGGGCAAAAGCCCCCGGAGGGGACCTTGAAGGCCCCCACAGAAGTGCAGGACAAAATGCAAAAATCAAGCACAAAAACAAAAAGAAGAAAAAGTCTTATCTGTAAGCAGGAGATGCAGACACGACACAGCAGGCTACAAAGGAAACAGGAATCAAGGATTGAGACCAGAACAATTGATCACCGGCAACCCTGATGGGAAGGCGACTCCCTTAAATAAGACCAGTCAGTAACACCTGATTCCCAATCCTCACAATCTTCACTGGACAGTCCAGTACCGCTTGTAACCACCAAGGGAGCCTCTGCTCAGAACTCAATTCAAGTCCATTCACAACACTCAGGTCCGTTTATATCTATTTTTCTGTCACGCGGTCTTATGATATGTGTACGATGTCAGTAAACTATTCTTAAAAGAACAACACTCTATACAACATATAGATTAGCAACATCAGCATGTAAATATAGAATAGATTTACCTGACACGATATCCGTTGAACTCAGGGTTAATCTTGAGGACTTGATACACTGTCACAGGAAAGAGGAGGACCGGGGTCTAACCTGACCCTAAACTGGGGTCCTAACTAATCCCTCACCTTGGAGGTACTGATAATGGTTCAGAGGTCCAAGTCTCCAGCCTAACCCTGTCTCCTATCAGTCCCTGAACCCTGTAATCAGTCCTAAGAAGGATTCTGATTACCACCAAAGGGATATGGGCTGATCTCTGCTAAATACACAGATTAGACATATAAGACAGACTGGAGAAAACACAGACTT
Organism: Oophaga sylvatica; assembly: GCA_033576555.1. NCBI lineage: Eukaryota > Metazoa > Chordata > Amphibia > Anura > Dendrobatidae > Oophaga > Oophaga sylvatica. Next base: position 507,496,612 of record JARQOD010000004.1, read on the forward strand.
GCATACACACTCAAACACAGAAGGAACATAAATGATCTGGGATATTAAACTCTAAGCAAGGTGAGCTTAAAACAACTAAGGAGCTCTTTAACTTAAGTCTATACAGATACAATCCTATCTGTGGTCTGCATGAAGAATTTCACTGGCAACTCCCAACACAGACAACCAGAGATTTAAAGGAAACCAATCAACAAATAATTAATTGCAGCCGGAAGAAACTGCACCCAGTCCCAGAACTGAGCACAGACAGAATTAACTCCCTAACTGCCAAACACAAAGAAACAGCAACTCAGCTGTGAGAAGTCAGAATGTGCAACCGCGACGATCTTCGTGGCGATGCACACATGACAGTACCCCCCCTTCTACGAGGGGCCTCCGGACCCTCAGGGCCAGGTTTGCCCGGGTGAGTTTGTGGAAGGTCCGCACCAAACGATCTGCGTTAATGTCAGACGCAGGAACCCACGTCCTCTCCTCTGGACCATACCCCTTCCAATGCACCAAGTACTGAAGGGACCGGCGATTCAGACGTGAGTCAATGATCTTTGACACTTGAAACTCCAAGTTACCATTGACCACCACTGGAGGAGGAGGTAGAGGTGATGGTATGACTGGTGCCACGTACCTCTTAAGTAATGACTTGTGGAACACATTATGAATTTTAAACGTAGGAGGGAGGTCCAGACGAAATGCCACAGGATTAATTATGGAACTGATCCTGTACGGCCCGATGAATCTGGGGCCCAGCTTCCAGGAGGGAACTTTAAGTTTTATATTCCTGGTAGACAACCATACCAGATCGTTCACATTAAGATCTGGACCAGAAACTCTCCTCCTATCAGCCATACGTTTATAACGGTTCCCCATAGCACTCAGATTATTCAATACACCTCTCCACACTGAAGCAAGTGACGACGAGAAACGCTCCTCCTCAGGAACCCCAGAAGGGCCCCCCCCATTGAATGTACAAAACTGGGGATGAAAACCATATGCCCCAAAAAACGGGGACTTACCAGTGGACTCGCTCCGCCTGTTGTTAAGAGCGAACTCTGCCAGAGGCAAGAAAGAAGACCAGTCCTCCTGGTTCTCTGAGACAAAACACCGAAGATAAGTCTCTAGGCTTTGATTCAGACGCTCTGTCTGACCATTGGTCTGCGGATGAAAAGCCGAGGAAAATGACAATTGCATCCCCCGACGTAAACAAAATGCCCTCCAAAACTTGGACACAAACTGAGACCCCCTATCTGACACCACATCAGAAGGCAACCCATGAAGTCTCACAATCTCCCCAATGAACACCTGCGCCAGAGTTTTAGCATTAGGGAGGGCAGGAAGAGCAATGAAATGTGCCATCTTACTGAACCTGTCAACAACCACCAGTATGACAGTCTTCCCTGACGACTGAGGAAGGTCCGTGATGAAGTCCATAGACAAATGAGTCCATGGACGCTCCGGAAGTTTCAAGGGTAAGAGGGTCCCAGACGGACTGGTATGAGGGGTCTTAGAGCGAGCACAAACCCCACAGGACGCGACAAAAGTTAAAACATCTTTATTAACGTTAGGCCACCAAAACCGGCGAGAAAGGAGATCTAAAGTAGCCTTACTCCCTGGATGTCCTGCTAAAGCAGAATTATGATGTGCCTCAATAACCTTTTGTCTCAACTGATTTGGGACAAACAGTCTCCCTGGAGGTCCTGCAGGGGCGTCCCCCTGAGCCTCTAACACCTCCTCCTCAAGCTCAGAACATACAGCCGACACAACCACCCCCTCCTGAAGGATAGGAATCGGGTCATCCATTTTCCCGGCCCCTGGGAAACTGCGAGACAAGGCATCCGCCTTAACATTCTTAGATCCAGGGCGATAAGTGACAACAAAATTAAACCTGGTAAAAAACAACGACCATCGAGCTTGTCTGGAATTCAGACGCTTAGCAGATTCCAAATACAGCAGGTTCTTGTGATCAGTAATGACGGTGACCGGGTGGACTGCCCCTCCAAAAAGTGACGCCATTCTTCAAAAGCCAACTTAATGGCCAAAAGTTCCCTATTGCCGATATCATAATTCCTTTCGGCGGACGACAATTTTTTAGAAAAGAAAGCGCACGGATGCCATTTACCAGGGGACGGACCCTGGGACAATATTGCACCCACCCCTACGTCAGACGCGTCCACCTCCACAACGAACGGCTGTGATGCATCTGGTTGGATGAGAACGGGTGCCGAAGCAAAACATTTTTTCAAAGAGGAAAAAGCTTGGCAAGCTTTGTCCGACCATTTAGAAAAATCCGTCCCTTTTCTTGTCATGTCAGTGAGAGGTTTGACAACAGATGAGAAATTACAAATAAATTTCCGGTAGTAGTTAGCAAACCCCAGAAAACGCTGCAGAGCCTTAAGATCCTCTGGCTGATCCCATTCAAGCACTGCTCTCACCTTTTCAGGGTCCATACGGAAACCGGAGGCTGACACCAAGAAACCCAAAAACTGAAGTTCCTGTACGGCGAATACACACTTTTCCAGTTTGGCGTATAGTTTATTGTCTCGCAAGATCTGCAACACCTGTCTCACATGCTCCTGGTGAGACACAAGATCTGGTGAGTAAATTAAAATGTCATCCAAATATACGACCACAAACAGCCCCACCAGATGACGAAAAATGTCATTAACAAAATGTTGGAATACTGCTGGTGCAGTAGTCAGACCAAAAGGCATGACAAGGTTCTCATAATGTCCCTCCGGCGTGTTAAACGCCGTTTTCCACTCATCCCCCTCTTTTATCCTAATCAGATTATACGCCCCCCTGAGATCCAATTTAGAGAACCATTTGGCGCCAACAATTTGATTGAAGAGATCAGGAATCAGAGGGAGTGGATACGGATCTCGAACAGTAATCCGATTAAGTTCGCGGAAATCCAAGCAAGGGCGTAGGCCTCCATCTTTTTTCTTCACAAAGAAGAACCCCGCGGCCACTGGGGAAGATGAAGGTCTAATATGCCCTTTGGCCAGACTTTCCGAAATATAATCTTTCATAGCCTGCCTCTCAGGACCAGAAAGGTTATATAACCTAGCTTTAGGTAACTTAGCATCAGGAAGTAAATTAATAGAGCAGTCATACACGCGATGAGGAGGCAACTCCTGACACCCCTCCTCAGAGAACACATCCCCAAAGTCCTCCAAAAAAGGAGGCAAAGTACTAGGCACGACCGCACTGATGACTGTGTTCATGCAGTTACTTTTGCAAAACTCCCCCCATTGGCTTATATCTCTGGACTGCCAATTAATCACAGGGTTATGTTTAACCAACCAAGGAAGTCCCAACACAATAGGAGTAGGTAGACCCTCCAACACATAACAAGATAATAGTTCCCTATGTATTGCCCCTACCCGAAGGTCAATGTTATGAACCTCATGAACAAAGCTACCTTGGCCGAGAGGCCTGGCGTCAATGGAGAATATAGGGATCGGTTTGACCAATACACTCAGATGCATACCTTGAGCCTGAGCAAACTGAGCGTCAACCAGATTAGCCCCGGACCCACTATCAAGAAGAACAGAAAATCTCTCCACTCTTGTACCAATCACCACCTCTACTGGTACAAGGAACTGAGAAGAACTAGCGGACGAAATACATACTCCCAGGTTGTCGTCCACCACACAACCTGGGATTAACAGTTTTCCGGCGACTTTTTGCTCAACAAGGCACGGGATGGACATCCCCCAACAAAATGTCCCTCTTTCCCGCAGAAGAAACACCTTCTAGTCCTGCGGCGTACCGCCAATCCCCTCCTACGAAATGATGTCCCTCCCAACTGCATAGGCTCCTCCGAACAGACAAGGGGAACCTCAACATAAGGGACTTTAGTAGTAGGTGGAGTAACAACAGGGGGCGGAGTTACCTCGCACCTCTCCCGGAGCCGTCTATCAGTACGGATAGCTAGGGCCATAGCAGCCTCCAGTGATGGAGGAGAATCATACTGAGCCAAAACGTCCTTTAATTTGTCAGAAAGCCCATGACAAAACTGGCTCCTAAGAGCTGGGTCATTCCACTGAGTATCTGTGGCCCATCTACGGAACTCAGAAGCAAATTCCTCCGCCGGACGATCTCCCTGCTGTATCTTACGTAATTTTGTCTCAGCAAGAGAGACCCGATCTGGGTCATCATATACCAAACCCAGGGCAGTAAAAAATCGATCTACTGACTGTAGAGCCGGGGATCCCGGAGGAAGGGAGAAGGCCCAGGATTGAGGGTCCCCTTGTAGGAGCGAGATAACAATTCCCACTCTCTGCTCTTCATTCCCTGATGATCGAGGCCGAAGCCGAAAATAAATTTACATGCTTCCCTGAAGGTAAAAAATTTGTCTCGCCCACCAGTGAACCTGTCCGGGAGAGCTACTTTAGGTTCAAATCTGGTTTGCTCCGAGGGAGACAAAACTTTGGACTTAATGTCCGTCAGCTCCATGGATAATCCCTGCAACTGCAGAGCCAGCTGGGCTACTGGATCCATGGCAACTGGGAATAATTTTATAGGCCAGTGAAAATGTCACGCGGTCTTATGATATGTGTACGATGTCAGTAAACTATTCTTAAAAGAACAACACTCTATACAACATATAGATTAGCAACATCAGCATGTAAATATAGAATAGATTTACCTGACACGATATCCGTTGAACTCAGGGTTAATCTTGAGGACTTGATACACTGTCACAGGAAAGAGGAGGACCGGGGGTCTAACCTGACCCTAAACTGGGGTCCTAACTAATCCCTCACCTTGGAGGTACTGATAATGGTTCAGAGGTCCAAGTCTCCAGCCTAACCCTGTCTCCTATCAGTCCCTGAACCCTGTAATCAGTCCTAAGAAGGATTCTGATTACCACCAAAGGGATATGGGCTGATCTCTGCTAAATACACAGATTAGACATATAAGACAGACTGGAGAAAACACAGACTTGCATACACACTCAAACACAGAAGGAACATAAATGATCTGGGATATTAAACTCTAAGCAAGGTGAGCTTAAAACAACTAAGGAGCTCTTTAACTTAAGTCTATACAGATACAATCCTATCTGTGGTCTGCATGAAGAATTTCACTGGCAACTCCCAACACAGACAACCAGAGATTTAAAGGAAACCAATTAACAAATAATTAATTGCAGCCGGAAGAAACTGCACCCAGTCCCAGAACTGAGCACAGACAGAATTAACTCCCTAACTGCCAAACACAAAGAAACAGCAACTCAGCTGTGAGAAGTCAGAATGTGCAACCGCGACGATCTTCGTGGCGATGCACACATGACATTTTCCCAATATAAAACAATTGAGGTAGCGGAAATCTTTAACCAAAAATCTCATAATATTCTCTAGTTTCACAGCATTAAATGAATAATGTAAACAGGGCATATGGACCGTATAAAGAAAAACTTCCCACTTCCAATCACCCTTTATGATCCAGAACGCAAATCTTGTCTGCATGACTGACTGCTGTTCCACTAGACTTGAACCATCCCTGTATTACATTCACCTAAATGGCGGCCATGTAACTCTATATAACCCCTTGTGGTAGATCGACTCACTCTGCTGCTCATAGAGGTAGACACAGGAACACTGTCTCTTTAAATTTTCCACTGGTTTATTGAGGAACAGCATAAATGAGGGCAGGGTTAGCAACAAAAACACAGCCTTTCTAGCCTGACAGGAAAACAAAACAAAAACAAATGGCACAGTCCGTGTTGCTGTTGGAATCTGCCCGCTCAGGAAACAAACATAAAAAAGGTTCAACTTTCCTTATCCTCACACACAGCTCTGGGGCTCCCATCTCCTGGCACACCCAACACTGAATGAGACAGAAGGCTGTGTATTTATCCCCTGGACTCCACCCTGGGGTGGAGATATGGTGAATAGTCTCCTACCCACTCTTCAGAGGTTCACTAAACTTAGGCCTAAACAAGGCCAATTAACCCCTCTCAGCATTTAGTGTGCTGGAGAATATTCTTCAAATCATTGAACCTCAGTGATACATATCTCCCCTTCAGTACTTTGCCAGTGAGTTTGTGACACTCTGCAGAAGCCACTGTAGGACAAATGCCCAGCTGGCCATGGCTTTCACTGGCAACATCAGATATTTGGCAGGGGCAGCTTAACACCATTTTACAGGCTTCCTATGGAGGTGCATTATATTATACAGGCTGCCTATGGGGGGGGATGCATTTTATTATACAGGCTGCCTATAGGGGTGCATTATACTATACAGTCTGCCTATGGGGGTGCATTATACTATACAGGCTGCCTATGGGGGTGCATTATACTATACAGGTTGCTTATGGTGGTGCATTATACTATACAGGCTGCCTATGGGGTGCATTATATTGTACAGGCTGCCTATGGGGGTGCATTATACTATACAGGTTGCCTATGGTGGTGCATTATACTATACAGGCTGCCTATGGGGGTGCATTATACTATACAGGATGCCTATGGTGGTGCATTATACTATACAGGCTGCCTATGGGGGTGCATTATACTATACAGGCTGCCTATAGGGGTGCATTATACTATACAGGCTGCCTATGGGGGTGCATTATACTATACAGGCTGCCTATGGGGGTGCATTATACTATACAGGCTGTCTATGGGGGTGCATTATAATATAAAGGCTGCCTATGGGGGTGCATTATATTATACAGACTGCCTATGGGGTGCATTATATTAGGGGCTGCATTATGCTATAGAGTCTGCCTATGAGAGGTGCATTATACTATATGGAGGCCTATGGGGAGTGCATTATACTATATTGAGGATTGTCTGGTGCGTTATACTATATGGAGGCTATCTAGTGGGCCATCATACAGTGTAGAGATTAGTGTTGGAGCTATTAAACAGTTTGGGGGATAGTAAGGGGTCAGTATATATATACAGTAAGGGGCATTAGACTGTATAAGAGAGCATAATACTGTGTAGAGGAGAGTTTTAAAGAGGGGGAGACTCAGGATATTATTAAATGTAAAGTGGGCACTTATTGTTATAGGGGAACTCAGGTTACTGTGACTGTCAAAGGGGCACACACAGGGCATTATTACTTTCTAGGGAGTCCCAACTGGAGTGGACGTGCATTAACCTACATACTTTGATGGCATAACCCTATAAATGTCCTCATCTATCGACTAGTTATGGCATATTCTATCAATATACCATAAATGGTCCAGATGGGACATCTACTTTTTAGTTATAATGATAAATCATTGGCAATTGGCATCTCAATCTGTACCTCGTTGTGTGACCCAGGCCGGACTTATACGGGTGAATTCATGATACAAGTCTTAGGGTTCTCTGAAAATTTCCATTACTTTATGTATTTTATTTGACTTGACGTGTCCATGTCTGAAGTCAGCAGCTGGACAGCTTCAGTTTCTGGTACAAGTATTTATTTCTTGGACGAACAGAGTGGGAAATGTTTACTTGACCTCTTACTCCTGGCCTTCTTTTCTCCTTATGTATACATCACACTTGCTTTCCATTGTAGCATTGTATTGTCAAGCACATATGATCATTGGCCCCCGCAGTGCAACATTTTACAATTTTCATCGCATGATCATGCTTGCTGTAGGGTTGGTTCACATTCACATATATGATCCCACTGAGAATTGCTGATTATATAAATCATCTTTAATACCAGCCTTATTTCACTGCATCTCAAGTTCCCACCCTGCTCAAACGTCTGTGTTCTTCATGATGAGCCCCTCTCTTCTCTCATACCAGATAGGACTTCACTTGCTGTCTTCTTTCACGAAAAACTCAAGAAAAAATATATTGAAATCAAATCAATAACAAAACAGATGGAACTTCAGGAAAAAAAAAATCACATTTTTGTGCAAAAACTGCATTCATCATAATTTGTGACTTTTTTATAATAATACACTGGCACAAAAGCCTTGATAATTTCTCCTCTTAAAGTCCATGGGGAAAAATAATCAAGGGCAACACTTATATGGTGATTGCAAATTAAATTCCATTATTTCAGCAGCTTCGCTCTACCATAATCCCCTGTCAGATAAAGGGAGCGGGGAGGGAGAAGCTGCTGGAGACCTGCCTTTTGGACTAGTCACAGTGGCATGGTCCACACATCAAAACATGCCTTGCTGAAATGAGGGAGATGGACTCTGAATCATGATGCCCATGGTTTTGATAGCATGAATCGCTTGTCTGTTTCCCTGTTATATGCCTCTTGCACCGTTCCACCCATTTATTTATATTACCGCCACTCCTATGTTGGCTGACATCTCTGACTTGCACCGAACCAGCGCTGTCTGAAGATAATCCTTTGTTATGTGATCATTGTCCATGTGGAGAACACAAATTAATCACTCCTTGCATCTGACATCGTAACACGTCAATACCTGAGCGATGTCATCAGCGAGCAGAGAGCGTGTGCTCTGCACTGCATCAAAGTGATGACATAAGAGACTAGCATTGTCAGAAGAGAGGAGAGAATGCATAAGTGCTCTCCACTGCATTAAATTGATGACAGAAGAGACTAGCAGTGCCAGAAGAGAGGAGAGAGTGCTTAAGTGCTTTGCAGTGCATTAAAGTGATGACAGAATAGACTAGCATTGTCAGAAGAGAGGAGGAGTGATTAAGTGTTCTCTACTGCATTAAAGTGATGACAGAAGAGACTAGCAGTGCCAGAAGAGAGGAGAGAGGGCTTAAGTGCTTTGCACTGCATTAAAGTGATGACAGAAGAGACTAGCAGTGCAAGAAGCGAGGAGAGAGCGATTAAATGGTCTACACTGCATTAAAGTGATGACTGAAGAGACTAGCATTGTCAGAAGAGAGGAGGAGTGATTAAGTGCTCTCTACTGCATTAAAGTGATGACAGAAGAGATTAGCAGTGCCAGAAGAGAGGAGAGAGGGCTTAAGTGCTTTGCACTGCATTAAAGTGATGACAGAAGAGACTAGCAGTGCCAGAAGCAAGGAGAGTGCAAGTAAGTGCTCTCCACTGCACTAAAGGGATGACAGAAGAGACTAGAATTTGCAGAAGCGAGGAGAGAGTGATTAAGTGCTCTCCACTGCACTAATGTGAAGACAGTAGAGTTTAGCATTGCCAGAAGCGAAGAGAGAGTGATTAAGTGCCCTCCACTGCAATACAGTGATTACTGAAGAGACTAGCATTGCCGGAAGTGAGGAGAGACGAGTAAGTGCTCTCCACTGCACTAAAGAGATGACAGAAGAGAGTAGCAGTGCCAGAAGCAAGGAGAGAGTGAGTAAGTGCTCTCCACTGCACTAAAGGGATGACAGAAGAGACTAGCAGTGCCAAAAGTGAGGAGAGAGCGATTAAGTGCTGTACACTGCATTAAAGTGATGACAGAAGAGACCAGCAGTGCCAGAAGCGAGGAGAGAGCGATTAAGTGCTCTACACTCGATTAAAGTAATGACAGAAGAGACTAGCAGTGCCAGAAGAGAGAGAGAGCACTTAAGTGCTCTGCACTGCATTAAAGTGATGACAGAAGAACTATCAGTGCCAGAAGCCAGGTGAGAGTGATTAAGTGGTCTACACTGCACTAAAGGGATGACAGAAGAGACTAGCAGTGCCAGAAGCGAGGAGAGAGCGATTAAGTGCTCTACACTCCATTAAAGTAATCACAGAAGAGACTAGCAGTGCCAGAAGAGAGAGAGAGCACTTAAGTGCTCTGCACTGCATTAAAGTGATGACAGAAGAGACTATCAGTGCCAGAAGCCAGGTGAGAGTGATTAAGTGGTCTACACTGCACTAAAGAGATGACAGAAGAGACTAGCATCGCAAAAAGCAAAGAGAGAGTGATTAAGTGCCATCCACTGCACTAAAGACAGAGAAGACTAGCATTGCCAGAAGCGAGGAGAGAGTGATTAAGTGCTTTCAACTGCATTACAGTGATGACAGAAGAGACTAATAATGCAAGAAGCGAGGAGAGAGTGCTTAAGTGCTGTGCACTGCATTAAAGTGATGACAGAAGAGACTAGCATTGCCAGAAGCGAGGAGAGAGTGATTAAGTGCTCTCCAGTGCATTAAAATGATGACAGAAGAGACTAGCAGCGTCAGAAGCGAGGAGAGAGTGACTAAGTGCTCTCCACTGCACTAAAATGACAACAGAAGAAACTAGCAATGTAAAAAGCGTGGAGAGAGTGATTAAGTGCTCTACACTGCACTAAAGTGATGGCAGAAGGGACTAGCATTGTCAAAAGGGAGGAGACAGCAATTTGTGTGCTCTTTCCTGCACAGGCACAGTGACAAGGCTTATCTTCAGTAATATGTAAATGAAGGTGATCGTTGCACCTTGGTGTGGCTAAGTTCCTCTGTGCACCTCTTCACCACTTACTTAGATTTCAGCCACGTCTATTTTGATTGACAACACTACCCAGAGTCAGGGCTGTAAATCAAAATAAAGAAGTGTCAGTAATCAAAAATATGTGGGTGGAACGGGGCACTGAAGCATTTAGCCACACCAAGAGTGTCTTGAGCGCCTATATTTGTTTCATTTATTACAATAAAGATGTTTGAGGGGCAATGGAGGAGCAGATTTTAAAACAAAAATAATGATTTTTTATTGTTGCTCCATCTACTACAAGGCAATGTGGTGAGTTTGAATTGTTTACCCTGTCCCTTTTGGTGTCAGCCTATCCTTACCTTATGTTGTATTAGTGCAGCGGTGGGACCAGTGCTGTCAGTTCCCAGTTCCCTACGTAGGGATAGGAGCGGGGCAAGTGAGGGTTTAGGTATCCTGCTCGGCGACGGGGTGAAAGAACCATATATGGACGATAAGGAGATCAGGGCACATCCTTAGGTGACTGCAGGAGGTGTCCATTTCCCCATTCCCTATCGACAGGGCCTACCGTTGTTATTGTGTCCCTGGTGTTTCCTTGTTTGTTGTGCCGTTTGGTGACCGACTAACCGTTGGGTTGTGTCACACTAGTACAGTCACTCCAAGACAATCCCTCTGCTAGTAAAGCCAGAATTGAGCCCTTCTTTTCCTCGCTCAAGACTTTTCAATTCCTTTGGCATGGTTAAAAGTTATTTTTTCATTCCTATTACTTTTGGGATATTACTAGCACTTGTTTTGCCATCCAGCTTGTCCTATTGTAATAGGATGAACAGGAACAGTGTCGTCGGTTCGAGATGCGCTTTGGAGCCGGAACCATTGGGGCCGTCACCACTGTTGCCAGGGGACGACTTGTCTGTATGCGGAAGACCTGAACACCTGACAGAAGAGGCGTGGGGGGGATAAAAGGGACTGAGCGCGGGAACACGGGAGACTTGGCGGGAAGGCGACTACAGAGCAGGACGAAAGTTGACTCCCTCTTTTCTGCTCCGATTACCACCGCCACTTACGCCAGCTCCCGACAGACTGACTCATCCTCCCAGCACGCACTTACTTCATTATTACCGGGTGCTCTCCTACCGGCCTGATCCATAACGTGCAGTGCAGCAGAAATTTCTCATCTTTCCGAACTTTGTGAGTCTGTGCGAGGCCTTGTTACACCTGCGGCCTGCATGGCGGAGTGCTCCCGATGTACTGTGTCACTCCAGGGGAACCAACAGAAAGAACTTTATCCACGCATCAATGGACCCAAGACCAACAGACCCGGATACTTCGGCACGGTCAGGAGACAGTGCATCTCATTTCTACGCAGAAGAGCCAGAAACTTTGTCCACGGACTACGACGCCGTCGGGAGTTGTTCCAACCACTACCCAACAGGAACTCCAACCGATAAGTCATTACTCCCATATCCTCTTCCCTCATTTTGGATGTTGTATATTTGTTTGTGCAAGTTCAGTTTCCACACCTTGTGTTTCGTTGCCATATCATCTCCCTGCGTCAGGGGTGGGATTCAGCCGGTTCTCCCGGTTCGATGGAACCGGTTGTTCAAAAAGCAGCCGGTTCCCCGAACCGGGGAGAATGAGAGCGGCGATCCGGAACTATTTTGCACCTGAGAGTCGGCGGTTCCCTGTGCCGGCTGTCAAGCTGACAGCCGGCGCAGAGAAGCTGCTGCGTGCCGGCTCCCAGGGATCAATTGAACTGCCGTCTATACAGACGCCAGTACAATTGAAGCTCTGACTGCGGGTCAGAGCGACGCCAGCAGCGTGATCAGGTCATGTGATCACGCTGCTGACGTCACTGGCCGGCGGCGGCAAGGTGGGGGAACGATGGTGGTAAGTGTGCTCCAATATGGAGCTGAAGATACCACCGAAGATGGGGGGGGCATAATGTGTGTGTATGGGGGGGTGAATTTAGAGTGGGGATAGGGGTTACTTTATGTGTGGGGGGATTTGGGGATGGGGGGCTATTTTATTGTGTGGGGGGATTTGGAGTGGGGATGGGGGACTATTTTATGTGTGGGGGGATTTGGAGTGGGGATGGGTGGCTGTTTTATGTGTGGGGGCTGGGGATTTGGAGTGGGGATGGGGGGCTATTTTATGTGTGGGGGCCGGGGATTTGGAGTGGGGATGGGGGAGTATTTTATGTGGGGGGGATTTGGAGTGGGGATGGGGGGGCTATTTTATGTGTGGGGGCCGGGGATTTGGAGTGGGGATGGGGGACTATTTTATGTGTGGGGGGATTTGAAGTGGGGATGGGGGGCTATTTTATGTGTGGGGGGATTTGAAGTGGGGATGGGGGCTATTTTATGTGTGGGGGGATTTGAAGTGGGGATGGGGGGCTGTTTTTATGTTTGGGGGGATTTGGAGTGGGGATGGGGGGCTATTTTATGTGTGGGGGCCGGGGATTTGGAGTGGGGATGGGGGACTATTTTATGTGTGGGGGGATTTGGAGTGGGGATGGGGAACTATTTTATGTGTGGGGGGATTTGAAGTGGGGATGGGGGGCTATTTTATGTGTGGGGGATTTGAAGTGGGGATGGGGGGCTGTTTTATGTTTGGGGGATTTTGAGTGGGGATGGGGCTATTTTATGTGTGGGGGGATTTGAAGTGGGGATGGGGGGCTGTTTTATGTTTGGGGGGATTTGGAGTGGGGATGGGGGGCTATTTCATGTGTGGGGGGATTTGGAGTGGGGATGAGGGGCTATTCTTATGATTTGGTAGCTGAGGAGTGCAGGTAAAAAAGGCAATACACCAGAGCAGTTGGAATCTATGAGATTGCAGTACCCTGACTAACCACCACAACTAGAGGCAGCCGTGGAGCGTTCCTACGTTGGTCCTAGACGCCTCGTCACAGCCTGAGAAACTAACTATACCTAAAGATAGAAAGAGGAAAGCTATCTGCCCCGGAGCAGATCCCCAAAGAACATAGAAAGCCCCCAAACATGTAATGGCGGTTAGACAAGAAGAAATACTGACACAGACAGAAAATAGTATGAGCAAACGTTGGGGCCCAAACTATCTAAATAGAAAAGGATAAGAAGGGCACTTACTGCAATCCCAAAAAATCCTGAAAAGCACCAACTCTACTAATTTCAAAAACACCTGAGATCACACGACCTCTACCACCTAAATTAGTTCTCTGGTGTAACAAAATCAAAACAGCAGCCACTGAAAAAACTGGAAGAAGCAAATGTACAAAAAATCAGTGGCTGAACTAAACTGAGAGGGCAAAAGCCCCCGGAGGGGATCTTGAAGGCCCCCACAGAAGTGCAGGACAAAATGCAAAAATCAAGCACAAAAACAAAAGAAGAAAAAGTCTTATCTGTAAGCAGGAGATGCAGACACGACACAGCAGGCTACAAAGGAAACAGGAATCAAGGATTGAGACCAGAACAATTGATCACCGGCAACCCTGATGGGAAGGCGACTCCCTTAAATAAGACCAGTCAGTAACACCTGATTCCCAATCCTGACAATCTTCACTGGACAGTCCAGTACCGCTTGTAACCACCAGAGGGAGCCTCTGCTCAGAACTCAATTCAAGTCCATTCACAACAGTACCCCCCCTTGAGGAGGGGTCACCGAACCCTCACTTGAGCAACCAGGTCGGTCAGGATGAGTTCTATGATACGCACGGATGAGTCTCCTAGCATGGATGTCCGAAGCAAACACCCAAGAATTGTCTTCCTGACCATAACCTCTCCACTTAACCAAATACTGGAGTTTCCGTCTAGAAAAACGAGAATTCAATATTTTCTCAACCACAAACTCCATATTGCCCTCAACCAGAACAGGGTCAGGAGGCAAAGCAGTAGGAACCACTGGCTCAACAAACCTCTTCAACAAGGACTTGTGGAACACGTTATGGATCTTAAATGTCCCTGGAAGACGCAAACGAAAAGAAACAGGATTAAGAATCTCCATGATCTTATAAGGTCCAATGAACCTAGGCTTAAATTTAGGAGATGCCACTCTCATAGGAATATTTTTTGAGGACAACCAGACCAAGTCCCCCACTTTAAACCGAGGACCATCAGTCCTATGCCGGTTAGCAAACCGCTGGGCCCTCTCCTGAGAGAGGGACAACCTCTCCACTACCTGGTCCCAAATCTGTTGCATATGCTCAACAACAGAGTCAACACCTGGACAGGCAGAAGCCTCCGTCTGTCCTGAAGAAAATCGAGGGTGAAACCCAGAATTACAGAAAAATGGAGACATCAAAGTGGCAGAGCTAGCCCTATTATTAAGAGCAAACTCAGCCAAAGGCAAAAAAGAGACCCAGTCATCCTGATCAGCAGACACAAAGCATCTTAGATAAGTCTCCAATGTCTGGTTTGTTCTCTCAGTTTGACCATTGGTCTGAGGATGAAACGCCGAGGAGAAAGACAACTGAACACCAAGCTTAGAACAAAAGGTCCTCCAAAATCTGGAAACAAACTGGACTCCTCTGTCAGACACAATGTTCTCAGGAATGCCGTGTAAACGAACCACGTGCTGAAGGAACAAAGGCACCAATTCAGAGGAGGAAGGCAACTTAGGTAATGGCACAAGATGTATCATCTTGGAAAACCTATCACAAATCACCCAGATGACGGTCATTCTCTGAGAAACAGGGAGGTCGGAAATGAAATCCATATAGATATGGGTCCATGGTCTCTTGGGCACAGGCAATGGCATCAACAAACCACTAGAGCGAGAGCAAGGCTTGGAGCGAGAGCAAGTCCCGCAGGACTGCACAAATTCCCTGACATCACGAGACAAGGTAGGCCACCAAAAGGACCGACTAACCAAGTCTCTGGTGCCAAAAATTCGGATGACCGGCCAACGCGGAACAATGAATCTCAGACATCACACTCTTTTTCCACTGGTCCGGGACAAACAATTTCCCAACAGGGCAGCGCTCGGGCCTATCCTCCTGACACCCCTCCAGAGCCAGTCTCAAATTGGGCGAGATGGCAGAAGGAACTACACCTTCTTTCAAAATAACAGAAGGATCAGATACCTCAGGAGAGTCTGCAAGGAAACTCCTCGAGAGGGCATCCGCCTTAAAATTCTTAGTGCCAGGAAGAAAGGAAACCACAAAATTAAAACGTGTGAAAAACAAGGCCCACCTGGCCTGTCTAGGATTAAGTCGCTTGGCAGATTCAGATAAACCAGATTCTTATGGTCAGTAAGGACCACCACCTGATGTTTGGCTCCCTCCAGCCAATGTCTCCACTCTTCAAAAGCCCACTTCATGGCCAATAACTCCCGATTACCCACGTCATAATTACGTTCAGTAGGAGAAAATTTTCGAGAGAAAAAGGCACAAGGGTTACTTTTAGAGGTCTCTGGATCTCTTTGGGACAAAACGGCACCTGCCCCAATTTCAGAGGCATCAACCTCCACCTGAAATGGCAGAGAAACATCAGGCTGCCGTAGAACAGGAGCAGAAGTGAATCTCTGCTTAAGTTCCTGAAATGCAGAGACTGCCTCAGGAGGCCAATTCACCACATCAGAACCCTTTTTGGTCAAATCAGTTAATGGTTTAACAATAACCGAGAAATTACCAATAAATTTACGATAAAAATTGGCAAAACCCAAAAATCTTTGAAGAGCCTTTAATGAAGTAGGTTGGACCCAATCACAGATGGCCTGAACCTTGACCGGGTCCATTTCAATAACAGATGGGGACAAAATGAATCCCAAAAATGAGATCCTCTGTACGCCAAAAAGACATTTTGATCCCTTCACATACAGAGCATTCTCTCTCAAAATCTGGAATACAGTTCGAACATGTTTCACATGAGAGTCCCAGTCATTAGAAAAAATCAAGATATCATCCAAATAAACAATCAGAAATTTATCCACAAAATCCCTGAAAATGTCATTCATGAAGGACTGGAAGACAGAAGGAGCATTAGTGAGCCCAAAGGGCATCACAAGGTACTCAAAATGCCCTTCAGGGGTGTTAGATGCCGTCTTCCATTCATCACCGTGCTTAATGCGAATAAGGTTATATGCCCCCTGAGGTCAAGCTTGGTAAACCAAGTAGCGTTTTTAACCCTGGAAAACAGGTCAGAAATCAAGGGTAACGGATATTGATATTTCACAGTAATATTGTTCAAAAGACGATAATCAATACACGGCCTTAATGAACCATCCTTTTTGGCCACAAAGAAAAAGGGTGAAGAGGATGGTCTGATATGACCCTTCTCCAATGACTCCTTGATATAAGACCGCATAGCGTCATGTTCAGGTACAGACAAGTTAAAAAGGCGACTTTTAGGGAATTTACTACCAGGCACTAATTCAATAGCGCAGTCATAGCTCCTATGGGGAGGCAAAGATGCAGATTTACTTTCGCTAAACACATCAGAAATTTCAATCAAAAAGTCAGGAACATCCTGAGCCTGGGGGAGGCAGAAAAAACAGGAGTGTTGGTATTAACACATTGGCAGCCCCAACTGGTTACAGACACAGATTTCCAATCCAAAACAGGATTATGAGACTGTAACCAAGGGAAACCCAGCACGATAATGTCATGTAGATTATACAGAACCAAAAATTTGCAGCTCTCCTGATGATCAGGTTCAACCCTCATTATCACCTGAGTAGAGAACTGCTGTTTATTCTCAGCCAAAGGGGTAGAATCGATCCCCAGTAGGGGAATAGACTTCTGTAGGGGTACCAAGGGAAACCCGCAACGTTAAGCAAAATCAAAATCCATCAGGTTAATAGCTGCTCCCGAATCAACGAAAGCCTGAGCAGAAAATGAGGACAGAGAGCATATCAGAGTAACAGTTAATAAAAACTTAGTCTGAACACTACCCAAGACAACTGAGCGTGCAAAACGTCTTCCCGCTTAGGGCAGACTGAAATAGCATGAGAGGCATCACCACAGTAGAAACATAACCCATTGCGCTTTCGAAACTCATGACGCTGTGCCCCAGAAACCACTCTATCACACTGCATGGGTTCAGAAGCAGGTTCACAAGACAACACTATTCCACGCATACTTCTCCGCTCACGCAAACGTCTGTCAATTTGAATCGCTAATGACTTAGAATCATTGAGACCAGAGGGGACAGGGAATCCCACCATAACATCCTTTACATTATCTGACAGACCCTTCCGAAAAAGGGCTGCCAAAGCGTCGTCATTCTATTTGGTCAGGACTGCCCACCTGCGGAATCTCTGACAGTATAACTCAGCGTCATCAAGCCCCTGATTTAATGCCAACAAGGCTTTTTCAGCTTGATCAGTGACATTAGGCTCATCGTACAATAACCCCAAGGCCTGAAAAAATGCATCAACATCACTCAAAACAGGATCCCCAGGTGTCAGGGAAAAAGCCCAATCCTGAGGATCGCCGCGCAGGAGAGAGATGACAATTTGAACCTGCTGCGCTGCGTTCCCTGAGGACTTAGATTTTAAGGCAAAAAACAATTTACAATTATTTTTGAAATTCAGAAACTTGGCTCGATCCCCCAAAATAAATCTGGCATGGGAATCCTAGGTTCCACAACAGGCAACCTAGCAAGATAGGTAGCAATACTCCGAACCTCAGTGGCAAGCTGATCCACACAGCCAGACAACTGTGCAAACTCCATTGAGAGAGAGAAAAAAAAAATCCTCCCCAGCACCCAGAGATACAGAGGGGAAAAAAAAAAAAAAAAATGCAACAATCAGAAAAATATCTCTGACAACTGACAACCTTTTTTTTTTTTCTTTCACAATATTTTTCCCTTCTGTGAGTACCATATAAATTTCAGTTTTGGGCCGGTGATACTGTTATGATTTGGTAGCTGAGGAGTGCAGGTAAAAAAGGCAATACACCAGAGCAGTTGGAATCTATGAGATTGCAGTACCCTGACTAACCACCACAACTAGAGGCAGCCGTGGAGCGTTCCTACGTTGGTCCTAGACGCCTCGTCACAGCCTGAGAAACTAACTATACCTAAAGATAGAAAGAGGAAAGCTATCTGCCCCGGAGCAGATCCCCAAAGAACATAGAAATGCCCCCAAACATGTAATGGCGGTTAGACAAGAAGAAATACTGACACAGACAGAAAATAGAATGAGCAAACGTTGGGGCCCAAACTATCTAAATAGAAAAGGATAGGAAGGGCACTTACTGCAATCCCAAAAAACCCTGAAAAGCACCAACTCTACTAATTTCAAAAACACCTGAGATCACACGACCTCTACCACCTAAATTAGTTCTCTGGTGTAACAAAATCAAAACAGCAGCCACTGAAAAAACTGGAAAAAGCAAATGTACAAAAAATCAGTGGCTGAACTAAACTGAGAGGGCAAAAGCCCCGGAGGGGACCTTGAAGGCCCCCACAGAAGTGCAGGACAAAATGCAAAAATCAAGCACAAAAACAAAAAGAAGAAAAAGTCTTATCTGTAAGCAGGAGATGCAGACACGACACAGCAGGCTACAAAGGAAACAGGAATCAAAGATTGAGACCAGAACAATTGATCACCGGCAACCCTGATGGGAAGGCGACTCCCTTAAATAAGACCAGTCAGTAACATCTGATTCCCAATCCTCACAATCTTGACTGGACAGTCCAGTACCGCTTGTAACCACCAGAGGGAGCCTCTGCTCAGAACTCAATTCAAGTCCATTCACAACAGGCTATTTTATGTGTGGGGGGATTTGAAGTGGGGATGGGGGGCTGTTTTATGTTTGGGGGGATTTGGAGTGGGGATGGGGGGCTATTTTATGTGTGGGGGGATTTGGAGTGGGGATGGAGGACTATTTTATGTGTGGGGGTATTTGAAGTGGGGATGGGGGGCTGTTTTATGTTTGGGGGATTTGGAGTGGTATGGGGACTATTTTATGTGTGGGGGGATTTGAAGTGGGGATGGGGGCTGTTTTATGTTTGGGGGGATTTGGAGTGGGGATGGGGGGCTATTTTATGTGTGGGGGGATTTGGAGTGGGGATGAGGGGCTATTTTATGTGTGGGGGATTTGGAGTGGGGATGGAGGGCTATTTTAGTGTGGGGGGATTTGGAGTGGGGATGAGGGGCTATTTTATGTGTGGGGGGATTTGGAGTGGGGATGGGGGGCTATTTTATGTGTGGGGGGATTTGGAGTGGGGATGAGGGGCTATTTTATATGTGGGGGGATTTGTAGTGGGGATGGGGGGCTATTTTATGTGTGGGGGCTGGGGATTTGGAGTGGGGATGGGGGTATTTAATATGTGTGGGGGAATTTGAGGGTACTGAAGAGTATGTATGTATAAGGAAACAGTATGGGGGATGGTTGCAGACAGTATGGGTGAACGGGTGAATGTATGTGGACACAGTCTGGGGAGTCAGGGGTATGTGTGAGCAGACAGTATAGTGAGGGGGTAAATATATGAGGAGACAGTATGCTGAACAGGGGGGATGTGAGAGGAGACAGTGTGAGGAGGGAGGAGAATAGTGTGAGATGACAGTATATTGCAGATATTTTTATTTAGGGGCATTATAATGACTCTTCTGTCTTTAAGGGCATCGTGCGGAGAGTTGGTGCAGAAGAGCGGAGAAGATGGAGGTCTGCATAGACGGCTGTGGATGAGAAAACTCATCATGGGATCTTGACAAGATGAAGAAAGGAGAACGACTCCAGAGACAGCGTCATCTATAAGGTACCTGGATGTAAATATTATTTGTGAAATTGACTAATTCTCATGTCTTTATTTGTTAGGAGCATTAAAGGGGTTCTCCAGGTCTGTGTCACATAGAATGACTGCAGACTCAGCACAAACCTGGAGAACCCCTTTAATGCTCCTAATGTTGTGACCCGCACCACAATTGTGGGTTACCAGAGCAATGGGGTACTCAGAGCCGAGCCCATGGAAGTCTATGGGGTTGTCACAGGTAGCGGTGGCTCGGTCTGTGGCCCTGGCGGTCAGGCGTATGTTGGGGGGAATATTTACAGGGGATTTGGTATATAACGGTTCGTGACGCCACCTGTAGTTGTCTGATCACTAAGACCAATGTGTAGCCCTGGTGGTAGGCACACGCAGTACCCTGGGGAGTGTATGGCGAGACGGCGGCTTAATGCTCAATATGCATTCATTCTACACACACTGGACACACCCTTGGGGTAGTGAAGTATACTCTAGGGAGTGGTCAAAGTAGTGGGTGTAGGGTGATTTTGAAAAGGAGTCTAGTTCCTGTCTCCGGACAGAGAAGACGCATGAAGTAGAGCTTAGACCTCTGTGGAAAGAGGAGAGAGGAGTCTAGCCTGCTTCATAACCAGTTCAAATAGTGGAGTCCGGTATAGGTTTTGAAATATACCTTAGTCTGGTCAGAGCTGGATTATCTCTCAGCACACATTGAAGAAAGTAAGGAGTATCAGCACAGAAAGACTTCAGCGTTCCTGTCTAAGGACAGTATCAGGTACAGAGACGTGCTCCTGCCTGTGACAACTGAGCATCTGTGGCTGGCTTCATTGGAAGGAGAAAGATTGGAAGTGACTGCTCGACCCTGGCTAGTGAGAATGTTTATGTTACCAGCGTGGACAAGGCGAAAGGCAAGTGGATTGTAGAATTGGTGCTACAGGATTGCTTAAGTCCAGCACCCTGTTTACCGGTCACTGGGGACCGAAGAGTCGCTGTTGTTTCAGGCACAGAGGCAGGAAAACCAGGAATCTACCGGACCCTAGGTCGCGGCAGACAAGCCCCATATAGTCGGTACGTAGCTGGGGTCAGGGGGAGTGAAGACTTTGGCGTTCTGCAGGACAAACATAAGTATTCAGCTCCTTCACAGGAAGGCCCCTAACACTAAGCTGACTGGGCAGTTACAGCTAAGATTAGCTGGAATCATAGAGGGAACTACGCTTCAGGCTGGTTGTACTCGTTCATTGGAGTTAAAGGAGGCCCCTAACTTGTCCAGCTGCCGTCTCAAAATACACTCCCTTTGGATCAGCCTCCCGGGACCTGCCTTATCATTCAGCAAGTAAAGGTATGGAAAGACATTGACTGTGTGAGACTGTGTTATTTACCGGCACCCGACTTCACCATCTTAACAGACTTTGAGGGAAGAGTCCCACCTGTAGGGGACCTGACATCTAGCTGCCTCACCATCCCCTCAGAGATCTACAGCAGCGCTGGTACCCATTACCAGAATACTACAGGTGGCGTCACGAACTGTATATAGTTATCCCCTGTAAATATCCCCCAACAACATACGCCAGACCGCCCGGGCCACAGACCGAGCCACAGCTACCTGTGACAAAATCCCCATAGACTTCTACGGGCTCGGCTCTGAGTACCCATTGCCCTGGTAACCCACAATTGTGGTGGCGGGTCGACACAACTAAACTTGGCGTCACGAACAGGATACCAAACTCGCGAAATTGCGAGCCCTGCGTGCCTAAGGACTTGTTTTTGTAAAAAGGACTGTTTGCACTTTTGGCGCCAAAATCGCCATTTTTGTCGCCATATTCGCGCCCTCAGGCGCTGGAGAAGAAGGTGGGCGTACCTTCGTGGGCGTCTACCCCCCTGTGGCGCGAAGAAAATGCCTGTCCTCTCAAAGTGCTATTATAACATGCGGTCCTGCCCTACAGCAAAGGAGGTCCGCCTCCTCTTCACCTTCCCAGCGAGGAGGAGGAGACGCAAATCCCACCTCCACGGAAAAAGACCGGATGTCTCCACAGAAAGAAAGAATCTTCTGGAGCGTGATGGAGGCAGGACGTGTGGAGCCGAGCGGGGCAGCGGAGGAAGGCAGGCCCCGTGCCCCAGCCAAGCTGCCACCAACTCCGGAGTTATCCGTGATCCTGCACCTGCAACAGGCGTTGTTAGAGGTGCGGGGGAGAACTCACGCCTAAAGAAGTTGTTCCAACCTGGCCTGGAGGAGATAGAGAGACGCCGCTGTAACCTGCAGAAATGGCGGATGACGAACACGGCGTCTCCTCCCCTCAACGAACCCCCACGATTCAAAGTACCGAAGAGTCTGCTGCCCAAGGCGGAGGAGCAACCGGAGGCTGCCCCCGAAAGTACCGTTCCCGATCCCACTGGTGAAGCGGTGGATGCGGAGGAGGTTGAGGAGGTACAGCCAATCCCGGAACGCCCGCCCGGCCAGGAGGCCGCAGCAGATTATCAATCCCCGGCAGGGACACCGGAGGGGTCCTGTCCGTCACTACCAGATGTGGACTGGGACGAGATGGCGCGCCTGGATGACGTCGCCTACACCGCCCAGTGGGAGCAAGAATGGCGGAGTCGTGAGGAGACGAAGAGGCGCCAGCAGGAGGAAGCGCGGGAAATCAAGAAGAACCGCCAGCGACAGTTTGCCGAGCTGATTGCTGATAAGGAGACTGTCCGTCGCGACAAAGGTACCTTACGGGAACCGCGGCGGCAGGGGTGTGTGACTGAGTTCCAGCTCCGGAAGGGCTGGGGCTTTATTCGTGAACCGGGCCTCTACCCAGCGGTCTTCGTCAGCAGGCGTGACGTGGAATCTCACCTGCCACAAGGCCATCCCGGGAGGGACTTAGTGAACGGCGACATAGTCACCTATACGCGGCATTGGGGAATGAAGGGGTGGTATGCCCTGAACGTCGCCATCGTCCGCGACCCCGTCCCAGACGCAGGTATCGTCACCATTACCGCAGCGTCCCCGTATCCAGCTTCAGCAGCATCCGGCCGTGCCCCAGTATCGCCCCCGTCAAAATCATCGCAACATGCGACCCAAAGTCTATCGCAAGTGAAAGCCACTTCCATATCGCCAGATGCGACCCAGTCTAGATCGCAAACCCTGACGCGGTCTATATCATTGACAGTAATTGAGACGCAATCGGTGTCGTGTGAAGAAAGTGTACCGGTTGCGCCCCTAGAGGTTCAAACCAGAGATGTCGCAACCCAAACCCTGATCGCAGCACATGACTTGCTGGTCTTAGGATCTAGGGCCCATTGCGTTGTTCCAGCCCCCGGGGTGGAAAGCGTACTATTTGTTGAATAAATATATAGAAAGAATTGGTAAGGTCCATAAAGGATCTACCATCAGTCAAAGTTTGAAAAATGTTTATAAAGTTTTTGCACAAGTTTATATATAATGTGTATATATATAGTCCTAATTATAGAATGCCCGGCTGGGTAAATGGTGAAAAGAACCATAAAAAGTTATTGCACTTTATCATAATGTGATTTGATATATGCCTTTGGTTTACCATGGACTCGTAGGTTGAGGACTGAGACAGCCTAAAAACTTTCTTGTACATAGTTGCGCTCCGGCGCCCTATCTTGGTTTTACATAAGCCATACATATCTACCTCTGAAAAACAAAACCCGTGTGGTGTGGCACTGAGTGAGGTCTGCACTTGGATGTCCTGCAGCCCACCCAGGACCCACGTTGAAGGTTTGGTGCGGGTCCTTCACAAGTATCTTGTAAATTTATTTATTGAAAATGACATTTGATACTATTTGTATTAAAGTTTGTAACGTTCAAAGTATTCTTACCTCCCGGATGGGAAGATGTTATTGTTCCAAATGTTATTGCATAAACAAAAATTTTTCTGTCTTTTGTATTTCACAGCCCGGGAGTGCTGTCATTTACCATGGGGGAATGTGTAGCCCTGGTGGTAGGCACACGCAGTACCCTGGGGAGTGTATGGCGAGACGGCGGCTTAATGCTCAATATGCATTCATTCTACACACACTGGACACACCCTTGGGGTAGTGAAGTATACTCTAGGGAGTGGTCAAAGTAGTGGGTGTAGGGTGATTTTGAAAAGGAGTCTAGTTCCTGTCTCCGGACAGAGAAGACGCATGAAGTAGAGCTTAGACCTCTGTGGAAAGAGGAGAGAGGAGTCTAGCCTGCTTCATAACCAGTTCAAATAGTGGAGTCCGGTATAGGTTTTGAAATATACCTTAGTCTGGTCAGAGCTGGATTATCTCTCAGCACACATTGAAGAAAGTAAGGAGTATCAGCACAGAAAGACTTCAGCGTTCCTGTCTAAGGACAGTATCAGGTACAGAGACGTGCTCCTGCCTGTGACAACTGAGCATCTGTGGCTGGCTTCATTGGAAGGAGAAAGATTGGAAGTGACTGCTCGACCCCTGGCTAGTGAGAATGTTTATGTTACCAGCGTGGACAAGGCGAAAGGCAAGTGGATTGTAGAATTGGTGCTACAGGATTGCTTAAGTCCAGCACCCTGTTTACCGGTCACTGGGGACCGAAGAGTCGCTGTTGTTTCAGGCACAGAGGCAGGAAAACCAGGAATCTACCGGACCCTAGGTCGCGGCAGACAAGCCCCATATAGTCGGTACGTAGCTGGGGTCAGGGGGAGTGAAGACTTTGGCGTTCTGCAGGACAAACATAAGTATTCAGCTCCTTCACAGGAAGGCCCCTAACACTAAGCTGACTGGGCAGTTACAGCTAAGATTAGCTGGAATCATAGAGGGAACTACGCTTCAGGCTGGTTGTACTCGTTCATTGGAGTTAAAGGAGGCCCCTAACTTGTCCAGCTGCCGTCTCAAAATACACTCCCTTTGGATCAGCCTCCCCGGGACCTGCCTTATCATTCAGCAAGTAAAGGTATGGAAAGACATTGACTGTGTGAGACTGTGTTATTTACCGGCACCCGACTTCACCATCTTAACAGACTTTGAGGGAAGAGTCCCACCTGTAGGGGACCTGACATCTAGCTGCCTCACCATCCCCTCAGAGATCTACAGCAGCGCTGGTACCCATTACCAGAATACTACAGGTGGCGTCACGAACTGTATATAGTTATCCCCTGTAAATATCCCCCAACAACATACGCCAGACCGCCCGGGCCACAGACCGAGCCACAGCTACCTGTGACAAAATCCCCATAGACTTCTACGGGCTCGGCTCTGAGTACCCCATTGCCCTGGTAACCCACAATTGTGGTGGCGGGTCGACACACCAGCGCTGCAGTAATTCTCTGAGGGGATGTTGTGGCAGCCAGATGACGGGTCCCCCAAGGTGGGACTGGTCCCTCAAAGTCTATGGTATTAATGATGTCGGGTGCAAATAAATAAATCAGTCTCACACCATCCAGCGTCTCTTCATACCTTTTACTTGTCAGATGATAAGGCAGGTCCCAGGGAGGCTGGTCGGGTGGAGGATGTGTTTTGAGGTAACGGATGAGCAGGGTAGAGGCCTCCTTAACTTTCCAATATGATGAGTCCAACCTGCATAGAGCTAAGTTCACTCCGATTTCTCCAGCTAACTCCTCAGCTGTACTGCCCGTTCAGCATAGTGGTCGGAGCCTTCCATATAACGTGAGAGAGCTGAGTTCCTACTGTTGTCCTGCAGTGACTCAAGGTTCCACTCTCCCTGACTCCAGTTACGTACCGACACTCCAAGGGCTGCTTTCTGCGACTTAAGGTCCAGTAAGACTCTGGTTTTTTACCACTACGCCTGAAGCTGTAGTGACACTTCGGTCTCCAGTGACCGGAGAACAATGCCGGATAGTTCAATCCTTAAGGCACTTCTGAATTCTTCCTACTGCGCCCTTCGCCCTGCTCAACTCTTAATATCAGCACTGACTAGGCTAGGATAATATTCAGTTATCCGTAGTAGCCTCCACTTTTGCACTGTCTCTCTGTATTGACAGGAATCTCGTTTCTCCAACAGGCACTAGTCCTGACTCCCTCTACACTCAGGAGAAGCCTTCCGACTCCCCTGTCTGCACGCTCACAGGAGAACTCTCAGACTGCACTGTGCTACAGGACACTCCCTATACACCCCTGCTGGGTGTGTCTGAGTGTATGTGAGTAATGTCGAGCCCTTAACCGTTACCTCTCCACTCATCCTCCTGGTATTGTGTGCCTGACATACCAGGGCTACACACTAACATAAAAAAAACATGAGAATTAGTCAATTTCTGAATTCTCACACTGCACGCTGTCAGGATTTTCTCGTGCCGGTGATTTACATACATGCGGTCACATGCTGACTAGACATGTGTGGCCTCACTCAATGAAAATGAACGGAGCGAGGCCGGGCACGTCTAGTCGGAATGTGGCCAGAAGTATATAAATCACATGCTTGTGCTGATATGACCGTGTACTCTCGCCACCGGTAAGGGAGAATCCTAAAAGTGTGCAGTGCATTAGTTGTGAGAATTTAGAAGCTGCAATGTCAGGATTCAGCTCTGCAGGTTCCAGCAGTCGTCACATGGACACTTCACTCATATACGACTTTCATACTTATGGTCCTGTGACGACGAGCTTCTCCTCCTGCTTCTCTCAGTTTTTCACTGAACATTGAGAGCATTAGGGAGAGCAGCTCGTCGGTACATGACTAAGTGTGCAAATCGCATGTGTGCGGGGGGGGGGGGGCGCCGAAACAAATACTTGCCCCGGGTGCCAGAAAGCCTAGATACGCCTCTGGCCGCAACACACCGCCAGCCCTAGCCCCCGTGGACTGATCTCTGCAGTGCGGCGATTGGGTAGCGGCGCGCCGCGGCCATCTTCAGTCACGAGGAGGAGCTGAAGAGAGAGGAGAGAGCAGAGGCTGCGAGGCAGAGCTGCAGAGTCTCTGAGGTACTGTGTGTGTGAGCAGCTGCCTGAGCTGCGGCGCTGCCTGGGGCTGGCCTGGCCTGGAGACTATTTGGGCAGAATGTGCTAAGTTCTATTTGGGCAGTGAGTGTAGTATGTCACTGTATTATTTGGGGCTGGGCAGTGGGCCCTCAGCACTGTATGACAGTGTGAGCAGCTGCCTGAGCTGCGGAGCTACCTGGGGCTGGCCTGGCCTGGAGACTATTTGGGCAGTATGTGCTAAGTTCTATTTGGGCAGTGAGTGTAGTATGTCACTGTATTATTTGGGGCTGGGCAGTGGGCCCTCAGCACTATATGACAGTGTGAGCAGCTGCCTGAGCTGCGGCGCTGCCTGGGGCTGGCCTGGCCTGGAGACTATTTGGGCAGTATGTGCTATTTGGGCAGTATGTCACTGTATTATTTGGGCACTGTATGAGGTATTATATGAGCACTATGTGATGATATTATTTGGGCACTGTATTGTTTGAGCATTATGTGACGGTATTATTTGGGCACTCTGTGACTGTATTATTTGGGCACTGTATCATTTAGGCACATTCAGTGCCAGGAGCCCTTCCTTCTTGCCTGCGGCTCCTTAGCTGCTGCAGAACCTCATTTTAAAGAGGGAAGGGAAGGAGAGTGGAGTGGTTTTTGTGAGGCTATGAGGGGCTGCCTTGCTGCTGCAGAACCTGTTTTTGCCTAAAACCTTTTACGTGGAAAAAATTAATCACACCTGGATCCTGAAGTTCCTCCAGGACTACAAGTCCCAGCAGAACGTGGGGAGCAGTGATGTAATCCTTCAGCCTCTGACTAGCTATACCTCCCCCCTTCTTTAAAAAGAGGTTCTGCAGCTGCGGAGGGAACATATATGTATGAATCACAACCCAGCTGCTGCAGAACCTCTTGCGGGAATCCCATTCCGCAGGCTTTGGGGGGTGTGGCTTCAAAAATGGGTGTGGCTTAAAAGGGTGTGGCTTAAAATGGGTGTGGTTTACCGACGCACAAACACAGAACCTGTTGTTAAAAATTTGAATCCCACCCCTGCCCTGCGTGGAGTATTCTCTGAATTTAAGAAAGGTCTATTAAAGTAAATTTTTGTTAACCCCTTCTCTGCCTACTGCTCTTTACTGCATCCAACGAACCTTTACATTACTGCAAGAGGATTGTGAGCACCACAGCAGTGTTTTTTATACTTTTCTTCGTTAAATAAGATTTGGTTAAGGTGATCACCTAATCAGAAGCACATTAAGTAGAATGAGGTGAACTCTGGTAGGAATTCAACTGACACTGGAATGGAATGGCTGTCAGACATGCAGAGAAGCTGATTTTTATAAAACTGTGCAGTGGTCTCTTAATTTTTGCCAGAGCTGTATATATTCAAACTGCTGATCCTTCTCTGTCCTGACATCACGCATCGGGAGAGAACTGGGAGGCACAATACATAGTAGAATGATCGAGAGGTCATGCTGAAAACAGTTCAGACAACTTCTAATGTGTATTGCTGCCAAAACATCAGGAACATTGGATTTAACCCTTAACCAAAATTTACTACTGTCTGAGAAGTGCCGCCCTCTGTTCTTTTCAATGAAGTGATAAACCTGTCATAGCAAGAAATGGGCTTTGGCTTTTGTGGTCATTGCAGACTCCTACTGTCAGTAAGTCCTCTTTCTAAGGATCGTTTTTCCTATTTTTCGAATAAGCGTTGTGGATTTTCAGTCAGAGTAAAATACAGCAATAATGGTACAAGGCTTAGAGGTATTAGCTAGAGGTCAATATTACCAGGTTGTAGGAGGCATGTGGAGGCAGGGAGCTCTGCGATCCACAGGGGAGAATCTTAGTTGCTGGACGGTCCCCCAAAACGTGTACCACTGCTCCCTTGGCAGATCTGTCCCTTGTTCCTTCTTAGATCTTCATCTTCTTGGCTTTTGTAAGAATGACTCGAGTCTGCCGTCCGCTCACAGTTCTTAAACCTGCTAGGTCCCTCCCCTCGGGGTCAGAGGGTGGGCTTATAATCTCCACCCTTAGCTCCCTGCAGAATTTATTCCCAATATCTAACAAAGGGGCTAACTTTCTCCAGGACGATCGGATCAGGACACTAGAGGTACCAGCGGATGCAGTATGTTTTGCCTGTCACGTGGAGATCAAACCTGGCCTGATTGGGTCTCTGTGGAGGGCCAATCTCTATATCTCAGGCCCCCGAGCCATCACCGACTCGGGAGTTGCACTGTCAGATGCCCGAGGTCCGCAGGATCACGCAGATATTTCTTATGAGTCGGTACCTACAAAGATGTGCTCATAATTCATAATCCTAGAACGGAGCCGTCGTGGCTGGGATAGACAATGGATGTGTTTTCACTGTCTAGCTGGCAGGTATAATGTAATTGAAGCCTTGTTTTGGCCTTATCTCATTATCATACTAACAGACCTTGCTATTCAACATTGGAGCAGTAAATCCTGTTTTGGGCCTGAATTACTTAGCATACTAATAGACCTTTTTATTCACAGTGGACACTAAACCCTGTAGTATTGAATATGCCCACAGGCCATGGTGGCCAGATGCAGCCAGCTGCCTGTGGCCCTGTGAGTTCAGACAAAATGGCGGTTGGAACAGGCCACATCCAAGATGGTGGCTGTTCCTTCATCACAAGCGTATTGGCCACAAGTGCAAAATCTGTAACAGGGCCTTCACTTACCATGGGCTTTCTTAAATTTAATATCGTCTTATGTGACAGAAGGATCATTGAGCCCCTCCAGCTTCAGAGCCCTGGTGCTACCTCCCCATCTCCACAGCTACACCTCTCTTTTCTGTATATTTGATAACAAGTCGCAAGTCAATATTACATAACCATGGTGAATCATTGCCAGAATGCAGTAGTTAAGGTGTATTTACTAAAAACAAAAGTCTCTGCTTTTCCACACGTCATCTAGTGTAGCTCAGTAGCTGTGCCGTAATCATCAAACAGTGCGATCAGTGTTGATGAATAAGGCATATTTTACTTTTAAAGTTAAATATGACTGTAGCACTAGCTGGTATGTCTTCACTAAATTCTGTTTCCTTTAAAACCACGCTGTCTTGTGTCTAAATGTCTTGTGACTAAAAATTTTCTGTTGCATTAGCACAGTTTTAAAATCCTTTGCTTGTGGGCTTGTGCAGACCACAGTATTATTGGTCCAAGTGCGATCCAACCAAACATCGTATCACATTCGGACCTACGATATTCTTTGGGGCTGTGCACATGACCTATTTTATTATTTCCTCAGACAGGTCTGAGGAAAAAATCACAGCATGCCCAAGTTTGATCAGATTTTCAGATCGCACTCAGCTATGCAAGTCATTGATATTCTATGGAAACCATTGGACGGCACGCGGATGACATCTAATTGCAGTCAGACTTCCATGGACTGATACAATGAAGAAGATAGAGATTTTTTTCTCCATCTTTTCATCCGAGAGGATTGGATCGCACTATGATCACACTCTAAGTGAGTTTGATCAGAGTGTGATTAGCATAATTGACCCCATTCTTTCGGATGTGACCCTAGTCTAAAGCCGCACAATTTGCTTTGATATGCAAATTGTGTTGCCCATATTTTCCTTTTTGATCTGAACTGGTCAAAATCTATATCTCTTTATGGGTCAGAACTCTATTTTTCGAAGACATACAGTAGATCGAAATCCCTGTTTCACGTTTCACAGTTGTAGGGAGGAAGACAAGCTGCGGGTGCCTGTACCGAGCCAGGTCCGGAACTGTTGAGGCTGCGTCTCATATTGCCTGGGGGAAAAAATAGGGGAACAGACGGACCCAATGACCCAGGAAGAAGGGGCGTGTCAAAAGTAAAAGCGCATGTTGCTCCAGTGAGGTTCCCGCCAGGGGAGAAATAGTCAGGGTGTGTGCGTGCGCAGGGTGCTCCGGCTGTCAGAGAGCAAAAGCGCGGTAGATTGCAACTGATATCCCATGGGCGCAGCATCGGGACTGTGAGCAAAGACAGGCCCGCGAGCGCTGTTAAATTGAGGGCCGCGCTCGTGCGTAAAGGCGTTGGCTGCGTACGGAACTCAGCGCTGCAGCCCCATTTGCTGACCAGAGTACCAGAGACCTCATCTGATACCAGGACTTCGGCAGCACCTGTGAATTTGGCTGCACGTGCTTATGGACTAGGGGCCCAACGGGTGAGACCAGAGACCGTCCGTTGCCGTCAAAAGCTGGACCGGGAGCTGAGGACCCGGACCCCCATCGGAGGATATCGTGTCAGCCGCTGCTGGAACTACAACCCGCATCGGATCATTTGTGGCTGAGGAAATCACAGACACAATAAGTTGGCTGAGAGAACTGTTGATAATTTTACCATTCTCTTTTGTACACCCCCAGTTTAACTGTTTTAACTCCCTGCGAGGAGAACCTTTACTGTTAATTAAATTGTTAACCCTTGCTCTGCCTTCCTTGCGTCACTGCATCTTGCAACCTGCTAACACAGTCATAGAGAGAAATGATAAAATTCTGCAAAAAGTCTGCAAATAAATTTCCTGGAGGCCTACATTATTATTGGTCATCAGGTCGATCACCCAGCTTTCCATAGATACTGAACACCCCATATATTTGCAATGTAATACAGACATAAAAGGGTCATCCAGTGGCTTCGGTTTTATTTATTTATTTCTTAAAAAAGGTTTATAGTGTATATATATATATATATATATATATACAGAATGGGAGGAATAGGGCTAAGCAACATTGTGTCGACCCGCCACCACAATTGTGGGTTACCAGGGCAATGGGGTACTCAGAGCCGAGCCCGTAGAAGTCTATGGGGATTGTCACAGGTAGCTGTGGCTCGGTCTGTGGCCCTGGCGGTCTGGCGTTTGTTGGGGATATATTTACAGGGGATAGGTTTATATACAGTTCGTGACGCCACCTGTAGTATTCTGGTAATTTGTACCAGCGCTGCTATAGATCTCTGAGGGGATGGTGATGCAGCTAGATGTCGGGTCCCCTACAGGTGGGACTCTTCCCTCAGGTCGATAGTAATGATGGGGTAGTGCAGGGATGCAATAATAACTCAGTCTCACACCGTCAGCGTCTTTCCATACCTTTACTTGTAAGATGTTCAAGCAGGTCCCAGGGAGGCTGATGGGGTTAATGGAGGATGAGCTTTGAGGCAACAGCTAAGCAAGTTAGGGGCCTCCTTTACTGTCCAATGAAGATGAGTACGACCAGCCTGAAGCGTAGTCCCCTCTATGATTCCAGCTTATCCAAAGCTGTGCTTCCCAGTCAGTTTAGTGTTAGGAGCCTTTCTATGAGGGAGCTGAATTCTTATTTTGTCCTGCAGAGACTCAAAGTCTTCACTTCCCCTGACCCCAGTTACGTACTGACTATAAGGGGCTTGTTTGCCGCGACCTAGGGTCCGGTAAATCTCTGGTTTTCTCTTCACTATGCTTGTAACAATAGTGATTCTTCGGTCCCCAGTGACCGGTAGCAACGTGCAGGACTCTTCCAAGCCAAACGCACTTTTCCAATAATCTTCCACTTTGCCCTTCGATTTGCTCGACTCTTAATAGTTAGTTCAGTCTTTCTTCCAGTGGGGCACAGCCCTGACTAGACTAAGGTGAATTAGACCACCTGTACCAGCCTCCACGTTCTGAACTGATGACAGGCTCAAACTGGACACGTCTACTCTGTCCAAGGACAGGAAACTGACTGACTAAAAATCACTCCCTTCCACACCCCTGCTGGGTGTGTCAGAAGTGTACATGATGTCATGAAGAGACCTTAACTGTTACCTCTCCACTCATCCTCCTGGTATTGTGTACCAGGGCTACACAACATTTCTAGGATGCTGCATAACTTCCGCTTGAAGCCTGCTAATGTGCCTGGCCCACCGCTGTATTGGGGAAGCCATTTCGCCCCAGGCATATATGGGAGCGTTAGTGGCATGATCGGGACTACCGGACTGGGTGCAGGGCCTGCGCCCCCATCTGGCGCTACAATACCAGACGGTGCGGGATTGGGGCCTCCGGCCGGGGCCGCACTGTCAGCCGGTTGTTGTGACATCTTAGCGCCCCCTTGGTTAAACGGAGCCTACCGGTTTCAGATGCTGCTACTTCACAGGCACCGCAGTGAGAACAGGACCTTCGTCGCAGGCGCTCTGATGTCAGAGCGTTCACTTCCTGTTGCAGGACCTGCCGATGAGTCAGAGCCAGGGGCGTGTCCAAGACTCTCCTCACGTGACACCGATTGCGTTTCAATCACAGTTAAGGATATGGACCGATTGAGACTGGGTCGCATGTTGCGATGAAGATATAACTTTCTTTTGCGATGAACTCTGGGTCGCTAGTTGCGATGAATTTGCAGGGGGCGATGCTGGGGCACGGCCGGTTACTGCTCGATCTAGAGACGGGGACGCTGCGGTAGTGGTGACGTTACCTGCGTCTGGGACGGGGTCACGGACGATGGTGACGTTAAGGGCATACCATCCCTTCATTCCCCAATGCCGTGTATATGTGACGATGTCTCCATTGGCTAAGTCCCTCCCGGGATGGCCTTGCGGTAGGTGGGATTCTACATCACGCCTGCTGACAAAGACCCCTGGGTAGAGGCCCGGTTCACGGATAAAGCCCCAGCCCTTCCGGAGCTGGAACTCAGTCACACACCCCTGCCGCCGCGGTTCCCTCAGGGTACCTTTATCTCTCCGGACACTCTCTTTGTCCGCGATCAGCTCTGCATATTGTCGCTGACGGTCCCGCTGAGTTTCCCGCTCTTCCTCCTGCTGGCGTTTCTTCTTCTCCTCACGACTCTGCCATTCCTGTTCCCACTGGGCGGTATAGGCGACGTCATCCAGGCGCGCCATCTCGTCCCAGTCCACATCTGGTAGTGACGGACAGGACCCCTCCGGTGTCCCTGCCGGGGACCGATCATCTGCTGCGGCCTCCTGGCCGGGCGGGCGTTCCGGAACAGGCAATACCTCCTCAACCTCCTTCGCCTCCACCGCTTCACCGGTGGGATCAGGATCGGTACTTTCGGGGGCAGCCTCCGGTTGCTCCTTCGCCTTGGGCAGCAGACTCTTCGGTATCTGGAATCGTGGGGGGTCGTTGAGGGGAGAGATCACCGTGTCCCACAGCCTCCGCTGTTCCAGGGTACGCCGGCGTCTCTCGATCTCTTCAAAGCCAGGTTGGTACTGGACCATCTTCTTCAGGCGTGCATTTTCTTCTTGAATCTCTAGCAACGCCTGCTGCAGGTGCAGGACCACGGATAACTCCGGTGCTGGTGGCAGCTTGGCTGGGGCACGGGGCCTGCCTTCCTCCGCTTCCCTGCTCGGCTGCACACGTCCTGCCTCCATGATGTTCCAGAAGATTCCATGCCTGAGAGACAAAAAGCTGCTGTGCTAATAGGGCAGCTAACTGGCGCTGCTGAGAGGGAAGTGGAGACCTGGGATACCGTTGATCAGGAGTCGGTACCTGCGATCTTCCTGAAGCTACATGCCATATTTGAAGACCGCACAGAAACGGATCTCCGGATGGCCTTCTATCACTGTTCACAACAGCCAGGTGACAGCATCCGGGACTATGCTTGCCGACTACAGGGAGCCCTGAGAGCCCTCAAGCAAATTAACAATTTAAATGCTATCGACGAGAATAAAATGCTGAAAGAACAATTTATACAGGGATTGAGATCCCAAGAGGAACGCAGAACTGTAAATTGGTGGTCCTTAGATCATCCGGATGCTACCTTTGATGCCCTAAAGGACATGGCAATAAAAGGGCTGCGGCCCCTGGGCAAACCTGAGGTGGCCACCCAACATCATCAGGGTGAAGTCACTCTGGAACCGGCAGTAACCCCCTGTTCCCCGCTAGTGGCAGAAACCAAAACGCAGGTGACACCTCCTAGTGAATTGGACTGTCTGCGCTCAGAGGTGCGCCAGCTGACTAAAAATCTGGCCGCTGTGATGAGTGCCCTACAGCTGCGGAAAGAACAGACCTCACTCAGTGCCACACCACACGGGTTTTCTGTTCAGAGGTAAGTCAAGGTTTCATGTGAAACCATTAAAAAGGCACTTTAGTGCAACTATTTACAGGATACAGTTTTTGGGCTGGCTCAGTCCTCAACCTCAAAGTCCATTGTAAGACATAATAGGGAAGAACACATATATATATATAGACTTTTCACAATATATTTACATCAATTCGTTATAATCACTGCTGATATCTAATGGGTAACTTCCCTTTTGTGATTCTCTCTGATCTACGTGGTGTAGTTTCAGGTATAACAAGTTGCGATCTGTCTGCACTGCGTAACGGCAAACTATAGAACTGCCTTAATCTTTCTATGGATCTGGCAAGCGTACTGATGGCTGGGCGGTGTGAGTCAGCTTCACCAGGGGATCCCATAGTATGGGGCGCTGCTTCAGATGATCCATCTTGAGGTTCCACAGGTTGAGGTGTTGCTGGGATGGGTAACTCCTGAGCGGGCTCAACTGGCACCACAGGCACAACTGGAGGTAGAACTTCCTCTTGTGGCTGATAAAACTGCAACACTGGAATTATCACAGCATCTCCCAGTCGGGGCCAATCCGCAGGAAAATCTCCCAGATCGGTGTGTATGACCTCTTCCTTTCTTTCTCCTTGATTGAGGACAGGGTTCTTTTCACAACGCTTTAAGTGTTCTGGACACAACTTCAAATGATCTCTGGACACAGTGGTCGTTGTTCTTCCTCCGTCTTTACTGACGACACAAACTTTTCTGTTGTCATATTTAGAATCTTGTATGACGTAGGGTTCTTGCTCCCACTGATTATCCAATTTGTGCATCTTCCTTTTTCTTTTTAATACTACCTCTCCAGGCATCAGAGGCTTGGCAGGAGCATTTCGGTTGTAAACATCTTCCTGTTTCTCCCGTGCCTTATTAAGACTTTCCTCTACACAGATTTGTACTCTTCTGTATTGCTCTTGCCGATTGATGTCCCAGTTTTCCACGGCATCGTCTGCCTCCGGTTCTACCACTCCAAGTTCTAGATCCATTGGTAGTTTTCCGGGCCTTGCTCGCATAAGATAAGCTGGAGTGCAGTTAGTTGAGCTTACAGGTATATGATTATACAAATCAACCAAATCAGGTAGTAAATCCGGCCATCGATTCCTGTCTTCCAACGGTATGGATCTCAACAAGTCAAGGACAATATGGTTCATCTTTTCACAAAGACCGTTGGTTTGAGGGTGGTATGGTGTCGTTCTAATTTTCTTGCACCCGTACATGTGGCAGAATTCCTTGAATAAATCGGCTTCAAAAGCAGGTCCCTGATCGGTTAAGACTTGCTCCGGATACCCATGCGGTCTGCAGAAACTTGCTTGAAAGGTCTTCGCTGCCGTCACCGCGGTCTGGTCCTTAACTGGAACAACTACCAGAAATCTGGAGTAATGGTCCACCATGGTCAAGGCGTATGAGTATCCAGATCTACTCGGCGACAGTTTGACGTGGTCCAGGGCCACAATCTCCAGAGGACGAGTCGTCCGGATAGGTTGCAGGGGTGCCTTCTGACTACCGTAGTCCTTTCTTCTGAGACCACAGGGTCCACAGTTCCGACACCACCTCTCGATGGAGCTGCGCATCCCTACCCAGTAGAACCGGCATCTCAACAGGGTCTCCAGCTTCCTCCAGCCAAAGTGTCCTGCTTGATCGTGGTATGCTTCCAACACCATTGGGACGTCTGCCTTGGGGACCACTATTTGCCAGACCATTTCATGGGTTCTGGGGTTGACGTATCTCCTGCACAACTTCTCACGGTATAGGAACAACCTGCTTTTCTCGTTCCACAGGAGCTTGGCTGACATAGGTGCATCCTTTTCCAAAGAGGAGCCTTCCTGTCTTAACAACTCCTTGATGCGGCTGACCACTGGATCACTGTCCTGAGTCTCTTTCCAGCTGTGATGGGGTAAAGGATTTAATGTTGCACCATACTGCTTTCTGTTGACTCGATGCTCGTGGACTACCCCATTTCGATGGAACGCGGGTAGCTCAATTTCTTCCAGGTCGTCCGATTCTTCTTCCGTATCAGAGTCATGCGGCATTCGGGACAACGCATCAGCATTAGCATTCTTTCGACCTGCCCGGTACTTGATAGTAAACTGGTAATTGGACAACCGAGCCATCCATCGCTGCTCCATGGCACCCAGCTTGGCGGTTTCCAGGTGCGTTAACGGGTTGTTGTCTGTGTACGCCGTGAACTTATTGGAGGCCAGATAGTGCTTAAATCTTTCAGTAATGGCCCAGACCAGCGCCAGAAACTCCAGCTTGAAGCTGCTATAATTTTCCGGATTCCTCTCCGTTGGCCTGAGTTTTCTGCTAGCATAAGCGATGACTTTTTCTTGGCCATTCTGCTTCTGACTGAGAACTGCTCCCAGCCCTTCATTACTGGCGTCGGTGTACAACAGGAACGGTTGGCTGTAATCAGGATAGGTTAAGATCTCATCACCTGTAAGGATCTCTTTCATCTTTTGGAATGCTTCAGCCTGTTCTTTACCCCAATTAAAGGGAGGGTTTCTGCTCTTTAAAGATTGTCCTACCAGGAGGTCCTGTAAAGGAGCTGCCTTCTTCGTGTAATCTTTCACGAATCTCCTGTAGTAACCCGTTAGTCCCAGGAACTGTCGCACTTCCTTAAGGTTCTTCGGCTCCAGCCACTTCTGGATGGCAGTGACTTTCTCTGGGTCCGGCGCTACTCCTTCCGAACTGACGATGTGCCCCAAGTATTGTACCTTCTGTTTGAGTAGATGGCATTTTGAGGGTTTTAATTTCATCCCGTACCTGGACAGGGACTCGAATACTTCTGCCAGGTGCTTCAGATGGTCCTCATAAGTCTTGGAATACACGATGACGTCGTCTAGGTATAGCAGCACGGTTTCAAAATTGAGATGTCCCAGACAGTTTTCCATCACTCTCTGAAATGTTCCTGGGGCACTGCTGAGCCCAAACGGCATTCTGTCGAACTCACAGAGCCCCATTGGGGTGGTGAAAGCCGTTTTCTCACGATCCTCCTCAGCCACAGCCACTTGCCAGTAACCACTAGTCAGATCAAGGGTAGAAAAGTAGTTAGCCGTTTTCAGAGCAGCTAATGATTCCTCTATACGTGGTAACGGGTATGCATCCTTGTGTGTTATGCGGTTCACCTGCCTGTAATCCACACACATTCTCATACTACCATCTTTCTTTTTAACCAGAACTAGAGGGGCTGCCCAGGGCTACAACTATCCCTTATCACCCCGGCTTTCTTCATATCATTCAACATTTCTTTAGCCTTCTGATAATGAGCTGGAGGTATGGGCCTATACCGCTCTTTGATGGGAGGATGACTGCCAGTAGGGATATGATGTTGTACTCCCTTAATTGTCCCAAAATCAAGTGGATTTTTGCTAAACACTTGGGCGTACTCTTGCACCACCCGTAATACCCCTTGCTTCTGGTGAGCGGGAGTGGTGTCTGTCCCAACATGGAGCTGCTGACACCATTCCGCCACCTGAGTTGCTGGGTCATTGTCCTCCGCTATTTGACAGGAGTCTAAGGACTCAGCCGGGAGAATAGAATTATTATCAACAGCATGAAGTTTAGCAATGGTTGCATAACGGGGTAAATTTACCTCATCATCTCCCCAATTGAGAAGCCGTACCGGTACTCTTCCATTCACCACTTCTACTACTCCCCTAGCAGTCATAAGTGTAGGTCTATGTTCTGAATGGTGGGGTTCTACTACAGCTTGGTAATTCTGTCCTCTCAGACCTATGGCCGCCCTGCACCAAATGATCATCTCACTCATTGGGGGTATCACAATAGGATCTGAGTCAGTGACCCGTACATTACCAATTTCGCCGTCGGTAAGCTTCGCTTGCTGCTGCACACACCAGGGCCCGGATCTCTCTTTGGATTACTCCTCTCTGCCTTGGTCGGGCAATCTCAGCGAGCTGTTGGAGTAAGAACACAACTTCTCCCAAACAATTACCGATAATGTTAGTACCCAAAATGATATTTAAACCGTTCTCTCAGGTACGCCCACCTTCTTCTCCAGCGCCTTAGGGCGCGAATCTGGCGGCAAATATGGCGGTATTTGGCGCCAAACAACAGCAACAGTCTTTTTCGCCAAAACACTCCACAGGCACACAGGGCTCGCAATGCTGCAAGTTTCGGATCCTGTTCGTGACGCCAAAGTTTTTGTGTCGACCCGCCACCACAATTGTGGGTTACCAGGGCAATGGGGTACTCAGAGCCGAGCCCGTAGAAGTCTATGGGGATTGTCACAGGTAGCTGTGGCTCGGTCTGTGGCCCTGGCGGTCTGGCGTTTGTTGGGGATATATTTACAGGGGATAGGTTTATATACAGTTCGTGACGCCACCTGTAGTATTCTGGTAATTTGTACCAGCGCTGCTATAGATCTCTGAGGGATGGTGATGCAGCTAGATGTCGGGTCCCCTACAGGTGGGACTCTTCCCTCAGGTCGATAGTAATGATGGGGTAGTGCAGGGATGCAATAATAACTCAGTCTCACACCGTCAGCGTCTTTCCATACCTTTACTTGTAAGATGTTCAAGCAGGTCCCAGGGAGGCTGATGGGGTTAATGGAGGATGAGCTTTGAGGCAACAGCTAAGCAAGTTAGGGGCCTCCTTTACTGTCCAATGAAGATGAGTACGACCAGCCTGAAGCGTAGTCCCCTCTATGATTCCAGCTTATCCAAAGCTGTGCTTCCCAGTCAGTTTAGTGTTAGGAGCCTTTCTATGAGGGAGCTGAATTCTTATTTTGTCCTGCAGAGACTCAAAGTCTTCACTTCCCCTGACCCCAGTTACGTACTGACTATAAGGGGCTTGTTTGCCGCGACCTAGGGTCCGGTAAATCTCTGGTTTTCTCTTCACTATGCTTGTAACAATAGTGATTCTTCGGTCCCCAGTGACCGGTAGCAACGTGCAGGACTCTTCCAAGCCAAACGCACTTTTCCAATAATCTTCCACTTTGCCCTTCGATTTGCTCGACTCTTAATAGTTAGTTCAGTCTTTCTTCCAGTGGGGCACAGCCCTGACTAGACTAAGGTGAATTAGACCACCTGTACCAGCCTCCACGTTCTGAACTGATGACAGGCTCAAACTGGACACGTCTACTCTGTCCAAGGACAGGAAACTGACTGACTAAAAATCACTCCCTTCCACACCCCTGCTGGGTGTGTCAGAAGTGTACATGATGTCATGAAGAGACCTTAACTGTTACCTCTCCACTCATCCTCCTGGTATTGTGTACCAGGGCTACACAACATCACATGTGAAAAAGACTTGGGTATACTAATAGATCACAGACTGAACATGAGTCAACAGTGTGATGCAGCAGCAAAAAAGGCAAATACAATTCTGGGATGTATTAACAGAAGCATACAGTCTAGATGACGTGATGATTGCCCTCTACTCCTCTTTGGTCAGACCTCATCAGGAATACTGTGTCCAGTTTTGGGCACCACATTTTAAAAAGACATCAACAAACTGGAGCAAGTTCAGAGAAGAGCCACCAGAATGGTGACCGGTCTGCAAACCATGTCCTATGAGGAACGGTTGCAGGATTTGGGAATGTTTAGCTTGCAAAAAAGAAGACTGAGAGGAGACTTAATAGCTGTCTACAAATATCTCAAGGGCTGTCACATTGTAGAAGGATCATCTTTATTCCCATTTGCAAAAGGAAAGACTAGAAGCAATGGGATGAAACTGAATGGGAGGAGACACAGATTAGATATTAGAAAAACCTTTTTGACAGTTAGAGTGATCAATGAGTGGAACAGGCTGCCACGAGAGGTGGTGAGTTTCCTTCAATAGAAGTCTTCAAACAGAGGCTGGACAGACATCTGTCTGGGATGATTTAGAGAATCCTGCTTTGAGCAGGGGGTTGGACCAGATGACCCAGGAGGTCCCTTCCAACTCTACCATTCTATGATTCTATGATAATAATAAATAATAAAACCGATACTCACCCTCTCCAATCCCCCGCAGTTTCTGTTCTGAAGCTTAGGCCGTGGTCACACTTGCGAGAAACTCGCACGAGTCTCGCACCTCAATAAACGGCACTGCCGCCGGCACTCGGGACCGGAGTGTGCGGCTGCATGTGTTTCTATGCAGCTGAACGCTCTGGTCCGAGTGCCGGCACTGCAGCAGTGCCAGGTATTGAGGTGCGAGGCTCGGGCAAGTTTCACGCAAGTTGTGACTCTGGCCTTATGCAGATCCCGCTGATCTCAATTTCCCAGTCCAACTCCTCCAGTCTGGAAATGGTAGGAAAGACCATTCACTGGTCACATTGTGCCGAAATAAATGATGTGCATGATTGATAAAAAGCTGTGTAATAATCTCTACGGGCCCTTATATGAACGCGGTGTGTTGCACTAGGGATAAGCCATTTATTATAGGATTTTCTGTTTTGTTACTTAACTGTCCTGATTGAATTTCTTTCCAGTCTGTTGCAGCGATAAGGGGTTAATCCATTTTGCATAGTGACAGCTGCTGGTGCATCCAGCTGGAGAGTGAAATATGCCATTTGGATGCCACATCTGCCACACCCTGCTCAATCTCCGCAGGAGTCAGCATAAGATTCGTCATGCTCCTCGGCAGAGATGTCATCTATTTTGTCTTTGGTTCTTATTATTCCTGTACCCTTCTGCTGATCGTTGCACCTAGAGGCACTGCCACCCTCTAGCCTTCTCCCAGGCCATATCTCCGCCATACAGTCACATGCACATGGCACTCCCCAAACTAGCACAGCTGAGCAGCAGATGTGCCGTATAGACTGTACTATATCCAGCATATACTACTCCACCGGCCGTGTTTTGGGTGGGAGTGGATGTTCTGGGCTTGGCTCAGTCTTGGCGCTGTTATGCTGAGTGCTTCTTAAACAATAAGAACATTCATCATGATTTGTCAACCATAACTCAAATCCAACATTGTGACAATCCTACGCCTAAAAATGAAAAATATTCCTTTTATCATTTCTCCTTTTCTATTATTCTTTGCTGTTTTTTTCCTTTTAACTCCTACTGAGCTCTCCATAGTTGTAGATGGCCATTCGGTCTAGTAATAACGTGATAGGGAGAACAGTTGTGCAACAAAAAGGAAACATGGTCCTGTGAATTTCCAAGTAGTCAAGACATGACCATTTTTTCCGTATCTTAGTGTAAATTGCTCTTGAATGTCTTATTTATCCTCTCATAGTGATGCTAATATGTCCTGTATATACTTTCTTCGCCAATATTGGGAGTGTGGACCACTAGCGGGTGGCAGAGGTCTCATTGTGCGGCCAAGCAGGAGGCCTTTATCAACAGCTGTACACACAATTGCCCACTTTTCACTTGTAGGCTCAATATACACACTTTTGTAGCTAAATAAATTCCATGACAGAAGTGTAAATCGGCCTCTGGACCTTCTTTTTTAGTACTATTCAGGAGCTCACCATATCCCAAAGTCATTTACACTTGCAGATTTCTACTCTTAATGAGCGGAGATCAGTCACACAAGTCCTTCAGCACTGGTTTACAGATATTTTTACCCAGACCAATGAAATTTGAGTGGGAATGAATTATCAATTATCCGTGTGCCATCTGTGTGTGCGTGTGTTACAACTGTGTGTGCTGTCTGTATCTGCCTGTTTGTGTGCCAACAGCTGGGGGCTGGTGGTATTATTCTGGGAAGGGACCAATATCCATAAGGCTAAGTTCACACGTTGCGGAATTGCCGCGGAAATTTCCGCGGCAATCCCGCACTTCTCCCGTGGGAAATACGCATTTTTTTTGTATGCGTATTCCCGCCAGAAACTAGCGTTTTGCAAGCGTAATTAGCTTGCAGAATGCTAGCGTTTTTCTAGCGATCTGTAGCATCGCTTGGAAAACTGATTGACAGGTTGGTCACACGAGTCAAACATAGTGTTTGACAAGTGTGACCAACTTTTTACTATTGATGCTGCCTATGCCGCATCAATAGTAAAAAGATCTAATGTAAAAATAATAAAAAAAATAATAAATAATGATATTCTCACCTTCCGGCGGCCCCCGCAGCTTTCCCGCCTTCAGCGACGCTCCCGGCAACTCCCGGTCCCAGGAGTCCTTTGCGACAAATCACCCCGATGACGTAGCATCATGCGAGACCGCTACGCCATCTGGGTGATTCTCGCAAAGGACTCCTGGGACCGGGAGTTGCCGGGAGCGTCGCTGAAGGCGGGAAAGCTGCGGGGGCCGCCGGAAGGTGAGAATATCATTATTTTTTATTTTAATTATTGTTTTACCAGGGATATGGTACCCATGGCCTGGAGAGACGTCTCCGCAAAATTAATGAACATGTTGCTATTTTTTCCGCGAAGTGTTTTTTTCGCGGAAAAAAACGCAACATGTGGCCAAGACATGCGGAATCAATTAACATGTATAGGATGCTTAATGCTTGCGTTTTTTTGCGTTTTTACCGCTGAAAATCGCAGGAAAAACGCAAAAAAACGCAAATATTCCTGAACGTGTGCAATTAGCCTTAAGGTTCTGTCACGATGTGACTCAACCCAATGGGTGGTCGGTCAGCGAACGGCACAACACACAACAAGATGGAATTGGGGAGAGGAAGGCCCTACCGATAGGGAATGAGAGATGGTCACCACCTGAGCTTAAACCTGAGCCTGTCCCTGCACTCCTCTAACGCCCTAAGTGGGTCCTTCCCCCCCACCGCCATCAGGGTACCTCGTCCCTCGCTGTCACCTAACACTGCACTGGCTAGTGCACTGGCCGGCGTAGGGCGCTAGCCTAGCCACTACAGATAATTCCACACAGAGGACAGTGACAAACACGAAAGGGACAGGGAACTAAAAACACTTAGCTTAACAACTTTCTCTGCTGCAAAGCTCTGTACAGCAGAAGAAAGGCACCAGGACCACAAACTCCACGAAACTAGCAGATTCACCAGTGCAACCAGAGAGCTCCTTACACCAGGTTTGGTCAGCATAGATTTCTCTATCACCGACAGTCAGCTGATGCATCAGGTGACCATAAAGGATGGTGGGAGTGGTCACCACCCACATCAGCTGACCCAGCAGCACTGCAATTACACCAGATTGCCAGCGGGAAAAAATGATATTAATTCCCGCTTGGCTGAAAAGAAAAAAGTTTTAACTGAGCGAAACCAGAGCTGCTACAAATCCAAAAATGGAACAAGACAGGTTCCCAGGCTATTAACCCTCTCTGACATTAGATGTACTATTCCATCCATGTGACCTGGGACTTAATTCCCATGGACGGAATAGTACGTCATGTGCGATCAGCTACGATCACGGGGGGAGCGCGGCTGATCGCAGCCGGGTATCAGCTGATTCTCACAGCTGACACCCGGCACTAAGTGCCAGGAGCGGTCACGGACCGCTTCCAGCACTTTAACCCCCGGAACAGTGGCTGACAGCCCCTTTGTCTTTGAATTGGAGACAGACATGTGGGGTCCCAACATGTGCGGACATGTCACATGTGCAGCATGGCCTCTTTCTCCGGGTCCGAGGCTCCAGGGGGCCCCTGGCCAGATTGCCCTCATGTGCGAGAGATCTTTGCAGCTCCGCTGCCTACAAGAGAAAATAGCAGCGGAGCTGAGCTGCAGGGATCCGTCCTGCTTCCTGCCCAGTGCCCGCACTTCCTCTCACACAGACAGCAGCGCCGCTGGATGACGTCATCATTCAGCGGCTGGCTGTGGCAGAGAGAGGAAGCGCGGGCGCCAGTGATGCTGCAGGAGTGCCTGCGGTGCGGACAGGTGAGAGGTGCTGTCAGGGCCGGCTCCAGGTTTTTATGGGCCCCGGGCAAAAGAGTCTCAGTGGGCCCCCTTAACACAGACCACGATTCATGATGCACAGATACTGCAGAGAAATATGGGTATAGCACAACGCCAAAACTTCTCTTCTTCCATTACATGACTGATATCTATTGTAAATTGTACAATAGCTCAAAAACCGCCAAATCCTCACAGTGCACAGTACAGACTGGACAGTACGGTCCTCCATACAATATTATGGGCACCACATAGTCTCCTGTTATG
Organism: Oophaga sylvatica; assembly: GCA_033576555.1. Taxonomy (NCBI): domain Eukaryota; kingdom Metazoa; phylum Chordata; class Amphibia; order Anura; family Dendrobatidae; genus Oophaga; species Oophaga sylvatica. The sequence goes on from JARQOD010000004.1 coordinate 507,541,485, forward strand.
ATTTGGTAGCTGAGGAGAGCAGGCAAAAAAGGAAATACACCAGAGAGGTTGGAATCTATGGGATTGCAGTACCCTGACTAACCACCACAACTAAAGGCAGCCGTGGAGCGTACCTACGTTGGTCCTAGACGCCTCGTCACAGCCTGAGAAGCTAACTACATCTAAAGACAGAAAGAGGAAAACTATCTGCCCCGGAGCAGATCGCCAAAGAACATAGAAAGCCCCCAAACATGTAATGGCGGTTAGACAAGAGGAAAATACAGACACAAACAGAAAATAGTATGAACAAACGTTGGGGCCCAAACTTCCTAAATAGAAAAGGATAGGAAGGACACTTACTGCAATCCCAAAAAACCCTGAAAAGTACCAACACTACTAATTACAAAAACACCTGAGATCACACGACTCTACCACCTAAATTAGTTCTCTGGTGTAACAAAACTAAACAGCAGCCACTGAAAAAACTGGAAAAGGCAAATGAACAAACAACAGTGGCTGAACTAAACTGAGAGGAGCACAAGCCCCCGGAGGGGACCCGGCAGACCCCCACAGAAGTGCAGGACAAAATGCAAAAAGCAAGCACAAAAAACTAAAAGAAGAAAATGTCTTATCTGTTAGCAGAAGATGCAGGCACGAAACAGCAAGCTACAAAGTGAACAGGAATCAAAGATGAGACCAGAACAATTGATAACCGGCAACCCTGATGGGAGGGAACCTCCCTTATATAAGACCAGTCAGTAACACCTGATCGCCAATCTTCACAATCTTCATTGGATAGTTCAGTACTGTTTGTAACCACCAGAGGGAGCTTCTGCTCAGAATTCATTTCTAGCACATTCACAACAGTACCCCCCCCTTGAGGAGGGGTCACCGAACCCTCATTTGAGCAACCAGGTCGGTCAGGATGAGCTCTGTGATACGCACGGATAGTCTCCTAGCATGGATGTCCGAAGCAAACACCCAAGAATTGTCCTCCTGACCATAACCTCTCCACTTAACCAAATACTGGAGTTTCCGTCTAAAAAAACGAGAATTCAATATTTTCTCAACCACATACTCCAGATTGCCCTCAACCAAAACAGGGTCAGGAGGCACAGCCATAGGAACCACTGGCTCGACAAACCTCTTCAATAAGGACTTGTGGAACACGTTATGGATCTTAAATGTCCCTGGAAGAAGTAAACGAAAGGAAACAGGATTAAGAATCTCCATGATCTTATAAGGTCCAATGAACCTAGGCTTAAACTTAGGAGATGCAACTCTCATAGGGATATTTCTTGAGGACAACCAGACCAAGTCCCCCACTTCAAACCGAGGACCATCAGTCCTATGCCGGTTGGCAAACCGCTGGGCCCTCTCCTGAGAGAGGGACAACCTCTCCACTACCTGGTCCCAAATCTGCTGCATACGCTCCACAACAGAGTCAACACCTAGACAGACAGAAGCCTCCGTCTGTTCTGAAGAAAATCGAGGGTGAAACCCAAAATTGCAGAAAAATGGAGACATCAAAGTGGCAGAGCTAGCCCTATTATTAAGAGCAAACTCAGCCAAAGGCAAAAAAGAGACCCAGTCATCCTGATCAGCAGACACAAAGCATCTCAGATAAGTCTCCAATGTCTGGTTTGTTCTCTCAGTTTGTCCATTGGTCTGAGGATGAAAAGCCGAGGAGAAAGACAATTGAACACCAAGTTTAGAACAAAAAGTCCTCCAAAATCTGGAAACAAACTGGACTCCTCTGTCAGACACAATGTTCTCAGGGATGCCGTGTAACCGAACCACGTGCTGAAGTAACAAAGGCACCAATTCAGAGGAGGAAGGCAACTTAGGTAATGGCACAAGATGTATCATTTTGGAAAACCTATCACAAATCACCCAGATAACGGTCATTCTCTGAGAAACAGGGAGGTCGGAAATGAAATCCATAGAGATATGGGTCCATGGTCTCTTGGGCACAGGCAATGGCATCAACAAACCACTAGAGCGAGAGCAAGGCTTGGAGCGAGAGCAAGTCCCGCAGGACTGCACAAATTCCCTGACGTCACGAGACAAAGTAGGCCACCAAAAGGACCGACTAACCAAGTCTCTGGTACCAAAAATTCCGGGATGACCGGCCAATGTGGAACAATGAATCTCAGACATCACACTCTTTTTCCACCGGTCTGGGACAAACAATTTCCCAATATGGCAGCGCTCGGGTTTATCCTCCTGACACCCTTCCAGAGCCAGTCTCAAATTGGGCGAGATGGCGGAAAGAACTACACCCTCTTTCAAAATAACAGCAGGATCAGATAACTCAGGAGAGTCCGCAAGGAAACTCCTCGAGAGGGCAACTGCCTTAACATTCTTAGTGCCAGGAAGAAAGGAAACCACAAAATTAAAACGTGTGAAAAACAAGGCCACCTGGCCTGTCTAGGATTAAGTCGCTTGGCTGATTCCAGATAAACCAGATTCTTATGGTCCGTGAGGACCACCACCTGATGTTTGGCTCCCTCCAGCCAATGTCTCCACTCTTCAAAAGCCCACTTCATGGCCAATAACTCCCGATTACCCACGTCATAATTACGTTCAGTTGGAGAAAATTTTCGAGAGAAAAAGGCACAAGGGTTACTTTTAGAGGTCTCTGGATCTCTTTGGGACAAAACGGCACCTGCCCCAATTTCAGAGGCATCAACCTCCACCTGAAATGGCAGAGAAACATCAGGCTGCCGTAGAACAGGAGCAGAAGTGAATCTCTGCTTAAGTTCCTGAAACGCAGAGACTGCCTCAGGAGGCCAATTCACCACATCAGAACCCTTTTTGGTCAAATCAGTCAATGGTTTAACAATAACAGAGAAATTACCAATAAATTTACGATAAAATTGGCAAAACCCAAGAATCTTTGAAGAGCCTTTAATGAAGTAGGTTGGACCCAATTACAGTTGGCCTGAACCTTGACCGGGTCCATTTCAATAACAGATGGGGACAAAATGAATCCCAGAAATGAGATCCTCTGTACGCCAAAAAGACACTTTGATCCCTTCACATACAGAGCATTCTCTCTCAAAATCTGGAACACAGTCCGAACATGTTTCACATGAGAGTCCCAGTCATTGGAAAAAATCAAGATATCATCCAAATAAACAATCAGAAATGTATCCACAAAATCCCTGAAAATGTCATTCATGAAGGACTGGAAGACAGAAGGAGCATTAGTGAGCCCAAAGGGCATCACTAGGTACTCAAAATGCCCCTCTGGGGTATTAAATGCCGTCTTCCATTCATCCCCGTGCTTAATGCGAATAAGGTTATATGCCCCCCTGAGGTCAAGCTTGGTAAACCAAGTAGCACTTTTCACCCTGGAAAACAGGTCAGAAATCAAGGGTAACAGACATTGATATTTCACAGTGATATTGTTCAAGAGACGATAATCAATACACGGCCTTAATGAACCATCCTTTTTGGCCACAAAGAAAAAACCGGCACCCAAGGGTGAAGAGGATGGCCGGATATGACCCTTCTCAATGACTCCTTGATATAAGACCGCATAGCGTCATGTTCAGGTACAGACAAGTTAAAAAGGCGACCTTTAGGGAATTTACTACCAGGCACTAATTCAATAGCGCAGTCATAGCTCCTATGGGGGGGCAAGGATGCAGATTTACTTTCGCTAAACACATCAAAAAATCAGTCAAAAAGTCAGGAACATCCTGAGCCTGGGGGGAGGCAGAAAAAACAGGAGTGTTGGTATTAACACATTGGCAGCCCCAACTGGTTACAGACACAGATTTCCAATCAAAAACAGAATTATGAGACTGTAACCAAGGGAAACCCAGTACGATAATGTCATGCAGATTATACAGCACCAAAAATTTGCAACTCTCCTGATGATCAGGTTCAACCCTCATTATCACCTGAGTAGAGAACTGAGGTTTATTCTCAGCCAAAGGGGTAGAATCGATCCCCAGTAGGGGAATAGACTTCCGTAGGGGTATCAAGGGAAACCCACAACGTTTAGCAAAATCAAAATCCATCAGGTTAATAGCTGCTCCCGAATCAACAAAAGCCTGAGCAGAAAATGTGGACAGGGAGCAAATCAGGGTAACAGTCAACAAAAATGTAGTCTGAACACTACCCAAGACAACTGAACGTGCAAAACGTCTTCCCCGCTTAGGGCAGACTGAAATAGCATGAGAGGCATCACCACAGTAGAAACATAACCCATTGCGTTTACGAAACTCATGACGCTGTGCCCCAGAAGCCACTCTATCACACTGCATGGGTTCAGAAGCTGGTTCACAAGGCAACACTGTTCCACGCATACCTCTACGCTCACGCAAACGTCTGTCAATTTGAATCGCTAATGACATAGAATCATTGAGACCAGAGGGGACAGGGAATCCCACCATAACATCCTTTACATTCTCTGACAGACCCTTCCGAAAAAGGGCTGCCAAAGCATCGTCATTCCATTTGGTCAGGACTGCCCACCTTCGGAATCTCTGACAGTATAACTCAGCGTCCTCAAGCCCCTGATTTAATGCCAACAAGGCTTTTTCAGCTTGATCAGTGACATTAGGCTCATCGTACAATAACCCCAGAGCCTGAAAAAATGCATCAACATTACTCAAAACAGGATCCCCAGGTGTCAGGGAAAAAGCCCAATCCTGAGGATCGCCGCTCAGGAGAGAGATGACAATTTGAACCTGCTGTGCTGCGTTCCCGAGGACTTTTGATTTCAAGGCAAAAAACAACTTACAGTTATTTTTGAAATTCAAAATTAGCTCGATCCCCCAAAAACAAATCTGGGATGGGAATCCTAGGTTCCACAACAGGCCCAAACCCCGCAAAATAGGTAGCAATACTCCGAACTTCAGTGGCAAGCTGATCCACACGGCCAGACAACTGTGCAAACTCCATTGAGAGAAAAAAAAATCCTCCTCAGCATTCAGAGAAACGAGGAGAAAAAAAAAATCTCTGACAACTCTGACAATCTTCTTTCTTTAACACTATTTTTCCCTTCTGTGAGTACCATACAAATATCAGTTTTTAGGCCGGGTGATACTGTTATGATTTGGTAGCTGAGGAGAGCGGGCAAAAAAGGAAATACACAGAGAGGTTGGAATCTATGGATTGCATTACCTGACAAAACCACCACAACTAAAGGCAGCCGTGGAGCGTACCTACGTTGGTCTTAGACGCCTCGTCACAGCCTGAGAAGCTAACTACACCTAAAGACAGAAAGAGGAAAAACTATCTGCCCCGGAGCAGATCCCCCAAAAAACATAGAAGCCCCCCAAACATGTAATGGCGGTTAGACAAGAGGGAAAAAAAGACACAGACAGAAATAGTATGAGCAAACTTGGGCCCAAACTTCCTAAATAGAAAAGGATAGAAAGGACACTTACTGCAAACCCAAAAACCCTGAAAAGTACCAACACTACTAATTACAAAAACACCTGAGATCACACGACCTCTACCACCTAAATTAGTTCTTGGTTGTAACAAAACTAAAAAGCAGCCACTGAAAAAACTGGAAAAGGCAAATGAACAAACAACAGTGGCTGAACTAAACTGAGAGGAGCACAGGCCCCCGGAGGGGACCCGGCAGACCCCCACAGAAGTGCAGGACAAAAGCAAAAAACAAGCACAAAAACTAAAGGGAAAAAAATGTCTTATCTGTTAGCAGAAGATGCAGGCACGAAACAGCAAGCTACAAAGTGAACAGGAATCAAAGATGAGACCAGAACAATTTATCACCGGGAACCCCGATGGGAGGGAACCTCCCTTATATAAGACCAGTCAGTAACACCTGATCGCCAATCTTCACAATCTTCATTGGATTTCAGTACTGTTTGTAACACCAAGGGAGCTTCTGCTCAGAATTCATTTCTAGCACATTCACAACAGTCTCCCCCTCATCACCCATATAATACCCCATGCAGGATGTCACCCACCATCCCCCATATAATGCTCCATACAGAATACTGGACCCAATATAATGCTCCATACAGAATACTGGACCACATATAATGCTCCATACAAAATATGGAGCTCTCCTCTACACTGTGCTGCGTTCTGCACTGTTCGCTCAGGTAAAGGGCGCTGTGGAAAGACTCCCCATTATCATCATCTTGCCTGCCCCTCTCATTCATTGCCTCCCCCCTATCACTTTTCCTCCCCTTAATTCCTCATCATTG
>JARQOD010000004.1:507547760-507599610 GCA_033576555.1 Oophaga sylvatica
GCCCATTTAGATGCACCAGTTATCGAGGAACAAGTGTTCATAAGAGCGCGTATTCCCGACTATTGACCACATGATTGTGGGAAATCGATGGGTTGTCATAGCCGGGGGCTTGATGCCAACACCGCTATCTTGGTCCTCCAATGAAGCTCAACTACAGCGCCATAGGAGAACCGAGATTTCACTATATACTGCAATATATATATACTGTATATATACTGCAGTACCATCGTTTTGCAGTATATAGTATAAGCATCCAAATGATCGCAGGTTGAAGTTCACTATGGAGAGTGAAAAAAAAAGAAAAAAGATTAAAAAATATCAAAATTCACCCCCCCTTTTCCTCTATTAAAAATAAAAAAATATATATGTTTGTTATTGTCATGTCACAAAAAGTCTGATCTATCAATATACAATAATTATTGATACCATATGTTAAACACTGGAAAAAAAATTGTAGTGCTAGAGTTAGCATTTTTGTGTTTGCCAACATAAAAAAAAACAAAAAAACTCAATGAAAACATCATATGTACCCCCAAAAATTAAAAAGTTACGGGTATCAAAAAATAGCAAGAGAAACAAATTTTTTCTTTTCTATACAGAATTAAGAATCTTTTTTACACCTAAAATAACCCCCCCCAAATAAATGAACTTGTTTGGTGTCACTGTGATCGTACTGACCTGAAGAATCATGTTGCCAGGTCATTTTTAACGTACAAAAAACACAGTCAAAACAAAAAATAATAGCAAAATTAAGGGGTTTTTTTTGTTTTCACAATTTCACCGCACTTGGAATTTTTTCCTTCTTTCCAGTAAATTATATTGTAAAATTAATGGTGTTAAGTTTGTTAACAAAAACTACAACTTGTCCTGCAAAAAAAGACAAGTCCTTATATGGCAATGTGAACGCTTTTTTACACAGGCTGACAATGAATGATGGGCACAGAATGATCACTAGTAGATCTATCTGCCCCATATAGTATGTTATCAGCAGCACTTCGGCAGTTTACACTGGGCAATGTGCTGCTGAAACAATAAACTTTGTTCTGCCATAAACCAATAATCCGATGAATGAGCATCATTTTTCTCTTTCGCTGGGTAATTGCCAACATGTTTACACCTATGAACTGTTGTCTGTTCAACCGGATTTATAAATGAATGCTATTTATATGTATGTGACACAAACACTGTATGTTACACACATATGTATATACATATAGCACACACACATGTATAGAATGAGCACATACACACAAATATGTATACACAGAGCACATACATAGACATGTATACACAGAGCACATACAAACATATAGACAAAGAGTACATATAGACACGTCATTCTGCAGAGTGCACCATACAAGTACAACATAGAAGTGTAGAGCTATGAATTAACTAGAAGGGAACTAAAGGTAACTGGATACATAGTCACACTAAACAAAGTGTCTGTTTTCACTCTCAACCCTATAATCCTTCACTTTCTACTAACCTTATCCCTACACCTATTAAGGAACTGGTCATCTCTCCCTCCATCCTTTCCATCCATCTCACCTCTTCCTCAGATCTGTTCCTCAACATACAATCCTCTGTGTCCAAATGTAGACAACCACCTCATGCCCTCTCAGAAATCTCGATCCACACTTTATGAATCCCTTCTCCCTCTTACAGCCATAAGTTCCTTACACAATGGGGACGCTGCTGCCGCTTTATATAACACCACAACAGCTGTAGCTCTCGAATCGGTCGCCCCTCTTACACATACCAAAGCTCGCAAAATCAACAGACAACCCTGGCACACCAGCCTGACCAAAGAACTGAAGCAGACTTCCAGGGTTCCTGAGCAGAGATGGAAAAGATCTCAATCCAACGAGCACTTCATCACAAACAGTCCACTGCTTTCAAGGCCACACTCGCTGCAGCAAAACAAACCTTCTCATCTCTCATATCCTCCCTGTCTCACAACCCTAACAGCTATTCAAAACTTTCAATTCTCTCCTCTGTCCCCCAGCACCTCTTCACTCATCTCAGCTGAAGAATATGCCTCATTCTTCAAGCAAAAGATTGATAACAGAGAAAGCTTTAGCCTACAATCCACAATCATTCTTCCTAACTGTTCAGCCCTCCTCCAAAACCACCTTCTCCTCTATTACAGAAGATCAAATTTCCCCTCTACTCTCAAGATCACTTCTGACCACCTGTGCACTTGACCTGATCCCATCCAACTTCATCCCAAACCCCACCACAGTCTTCATGCCAACTCTAACCCATCTCGTCAACCTATCACTAACGATTGGTGTTTTCCTCTCATGCTTCAAACATCCCTCAATCACACCCATCCTCAAAAAGCCCTCTCTTAACCCATCCTCTGTATCTAGCTATCTCTCCATATAATTTCTCCCCTATGCCTCAAAATTACTGGAAATTGGATCTCATCATACCTAACAGACCGGACATTTAGCGTCTCCCACTCACACAACACCTCACCTCGCCCCCTTTCTGTCGCAGTCCCGCAAGGTTCAGTCCTAGGGCTCCCGCTCTTCACCATTTCCACCTTCGGCCTGGGACAGCTCATAGAATCTTGCAGCTTTCAGTATCACCTCTATACTAATAACACACAGAACTACCTCTCTGGAACAGATATCACCTCTCTACTAACCAAATCCCACAATGTGTATTTCCTCCTTCTTCCTCGCTAGATTTGTAAACCTTAATATGGACAAAAGAGAATTCATCATCTTTTCCCCATCTCACTCGACCCCCCCCCCGAATGTTCCTATCCATTAGAGTAAATGGCTGCTCACTCTCCCCAGTCCCACAAGCTCGCTCTCGGGTAATCCTTGACTCTGATCTCTCCTTCAAACCACATATCCAAGCCTTTTCCACTTCCTGCCGACTTCAACACAAGAATATTTCTCGTATCCGTACATTCCTCAACCAAGAATCTGCAAAAACCCTTGTCCATGCACTCATCATCTCCCTCCTTGACTACTGCAATCACCTACTTTGTGGCCTCCCTGCTAACACTCTCGCACCCCTCCTATATATTCTAAAATCTGCTGCCAGACTAATCCACTTATCCCCCAGCCTCTTCCTTCTGTAAATCCCTTCACTGACTCCCCATTAACCAGAGACTCCAGTTCAAAACCCTAACCATGACATACAAAGCCATTCACAATCTGTGTCCGCCATACATCTATGACCTAATTTCCCATTACTTACCTGCACGCAACCTCCGATCCTCACAAGATCTTCTCTAATCCCCTCTTATCTCCTCTTCCCACAACCGCATACAAGATTTCTCCCGCGCATCCCCCCTACTCTGGAACTCTGTATCACAACATATCAGACTCTCGCCTACCATGGAAACCTTCAAAACTAAGCTGAAGACCTACCTCTTCCGACAAGCCTACATCCTGCAGTAACCACCGATCCACCATACCCAGAGGCATAACTAGGGTTTCGGTTTAGGGGGGCGAAACTTCTGAGTGGGCCCCTAACCAGAGAACCTCAGCAAATAACCGCACTGTTGCCAAAAATAATTTATATATAAAAAGACCAATATTGACATCACCGCCATATGGTCAGTGGTAAATAACACCAGTCCTACAGAACATATAATAGATTACAGCAGAGTTACAGATGACTTACCGCTGACGTTCTTTCTGATGGAATTGTTCACTTTTCATGTCTTTTCCATCTGGACCAGTAGCGTAGCTACTGAGGGGCAGAGGGGGCGGTGGCCCCGGGCCCCGCGCTCTGAGGGGGCTCACCCGGAGCTACGCTGCTGTAACTATCGCATGCACAGCGCACCAACACAGTTACATTCTGGGGCAGAGCAGGAGAATCGATCTCCCTGCTCTGCCGCCGGCCGCTATGGGGCCCCTGAGCAGGCGGTGGGGGGCGCGGTGCCAGCAGTGGGCCCCCCGCCCGTCATCGCAGGGTCAGCTGTATCGGCATCCAGCCAATACAGCTGACCGCATTGTGAGAGAAGGAGCGAGTGCTCCTCCTCTCCCATAATCCCCCTCTCAGCGTCTGACAGCGGGCGCGATGACGTCACTGCCCGGAGCCGGCAGTCAGACGCTGAGAGGGAGAGCAGTGAGCAGCGCAGGAGCCGGGAGCAAGAGAGGTGAGTACAGGATTTATTATTTTTGTAATAGGGGTGCATTATAAATAAGACTGCATTTGGGGTGCATTATAAATAAGGCTGCATATGGGGTGCATTATAAGTAAGGCTGCATATGGGGGTGCATTATAAAAGGCCGCCTATGGGGTGCATTATAAATAAGGCTGCATATGGGGGAGTGCATTATAAATAAGGCTGCATATGGGGGTGAATTATAAAAGGCTGCCTATGGGGTGCATTATAAGTAAGGCTGCATATGGGGGAGTGCATTATAAATGGCTGCCTATGGGGTGCATTATAAGTAAGGCTGCATATGGGGGAGTGCATTATAAATGGCTGCCTATGGGGTGCATTATAAGTAAGGCTGCATATGGGGGAGTGCATTATAAATGGCTGCATATGGGGGTGCATTATAAATGGCTGCCTATGGGGTGCATTATAAATAAGGCTGCATATGGGGGAGTGCATTATAAATGGCTGCCTATGGGGTGCATTATAAGTAAGGCTGCATATGGGGGAGTGCATTATAAATGGCTGCATATGGGGGTGCATTATAAAATGGCTGCCTATGGGGTGCATTATAAATAAGGCTGCATATGGGGGTGCATTATAAATGGCTGCCTATGGGGTGCATTATAAGTAAGGCTGCATATGGGGGAGTGCATTATAAATGGCTGCCTATGGGGTGCATTATAAATAAGGCTGCATATGGGGGAGTGCATTATAAATGGCTGCCTATGGGGTGCATTATAAGTAAGGCTGCATATGGGGGAGTGCATTATAAATGACTGCCTATGGGGTGCATTATAAATAAGGCTGCATATGGGGGAGTGCATTATAAATGGCTGCCTATGGGGTGCATTATAAATAAGGCTGCATATGGGGGAGTGCATTATAAATGACTGCCTATGGGGTGCATTATAAGTAAGGCTGCATATGGGGGAGTGCATTATAAATGACTGCCTATGGGGTGCATTATAAGTAAGGCTGCATATGGGGGAGTGCATTATAAATGGCTGCCTATGGGGTTCATTATAAGTAAGGCTGCATATGGGGGAGTGCATTATAAATGGCTGCCTATGGGGTGCATTATAAGTAAGGCTGCATATGGGGAAGTGCATTATAAATGGTTGCCTATGGGGTGCATTATAAATAAGGCTGCATATGGGGGAGTGCATTATAAATGGCTGCCTATGGGGTGCATTATAAGTAAGGTTGCATATGGGGAAGTGCATTATAAATGGTTGCCTATGGGGTGCATTATAAATAAAGCTGCATATGGGGAGTGCATTATAAATGGCTGCCTATGGGTGCATTATAAGTAAGGTTGCATATGGGGAGTGCATTATAAATGGCTGCCTATGGGGTGCATTATAAGTAAGGTTGCATATGGGGGAGTGCATTATAAATGGCTGCCTATGGGGTGCATTATAAATAAAGCTGCATATGGGGGAGTGCATTATAAATGGCTGCCTATGGGGTGCATTATAAGTAAGGCTGCATATGGGGGAGTGCATTATAAATGGCTGCCTATAGGTGCATTATACAGTTAGGTCCATAAATATTTGGACAGAGACAACATTTATCTAATTTTGGTTCTAGACATTACCACAATGAATTTGAAACAAAACAAATCAGATGCAGTTGAAGTTCAGACTTTCAGCTTTCATTTGAGGGTATCCACATTAAAATTGGATGAAGGGTTTAGAAGTTTCAGCTACTTAACATGTGCCACCCTGTTTTTAAAGGGACCAAAAGTAATTGGACAGATTAAATAATTGTAAATAAAATGTTCATTTCTAGTACTTGGTTGAAAACCCTTTGTTAGCAATGACTGCCTGAAGTCTTGAACTCATGGACATCACCAGACACTGTGTTTCCTTCTTTTTGATGCTCTGCCAGGCCTTCACCGCGGTGGTTTTCAGTTGTTGTTTGTTTGTGGGCCTTTCTGTCTGAAGTTTAGTCTTTAACAAGTGAAATGCATGCTCAATTGGGTTGAGATCAGGTGACTGACTTGGCCATTCAAGAATATTCCACTTCTTTGCTTTAATAAACTCCTGGGTTGCTTTGGCTTTATGTTTTGGGTCATTGTCCATCTGTAGTTAAACGACGACCAATCAGTTTGGCTGCATTTGGCTGGATCTGAGCACACAGTATGGCTCTGAATACCTTAGAATTCATTCGGCTGTTTCTGTCCTGTGTCACATCATCAATAAACACTAGTGACCCAGTGCCACTGGCAGCCATGCATGCCCAAGCCATCACACTGCCTCCACCGCATTTTACAGATGATGCCAACACAAAGAAATTGGAGCAAAACGCCATAAGAAGTATGAAAAATATATATTTATTGAGTACAAAAAGCATATACTTAAGACACAGTAGAACATACATCAGTAAATGACTACAAAAGTGGTTTGATACGGTATGCGTGATGTTACCAGATGTAAGCTATTCTGAAAACATATGCCAACAGGGTGAGAACAGCACATAGTAATAAACAGGCATATAATATCATTATTTAATCAAAATATGTGCCATAGTGTGCCATAAGTATGGAACCAAATACATGAGCAAAAAAGGCCGCAAGTGCGTGCACATAATAGGGATCCGGATTCCCCAGCTCAAAATTGAATATGCTAGTAAATACTATTGCACAGGTTGGAAAAGAACTCACCCATAGTGACAATGTTACTCAGAGACGCGCCCCTCTGAGTAACATTGTCACTATGGGTGAGTTCTTTTCCAACCTGTGCAATAGTATTTACTAGCATATTCAATTTTGAGCTGGGGAATCCGGATCCCTATTATGTGCACGCACTTGCGGCCTTTTTTGCTCATGTATTTGGTTCCATACTTATGGCACACTATGGCACATATTTTGATTTAATAATGATATTATATGCCTGTTTATTACTATGTGCTGTTCTCACCCTGTTGGCATATGTTTTCAGAATAGCTTACATCTGGTAACATCACGCATACCGTATCAAACCACTTTTGTAGTCATTTACTGATGTATGTTCTACTGTGTCTTAAGTATATGCTTTTTGTACTCAATAAATATATATTTTTCATACTTCTTATGGCGTTTTGCTCCAATTTCTTTGTGTTGGCATTGCTCAAAGGAGTGCCATAGGGTCACTTACCCTATTTCGGTGGTTCTTCTATGTATTACCGATTTTGCCATATATGTGATTATTTTGGTCATAGATTATGTTCTCTATTTTACAGATGATGTGGTATGCTTTGGATCATGAGCTGTACCACGCCTTCGCCATACTTTTCTCTTTCCATCATTCTAGTAGAGGTTGATCTTGGTTTCATCTGTCCAAAGAATGTTCTTCCAGAACTGTGCTGGCTTTTTTAGATGTTTTTTAGCAAAGTCCAGCCTAGCCTTTTTATTCTTGATTCTTATGAGTGGCTTGCACCGTGCAGTGAACCCTCTGTATTCAATTTCATGCAGTATTCTCTTTATGGTAGATTTGGATATTGATACGCCTACCTCCTGGAGAGTGTTGTTCACTTGGTTGGCTGTTGTGAAGGGCTTTTTCTTCACCATGGAGAGTATTCTGCGATCATCCACCACTGTTGTCTTCCGTGGGCGCCCAGTTCTTTTGCATTGATGAGTTCACCAGTGCTTTCTTTCTTTCTTTCTCAGAATGTACCAAACTGTAGATTTTGCCACTCCTAAAGTTGTAGCAATTTCTCGGATGGGTTTTTTCTGTTTTTTGCAGCTTAAGGATAGCTTGTTTCACCTGCATGGAGAGCTCCTTTGACCGCATGTTTCCTTCACAGCTAAACCTTCCAAATGCAAACACCACACCTCAAATCAACACCAGCCCTTTTATCTGCTTAATTGAGAATGACATAACGAAGGGATTGCCCACACCTGTCCATGAAATAGCCTTGGAGTCAATTGTCCAATTACTTTTGGTCCCTTTAAAAACAGGGTGGCACATGTTAAGGAGCTGAAACTCCTAAACCCTTCATCCAATTTTAATGTGGATACCCTCAAATGAAAGCTGAAAGTCTGAACTTCAACTGCATCTGATTTGTTTTGTTTCAAATTCATTGTGGTAATGTCTAGAACCAAAATTAGATAAATGTTGTCTCTGTCCAAATATTTATGGACCTAACTGTAAATAAGGCTGCATATGGGGGGAGTGCATTATAAATGGCTGCCTATGGGGTCCATTATAAGTAAGGCTGCATATGGGGTGCATTATAAATAAGACTGCCTATGGGGGTGCAATATAGATAAGGCTGCCTATGGGGGTGCATTATAAATAAGGCTGCCTATGGGGGTACATTATAAATAAGACTGCCTATGGGGGTGCATTATAATAAGGCTGCCTATGGGGTGCATTATAAATAAGACTGCCTATGGGGGTGCATTATAAATAAGGCAGCATATGGGGGGTGCATTATAAATAAGACTGCCTATGGGGAGTGCATTATAAAATAAGGGCTGCCTATGGGGGTGCATTATAAATAAGACTGCCTATGGGGGTGCAATATAAATAAGGCAGCATATGGGGGGTGCATTATAAATAAGACTGCCTATGGGGAGAGCATTATAAATAAGGCTGCCTATAGGGGTGCATTATAAATAAGGCAGCATATGGGGGGTAACAAAATGTACCTCCAAAACATATTAGTTGAGTGAATGGGAGTGGAAATCCACTATCAAATTACACTAAATAGCAACATAGCTGCGACTCATCTTAACATATAAACAACTGAGAACCAAGAGTCAAAATGCTAAATAAAAAAATAATTTTATTGAAACAAATTATAGAAATCTCAAACAAGAAGAAAACAGAAATATAAACATAATCCAACCGTGTGGAGACGTTACTGGGAGCAGATTTAGTACATGAATGAGGAATAGTATGCGGTCATAATAGAAAACCAGAATACCAAACTGAAAAAACAAAGGTGTCCTGTTAACACCTGCAGCACATGAATAGTAGCAAGAGCTGAGCCATAAATATATAAATCAGAGTTTCTCCGGGCCAATAACTGAGTAGTACAAAGTCACAGTTGTATACATCGTGATACGCAGCGCTGAGTTGGACCCAAGTGCTATTGAAATAAGGAAAAACTGCACAAGGCGGTTTTAAATAGAAATCCAGATAAGGCTACTTTCACATTTGCGCTCGGGCGACCTGCGCCTATCTGCGCACGGCCGCCGCTAAGCTCCGCCCCCGGCCGCGCCTCCTCCCGGCGGCTCCGCCTATGGGCGCATGACGGCGCATGCGACCTGTGTACCCTATCTTTATCATTGGGTACGCAGGCCGTGCGCAGTATGCGTTTTACTGCGCATGCGTCCTTTTTGACGGTGCGCCGAGCGCACTAAAATGCAACATGCTAAGTTTTGGTGCGCTCGGCGCAGCGTCAAGAGGACGCATGCGCAGTCAATCGCATACTGCGCACGGCCTGCGTACCCAATGATAAAGATAGGGTACACAGGTCGCATGCGCCGTCATGCGCCCATAGGCGGAGCCGCCGGGAGGAGGCGCGGCCGGGGGCGGAGCTTAGCGGCGGCCGTGCGCAGATAGGCGCAGGTCGCCCGAGCGCAAATGTGAAAGTAGCCTAAGTAAGTATATTGCTGGCACTCAGAGGGACAGCTCAGCGCTGAGATTACAACTCATGAAGCAACAGCTTCATCATTAAGCACACAGAAGAAAAAAAAAATTAACAATGATACATCAGCCATTAGTAATAGTTACCGGTCATAGTGGTGCTAAAGTGGGCGCAGGACCCGACGTACGTTTCGGTACACCTTCTTCAGGGGGCATGTTTTAAGGGGTTTAGAGGTCTCATTAAATATCCTGCCCTAGTGATCACATGTCTACAAATGACCATTTGTAGTGCCCCATGTAAAAGCCTGTAATTAGGCAGCAGCCTCTCAGATCGATACCGCACATGTTCTGATGCCAGAGGGGAGGCTGAATCACCTGGGGCGGCTGGCGCCTAGCCGTTACCCCGGAGACCAGACATACCCACAACAAGCAGGAGCAGAAATAACGCGAGATATCAGGATCAAGAGCGTATGTTTGAGGAGGTCATGTGATCAGTAGGGGCGGAGCTTGTTATGTGACATACAAGGCAGCAAAAAAAGTTCAGGATGTGTAGATTGACTAAAGATCGGATGAAGGCAATAAGTAGAAAGGTATATCTAATCAGCGACATGTGCATCACCCTGTGTACAAGGCACATAGAGATTCAAGATGCGCTGTAAGTGCGTCAATAGCGCCACCACAGAATATGTTATAAAGCTCCCTAAAATGCTTGATCGGTATATATGGAGTCAAGTGGGAGGAGTTTAAATCTAGTGGCAACAGATCTGGGTATTGCAAATCAGAATATTACCATGTGAGAAAATAAAACGGAAATAATGTGTGAAAACACAATGCATAACTAGAGGAATAAAGCAACCCATCCATTCATATCAACAGTAATATACACCACCATGTGCACAACGGCACACAGTGGTGTAAAGTACGCTGTAGATATATTTATACCTCCTCAGCAACACGAATTTAAAGACTCCCAAGCATGTTTAAGCAGTATATGGGGAGTCAGGTCAAGTGGGAGGAGTTTAGATCCATTGACAGAAAATCAATAAATTGCAGGTCAGATTATGACTAGGTGGGATACCAGACAAGGTTAGTATACAAAACAAAATAATTTAGCAAATACATTTGTTATAATATAACATTAAAAACATACATCATGGAAACATTGTGATGACACAACTGATAGTAAAAGAGCAACGCACTAAATACAATGAAGATGAAAAAACACAATCGTATGTAAATGCATAGTGTTGATGAGCTGTGCCATTACATAAAATCTCCATTGATAGCTATAGTCCATTTGGTGAGAAAGGGATACACAAGTAGACAGTCGTTCTGATTGCCCAGGGCAGTCTATGGCACTGATTGCCTATACATCCGAGGATTTCTTTTGTCAGGGAAAGAGACGAAAGTCCCCCGCTGGTGAGATAATTGGGTTACTTGAAAAAACAGAAGAAAAAAAGAAGTTAAAACCAGCTTTAAAAACAACACATTTAAAAAAAGCAAGTGGGGTAAGGAAAAAATCAGTTATATCAACCAATGATGGAACCCTGGGCCTAAAGGGTATGCCACACTAAACGAGATCGCAAACGAGATCACTAAAACGTCACTATTTAGCGATCTCGTTAGCGACCTCGTTGTGTGTGGCATGTAGCAACGATGTGGCCCCTGCTGTGATCTCGTTGATCGTTCACTAGAGTTCTGGACCGTTTTTTGATCGTTGGCGTCCCGCTGGTGAGCCTGAATCGCTGTGTTTGGCACCTTTTGCGAACGACCTCGTTTGTGACGCATATGGGTTTAGCGTCACGGAGTGGATCGCAATATCTGTAAGTTCTCTTTTGCGTCACAGAGAGGATCGCAGCAGTTGCAAAGCAGGCTAGCAGGACGCAGAGAGCAGGAGCGATGCTGGAAATTCCTATGAATCAGAAGCGCTCAGTACATGCTAATGACATCCTAACGACCGCCAAAGTCGTTAAAGAGATCGCTGACCGCTGATGAGTCGTTTATGAGATCTCCTGTTTGGCAGCTACTAGCGACCTAAAAGAGATCTCACAAACGATCTCATTAGCTTGCGTCATTATTGAGATCGCTAACGAGATCACTAAGTGTGGCAGTACCTTAAGTTATCAAAGAAATGATGCAAAGCCATGAGATTCATTTAAACCGTGCGGGGACATTGTTCTCAGGACAGTAATCCATCTGCATTCTTTTTGTGCTAGCAGCCGCTTGACATCCCCACCTCTAATTCCACAATGTATTTGTTGTATTCCCCTTACCATAAATGATTTGGGGTTACATTGGTGAAATAACTTGTAATGTCTGGGTATAGTTTTTAATGTTGTAAGGTCCGTGACATCCGCAGCCGCAATGATGTCCCGGACATGTTCCCTGGTTCTTATTTTAAGCTGTCGGGAAGTCATCCCTATATAGATCTTGCAGCAACCGCAGGTGGCATAGTATATGACCTGCATTGTTTTGCAGGTTATATATTGTTTGATGGTATAACTTGTACTACCATCAGCTGACAAGAAATTTTTAGTCCGCATAATATTTTTGCATGCCACACAATCTCCACAGGGGTAACACCCCTGTGGTGGGCCGCGTGTACTAAAAGGGTTACCTACGGTGGGGAGATAGTGGCTGTGCACCAGAAGGTCGGATAGATTTTGACTCCGTCTGGCCGTCATTAGTGGACGCTCAGACAGAATGGAGGACAGCGAGGGTTCAGTTTTTAAAATGTTCCAATGGCGCTGGAGACACTCCCTCATAACGGACCACTCCCCGTTGAAGGTTGAGATGAATCTGACTGAATCAAAGCCCTCTTGTTGTTTTTTAGTGGTAGGGTTCTGTGTATGGAGCAAAGATGTACGTTGGCATCTTTTGGCTCTCAAATAGCCCTGTTTTATACATCTGTTGCTGTACCCACGCATTTTGAACCTCTCCTTAAGATCTGTGGCCTGACTCTCAAAGCAGGCATCTGAGGAGCACACTCTACGCAGCCTCAAAAATTGCCCTGTTGGGATGGCCCTAACCGTGGAGCCGGGATGTGATGAGGTGGCGTGAAGAAGTGAATTAACCGATGTGGGTTTCCGATAGATATCGGTTTGTAAATGACAAAGTTCGTCCACCGATATTTTAATATCTAAGAAATCCACCTCGGTTTTGCTAAAATTATAAGTAATTTTAATATTAAAGGCATTCGAATTTAATTCTTCCATAAAGGAATGTAGCTGTTGTTCTGTACCTTGCCAGATGATAAGTACATCATCGATATACCTTAACCAGCACTGCACATGGTCCGCGGCCTGCGCACCCTCTCCCCCAAAGATCATCCTCTCCCAGTAACCAAGGAAAAGATTTGCGAAAGAGGGCGCACAGGCCGCGCCCATGGCAGTGCCACATAACTGTAAATAATATTTATCCTTAAAAACGAAAAAGTTGTGAGTAAGTATATATTCTAATAAATCCAAAATCAAATCACCGAAAGGGCCATCCCAACCTCCATGACTCAAAAAATAACGACATGCGTCTATGCCATCTTGATGTCGAATGCATGTGTACAGTGACTCAATGTCAGCCGTCACAAGTAGCATGTCTTGCTCCAGAGTAACGCCGTCAATTCGGGCAAGAACGTCCATTGTGTCTCTGGCATAGGAGGGCAGCAATTCCACAAGAGGTTTAAGGTAGTGGTCCACAAATTTGCAGATAGGTTCGCAAAGCCCTCCCATGCCAGAGACAATAGGACGTCCCGGCGGTTCAGAGGCATTCTTGTGTATTTTGGGCACAAAATAAATGGTAGGTATTTTGGGATACCTAACAAGTAGTCCCTCCAAGACCCTCTTGGGAATCAGGCCATCGTCGAAAGCATGATTCAGAATCATCTCAAGCTCTGCGGAGAAGGCACGCAGGGGATTGTGATCCAACCTCAAATATGTCCTCCTGTCCCTCAACTGTCTGAGCGCCTCTTTTTCATATAATTCCTGTGGCCATACCACTATGTTTCCCCCCTTGTCTGCTGGTTTTATAACAACATCCCCCAGGGATTGTAATTCCCTCAGGGACATCCGCTGTTGAGCTGTAAGATTGTCCCAGTATCGTTTATGGGAAATTCGCCTAAAGTCCTCCGTCACTAGTTTGGTAAAAATTTCTACGGCTGGGCTAAGAGACAAGGGGGGAAACCGAGTGGAACGTGGAAATGCAGATGGAGGAAATGTGCCACTAGGCGATGATTCCTGCTCATCTAGTAGGTCCTCCAAGACTTGTAAAGCCTCATCTTCTGCCTGATCTGAATTTGGATTATTAGGATCCCGTTTAGCATAAAGTTTTTTAAGGATCAAAAAATTTCTTGTCAGCTGATGGTAGTACAAGTTATACCATCAAACAATATATAACCTGCAAAACAATGCAGGTCATATACTATGCCACCTGTGGTTGCCGCAAGATCTATATAGGGATGACTTCCTGACAGCTTAAAATAAGAACCAGGGAACATGTCCGGGACATCATTGCGGCTGCGGATGTCACGGACCTTACAACATTAAAAACTATACCCAGACATTACAAGTTATTTCACCAATGTAACCCCAAATCATTTATGGTAAGGGGAATACAACAAATACATTGTGGAATTAGAGGTGGGGATGTCAAGCGGCTGCTAGCACAAAAAGAATGCAGATGGATCACTGTCCTGAGAACAATGTCCCCGCACGGTTTAAATGAATCTCATGGCTTTGCATCATTTCTTGATAACTTAGGCCCAGGGTTCCATCATTGGTTGATATAACTGATTTTTTCCTTACCCCACTTGCTTTTTTAAATGTGTTGTTTTTAAAGCTGGTTTTAACTTCTTTTTTTCTTCTGTTTTTTCAAGTAACCCAATTATCTCACCAGCGGGGGACTTTCGTCTCTTTCCCTGACAAAAGAAATCCTCGGATGTATAGGCAATCAGTGCCATAGACTGCCCTGGGCAATCAGAACGACTGTCTACTTGTGTATCCCTTTCTTACCAAATGGACTATAGCTATCAATGGAGATTTTATGTAATGGCACAGCTCATCAACACTATGCATTTATATACGATTGTGTTTTTTCATCTTCATTGTATTTAGTGCGTTGCTCTTTTACTATCAGTTGTGTCATCACAATGTTTCCATGATGTATGTTTTTAATGTTATATTATAACAAATGTATTTGCTAAATTATTTTGTTTTGTATACTAACCTTGTCTGGTATCCCATCTAGTCATAATCTGACCTGCAATTTATTGATTTTCTGTCAATGGATCTAAACTCCTCCCACTTGACCTGACTCCCCATATACTGCTTAAACATGCTTGGGAGTCTTTAAATTCGTGTTGCTGAGGAGGTATAAATATATCTACAGCGTACTTTACACCACTGTGTGCCGTTGTGCACATGGTGGTGTATATTACTGTTGATATGAATGGATGGGTTGCTTTATTCCTCTAGTTATGCATTGTGTTTTCACACATTATTTCCGTTTTATTTTCTCACATGGTAATATTCTGATTTGCAATACCCAGATCTGTTGCCACTAGATTTAAACTCCTCCCACTTGACTCCATATATACCGATCAAGCATTTTAGGGAGCTTTATAACATATTCTGTGGTGGCGCTATTGATGCACTTACAGCGCATCTTGAATCTCTATGTGCCTTGTACACAGGGTGATGCACATGTCGCTGATTAGATATACCTTTCTACTTATTGCCTTCATCCGATCTTTAGTCAATCTACACATCCTGAACTTTTTTTGCTGCCTTGTATGTCACATAACAAGCTCCGCCCCTACTGATCACATGACCTCTCCTCAAACATACGCTCTTGATCCTGATATCTCGCGTTATTTCTGCTCCTGCTTGTTGTGGGTATGTCTGGTCTCCGGGGTAACGGCTAGGCGCCAGCCGCCCCAGGTGATTCAGCCTCCCCTCTGGCATCAGAACATGGCGGTATCGATCTGAGAGGCTGCTGCCTAATTACAGGCTTTTATATGGGGCACTACAAATGGTCATTTGTAGACATGTGATCACTAGGGCAGGATATTTAATGAGACCTCTAAACCCCTTAAAACAGCCCCCTGAAGAAGGTGTACCGAAACGTACGTCGGGGATTGCGGTGTCCTGCGCCCACTTTAGCACCACTATGACCGGTAACTATTACTAATGGCTGATGTATCATTGTTAATTTTTTTTTTCTTCTGTGTGCTTAATGATGAAGCTGTTGCTTCATAGTTGTAATCTCAGCGCTGAGCTGTCCCTCTGAGTGCCAGCAATATACTTACTTATCTGGATTTCTATTTAAAACCGCCTTGTGCAGTTTTTCCTTATTTCAATAGCACTTGGGTCCAACTCAGCGCTGCGTATCACGATGTATACAACTGTGACTTTGTACTACTCAGTTATTGGCCCGGAGAAACTCTGATTTATATATTTATGGCTCAGCTCTTGCTACTATTCATGTGGTGCAGGTGTTAACAGGACACCTTTGTTTTTTCAGTTTGGTATTCTGGTTTTCTATTATGACCGCATACTATTCCTCATTCATGTACTAAATCTGCTCCCAGTAACGTCTCCACACGGTTGGATTATGTTTATATTTCTGTTTTCTTCTTGTTTGAGATTTCTATAATTTGTTTCAATAAAATTAGTTTTTTATTTAGCATTTTGACTCTTGGTTCTCAGTTGTTTATATAGCATATGGGGGGTGCATTATAAATAAGACTGCCTATGGGGAGTGCATTATAAATAAGACTGCCTATGGGGGTGCATTATAAATAAGACTGCCTATGGGGATGCATTATATATAAGACTGCCTATGGGGTGCATTATAAATAAGACTGCCTATGGGGGTACAATATAAATAAGGCTGCCTATGGGGGTGCAATATAAATAAGGCTGCCTATGGGGGTGCATTATAAATAAGGCTGCCTATGGGGGTGCATTATATATGACTGCCTATGGGGGTGCATTATAAATAAGACTGCCTATGGGGTGCATTATAAATAAGACTGCCTATGGGGTGCATTATAAATAAGGCTGCCTATGGGGGTGCATTATAAATAAGACTGCCTATGGGGGTGCAATATAAATAAGGCTGCCTATGGGGGTGCATTATAAATAAGGCTGCCTATGAGGGTACATTATAAATAAGGCTGCCTATGGGGGTGCATTATAAATAAGACTGCCTATGGGGGTGCATTATAAATAAGACTGCCTATGGGGGTGCATTATAAATAAGGCAGCATATGGGGGGTGCATTATAAATAAGGCTGCCTATGGGGAATGCATATATAAATAAGACTGCCTATGGGGGTGCATTATAAATAAGGCTGGCTATGGGGTGCATTATAAATAAGACTGCCTATGGGGAATGCATTATAAATAAGACTGCCTATGGGGGAGTGCATTATAAATAAGGCTGGCTATGGGGTGCATTATAAATAAGGCTGCCTATGGGGGTGCATTATAAATAAGGCTGCCTATGGGGGTGCATTATAAATAAGGCAGCATATGGGGGGTGCATTATAAATAAGACTGCCTATGGGGGAGTGCATTATAAATAAGGCTGGCTATGGGGTGCATTATAAATAAGGCTGGCTATGGGGTGCATTATAAATAAGACTGCCTATGGGGTGCATTATAAGGCTGCCTATGGGGTGCATTATAAATAAGGCTGCCTATGGGGTGCATTATAAATAAGGCTGCCTATGGGGGTGCATTATAAGTAAGACTGCCTATGGGGTACAGTATAAATAAGGCTGCCTACAGGGGTGCATTATAATATAGAGTCTGTCTATGGGGGTGCATTATACTACAGAGGCTCCCTATGGGAGTGCCTTATAATATAGAGGCTGCCTATGGGGGTGCATTATACTATATTGAGGACTATGTGGTGTATTATGCTATATGGAGGCTATCTAGGGGGCCATCATACAGTGTGGGGATTATAGTGGGGGGGGCATCATACTGTGTTGAAGCCATTAAATAGTTTGGGGACATTAAGGGGTCAGTATATATCCAGTGAGGGGGCATCACACTGTATATAGGGGAGCTGTACAGGGGGGAGACTCGGGACATTATTAAGTGTAAAGTGGGCACTTATTGTTATAGGGGAACTCGGGTTACTGTGACTGTCAAAGGGGCACACGGGGCAATATTACATTCTAGGGGACAAAATGCGGGCACTGTTTTCTAGGGCACTTGCACCCGGCATTACTATATTATAGAGGGGTGCTTTAGAATTTAGAGGTCACACAGAACCACACACTAGGTGCAGTAATAGGGACACATACGGCAACAGCAGCTCAGTATTGGGGTATCAGGTGCAGAAATAGGGACACATACGGCAGCAGCGGCTCAGTATTGGGGTATCAGGTGCAGAAATAGGGACACATGGCAGCAGCGGCTCAGTATTGGGGTATCAGGAGCAGTAATAGGGACACATACGGCAGCAGAGGCTCAGTATTGGGGTATCAGGTGCAGTAATAGCGACACATACGGCAGCAGCGGCTCAGTATTGGGGTATCAGGTGCAGTAATAGGGACACATACGGCAGCAGTGGCTCAGTATTGGGGTATCAGGTGCAGTAATAGGGGCACATACGGCAGCAGAGGCTCAGTATTGGGGTATCAGGTGCAGTAATAGGGGCACATACGGCAGCAGCGGCTCAGTATTGGGGTATCAGGTGCAGTAATAAGGACACATATGACAGCAGCGGCTCAGTATTGGGGTATCAGCAGGATGAGGAGTTTGTACAGGTTGAGAATAGTCCAATCGGTGATCGTGACAGTGCTGAAAATATGAGAAGTGAAATGTGTCTTTGTTGTAATCTCTGCAGTCAAGTCCTGGCTGGAGAAGTCGTCATGTCGGTCTGGGCCAGATGGAAAAGACATGAAAAGTGAACGATTCCATCAGAAGGAACGTCAGCGGTAAGTCATTATCTATACCTGTGCTGTAATCTATTATATGTTCTGTAGGACTGGTATTATTTACCACAGACCATATGGCGGTAATATAAATATTGGTCTTTTTATATATAGATTATTTTTGGCAACAGTGCGGTCATTTGCTGAGGTTCTCTGGTTAGGGGCCCACTCAGAAGTTTCGCCCCCCCTAAACCGAAACCCTAGCTACGTCTCTGATCTGGACCCAGACCGACATGACGACTCCTCCAGCCAGGACTCGACTGCAGAGATTACAACAAAGACACGTTTCACTTCTCATATTTTCAGCACTGTCACGGTCACCAATTGGACTATTCTCAACCTGCACAAACTCCTCATCCTGCTGACACCCCAATACTGAGCCGCTGCTGTCATAAGTGTCCCTATTACTGCACCTGCTGGGTGGTTCTGTGTGACCTCTAAATTCTAAAGCACCCCTCTATAATATAGTAATGCCGGGTGCAAGTGCCCTAGAAAACAGTGCCCGCATTTTGTCCCCTAGAATGTAATATTGCCCTGTGTGCCCCTTTGACAGTCACAGTAACCAGAGTTCCCCTATAACAATAAGTGCCCACTTTACACTTAATAATGTCCCGAGTCTCCCCCCTGTACAGCTCCCCTATACACAGTGTGATGCCCCCTCACTGGATATATACTGACCCCTTAATATCCCCAAACTATTTAATGGCTCCAACACTGTATGATGGCCTCGCCACTATAATCCCCACACTGTATGATGGCCCCCTCACTGTAATCTCCACACTGTATGATGGCCCCCTAGATAGCATCCATATAGCATAATACACCAGATAGTCCTCAATATAGTATAATGCACCCCCCATAGGCAGCCTCTATATTATAATAAACCCCCATAGGCAGCCTCTGTATTATAATGCACCCCAATAGGCAGCCTCTCTATTATAATGCACTCCCCCATAGGCAGCCTTTGTATTATAATGCACCCCCATAGGCAGCCTTATTTATAATGCACCCCATAGACAGTCTTATTTATAATGCACCCCATAGGCAGTCTCTGTATAATAATGCAGCCCCATAGGCAGCCTTATTTATGATGCACCCCATAGGCAGTCTTATTTATAATGCACCCCATAGGCAGCCTTATTTATAATGCACCCCATAGGCAGCCTCTGTATGATAATGCAGCCCCTTAGGCAGCCTTATTTATAATGCACCCCATAGGCAGCCTTATTTATAATGCACCCCCATATGGAGCCTCTGTTCTGTAATATAATGCACCCCCATATGGAGCCTCTGCTCTGTAATATAATGCACCACCCCCATTACAAAAATAATAAATCCCTGCTCTGCCCCAGAATGTAACTATCGGCGCGCTGTGCATGCCGATACAGTTACAGTAGCGTAGCTCCGGGTGGGCCCCCTCAGAGCGCGGGGCCCGGGGCCACCGCCCCCTCTGCCCCCCGGTAGCTACGCTACTGTCCATACCGCTGCATGACCAGCTCTACCCCCACCTACTGTATCTTCACCCATCCCTTGTAGATTGTGAGCCCTCACGGGCAGGGTCCTCTCTCCTCCTGTACCAGTGTAACTTGTATTGTTTAAGATTATTATACTTACTTTTATTATGTATATCCCTCTTCACATGTAAAGCGCCATGGAATAAATGGCGCTATAATAATAAATAATAATATACGTACCAAGTGCCTATACATTCTAGTGTTCTCACTAATAAATCACCAGGAGCCCATACATTCTTATATCCTCACTAATATACAGTACAGACCAAAAGTTTGGACACACTTTCTCATTCAACGATTTTTCTGTATTTTCATGACTATGAAAATTGTAGAATCACACTGAAGGCATCAAAACTATGAATTAACACATGTGGAATTATACATTACACTTTACAAAAAAGTGTGAAACAACTGAAAATATGTCTTATATTCTAGGTTCTTCAAAGTAGCCACCTTTTGCTTTGATTACTGCTTTGCACGCAGAAAAGGTGAACGGATGGACTCTACATGCCTGGTTCCCACCGTGAAGCATGGAGGAGGTGGTGTGATGGTGTGGGGGTGCTTTGCTGGTGACACTGTTGGGGATTTATTCAAAATTGAAGGCATAGTGAACCAGCATGGCTACCACAGCATCTTGCAGCAGCATGCTATTCCATCCAGTTTGCATTTAGTTGGACCATCATTTATTTTTCAACAGGACAATGACCCCATACACACCTCCAGGCTGTGTAAGGGCTATTTGACCAAGAAGGAGAGTGATGAGGTGCTACGCCAGATGACCTGGCCTCCACAGTCACCAGACCTGAACCCAATCGAGATGGTTTGGGGTGAGCTGGACCGCTTCAATTTTGAATAAATCCCCAACAGTGTCACCAGCAAAGCACCCCCACACCATCACACCACCTCCTCCATGCTTCACGGTGGGAACCAGGCATGTAGAGTCCATCCGTTCACCTTTTCTGCGTGCAAAGCAGTAATCAAAGCAAAAGGTGGCTACTTTGAAGAACCTAGAATATAAGACATATTTTCAGTTGTTTCACACTTTTTTGTAAAGTGTAATGTATAATTCCACATGTGTTAATTCATAGTTTTGATGCCTTCAGTGTGATTCTACAATTTTCATAGTCATGAAAATACAGAAAAATCTTTGAATGAGGTGTGTCCAAACTTTTGGTCTGTACTGTATACCACAAGGAGCTCATACATTCTGATGTCCTCACTAATATATACCTGACAGGGGCCCATACATTCTGATGTCTTCACTAATATATACCACCAGCAGTCACACACGTACACTCACACAGACAGACAGACACACAAACAATAAAGGACTTACCACCAGCCTATCGCCTCTTCAGTTTTTGTGTCTCCTGCAGAGTGCAGGACCTCTGTGGTGACATCATGGTCACATGATCGTGATGTCACCAAAGGTCCCAAAGCAATCTCCCTATTGGAAGCTACACTGATAACTACTATCAGTGTAGCTCCTTCTGTAGAGGCTGGGGGCACCCAGTTACACCCCACTTCGTCAATGCTGTCCCTGTGGATAGTCACATTTTTCCTTTGGACTGTAGGGTTGCTTTAATTAGCTAGCTCCCATGAGAACTTCAAAATGCCCAATTTGTAAAATTAAGCTGTAGCAAAAAAAAAAAAAAAAGAAATGTACCACATGAAGTAATTCCCATTTCTATAATTTTACAGCAAAGTCCCCGCCCCAAAAAAACAGAAGAGTATAAGACAACTATGAATGTGCATGCTTTTCATTGCTGAGCTGAGAGATAACAAGTGAAATAAAATATATATATATTTTTTTACAGTCTTTGAGGCCTCTTAGCACAAATGCCTGCAAACTTGCAGCAAGTCGCAGAACCTGTTGGCTGTTGAAATTGGCATGGAGGGAGATATGACTCTGTAGAAGCAGCATTTTGGCTTATAGCCCGCTTTGATAACCTGGGTACCAATTTAACAAGTGGGTTAAAATCCACCCAGTTTTATAGACCTGATTCCCAACAGGAATTTTATACATTATTTCCATTGGTGACGCTTTGCAGGGAAGCTTTGGACACTTCAGTGCTGACCGTGGAGAGCGGGAAACTCTCATATTTGTCCTGACTCCCTGCGCATCGGCAGCGGAGTAGTAAGGTCTTCACCTCTTTTTGGAAGTTGCTATTCAAGAAACCATACATGACAGGGTTGACGCACGTAGACGCCATGGCTGACAGGTGGCAGAGAGAAAATATGAGATCGTGATAACAGGTAGAAATACGCTTATGGTCCCAGTCAAAGAGGGCATTGAAAACAGTGAGAGGCAGCCAACAAAGAGCAAAAGCTACGACAATGGAAAGTAACATGATGTTAACCCTCCGATGACCTCCCTTCCGTCCTCCGGAGTCTCCCCCTCCTGCTCTCTCCACTACATCCCTTCTTCTCCGTAAGCGTAGAAATATACGGAGGTAACACAAAAGAATAAGGAGCAAGGGTAGGCAGTACTGGAAGAGCAGGAGGCAGGTGGTATAAGCCAGACGGTGTGGTTCAGATGGCCAGTTATCAATACACACAAAATGGTCAATGTAAGGGTCAAAAGGTAGCGAGAGGTTCTGGAATGGCTGATTGGTTAGGATACTAAAGGAAAGGAACGGTAGGGAAATGAAACATGACACTGCCCAAGTTACTGCCACGGCAAGATAAGCGTGCCATGGCAAAGGTTTCCAACCAGTGGGATGTATTATGAGCTGATGTCGTTCCAAAGCAATGAGGACTAATGATAATACAGAGACGGTGACAGAGATGCACTGCACAAATGGGGTCACTTTGCAGAGTGCCTCACCCAGGATCCAGCGGTTCATCAGAGTATAGATTACAGTGACGGGCACACACACCAAAGCCATGAGGATATCAGAGCAGGACAGATTGGCAATAAAAATATTGGTGACATTCCGCATCTCCCGTTGGCGAGCAATAACAAACACCAGGCATGAGTTTCCAATGAGTCCCACTGCTATGAGGGCACTGTAGGCTATGACCAAGAAGGTGACATTGCCAACAGAGTCTACACAAGAGGCTTCTCCTTCCCAGTTGGGACCTAGATATCCAGTCAAGTTTATGGTAAAAAGATGTAGGTAATCTTCCATTTTTCTTATGCCGTGGTGTTCCTAAGGACACACCTGTGAAGCACAAACACATAGATGAATATATTCATGGGCATTTGGCTTAAAGCAAAACAAAGTCAATAAAGGAACAGTAAAATATAGAAAATATATTAAAGCATCAGAAAAATTCAAGACATTTTCCTTTTAGAATCTCCCTCTCTTATGATTATACTCTGCCTATCCTTGTACTAAGAGATTGTTCATTTTACTCATTCCTCTCACACAGCTCAGTCAAGACCTGTTCGTGACAATCCAAAAAAAGGAAAATGGCAGTCAACAGAAGTGCTGCCGAGACTGAAGATGAAGTTCAAGGTCTTTATTATTATTAGGAGAAGGCATTTTGAGACCAGTCTGATCTCTTCCTCAAGTGCATCAGACCAATCTCAAAACGTGTTGTGCTAATTCTCATGGTAAAGTCCTTGAACTTGATCTTCAGTCTCGGGAACACTTACTTTGCCCACCATTCTCATTTTTTGTACATTGCCATTTTCTACTCTGGGTCACCGGTGGCGGCTGAGGGAGCTGCACAAATTCTATCCCACTAGCTTTTACTAATTGCACAACTTCAATAAGTGACTGCACCCTGAACACTCGTATGTGTGCAACCCTCCTATCGGATTTCACTGGTGCGCTCTGTGAAACCCTATTATTTTTGCATATGGGGCTAAGAACTTACTTGTATGTAGTTGCTAATTACCTGACTGCTCTGTCCGGCACTGATTTCTCCTGGCACAGAGCGGTCATAGACCGCTCCTGATGGCAATTCTCCTGTTTCCATTCATGTCACGTTCACAGGTTGAACACAGGCCAATAACCAACTTGGGTATTACTGGGCAAGTGCCAAGGCTAATGTCATTATTAATAAGGCGGGCAGAGAGCAGAGTGCTGAAACGCTATGAGAGAAGACGTTCATTCGAAGGGATGTTCATTGCTGCATAATAATGGAATTAAATATTGGGTCTATGGATCAATGAAGAAAACAATATATTTACCTTACAATTCTACTAACTTCTCAAAGGGGTTTTCCAGGACTAAAATATAGATGACCTTTCCACGAATAGGTCATCAGTATCAGATCGGTGGTGGTCCGACACTTGATAACTCCACTGAACAGATGTTGGAAGCTCCCAATGTGATGATGTACACAGTGTACAGAACTGGACCAGCTGCATACACTGTGTGGGTGGTGGCCATTTTTGGGTACTGCAGCTCATATCTCGACAAGGGGCACTGCATAGTGTACAGAGACTTGCTGTTCCAGCACTGTACACTCGATATCTAGCCGGCTACAGTTGGTGATTGGTGGGGGTCACGGGTATCAGATTCTCGCAGATCTGATTTTCATGAGCAATCCCAAGCCCTTGACAACCCTTATAAAATAATAAAATGAACAAACTTACCAAAGAATTAAGAGCGACATCTGGACTGAGTCATTATATGACCTGATGCTGCTCAAGAGAATATTCCTTTAAGAAAAGAAGGCAAGACTTTAGAAAGAGAAAGTTGTACAGAAAATTAAAGAGGTTGTCTTATAGACAATGTACGGAATGTCACCTACCCACAGGATGTGTTATAAATGTATGATAGCCGACTGTGAGAACGAAATCCTCTGTGTGAATGAAGTGGTAGTGAACATGTACGACCACAGCATTCACTGTCTATAGGAGTGGTGGTCGCTCACGCTCACTACCCCGGACTGGTCATACATGTATCATCTACCCTGATAAATGTTTTTATGGGACCATCTATTTTGCCTTAAAAAAAATTTTTTTTAAGGGGTAAATGATAAGTTTTAGACTAAGATCATTACTCCCCCTCAAAATATATACCGTATACATTTTACAATTATATGAATTATATGAATCTGTTACCTAAAACTATATTATTGTATTTAAAATTTCATCAGAAAATCATGAATACTATTTTAGTTTATTATATTATCTATTGATTTATCTATTAAAAAAATTCTATTTATCATGTATTCTATATTTATTGTGTTGTGTAGTTTATTATATATATATATATATATATATATATATTGATTGGTCCTTTGCAGCATGAGATGTATTATGTGCTCGTATAAGGTATTATCTGAGCTCGTGTCCTAATCTAGTGTCTTCGGCATGCTTGAGCTACATGTCTCGCCGCTGTTCAACAGCCGCACCATACGCAGGGATTGTCTAACAAAAAGGCCATCACCGATGTGTTGTGGATGTAGAACAGCCGCGAGACACGCAGCAGCGGCAACTCGAGCACGCCGAAGACACTCGATTAGGATACAAGCATGCTCACTCATCACTAATGGGATCATTACTGCAGTATGATGGTTCCATAAGGAGGCTCTACAGTGTGTAACCCCCTCCATGCCGTGTCCATGAATAAAGCACTGCATGTGCTAATTACCTTACTGGTAAATATCAGGACCCAGCATACATTACAGAAACATAACATAGGCGACCACTGATGCGCAGTACCGCACCCATCGACTATATTCTAAGACTATGTGCACACTGCGTCTTTTAAGATTCCGGTGGTCTTTGTGTCCGTCAGTGCTGTGAAGTATGTCGAGAAGAATGAGTATGTGATTTCTTTTAACCTCTCTAGGGTTTCCGAATCCCAAGGGCTTATACAAACGTCCATATAAATTGGTCCGAGCCCAAAGCATAATGCACGGACTGACCGTGTCTCTCCTGACCCAAAGTCTCATCTTCATATATGTCTATGATGCTGTCGTGCTCGGATCGGAAGAGCCGCAGCCACTCCATGCATTATAATTTGGGCTCGGACCAATTTACATGGACATCTGCTGACGTGATACAGAACATGTGCACAGCAGTATGGTTTTGACATTGTTGTGCATTACATTCATTTTCTGGGGGCGTTCTTCAAGTGCTTTTTCAGGTGCATTCAGGGCAAACCCCCCCCCCCCTGAAAAAAGACGTACGTTGTGTACAAATACTGCTAGTAAAGTTTGATAAACCCCTTTGATGTTATAATCCATTAAGGGAATTTTACATAAAGTTATTTATTTTTTATTTTTAATAAATTTTGCAAAAGACACCAACTAGCACCAGTTGCTCATACATCTTTTATAACTTTCAGACATGCACACGATAATCGCGGTTTACGTATGCAAGAATGGATAGTGAGATTGCACAGAACATGGGGGACCTCATGTATAAAAAAGTAGCACAGACAAAAGTGGAACAGTCGTCCGCGTCAGACCCTTCCGCTCATTAACCTAAACCTGGATGCTGAACGCTCGCTATGGGCTTTACGTCTGGTATGAGAAGAACTCATTCTACAGTGGAAAATCCACAGTGAAATCTGCAGCATTTTTTTTTATTTATTTTGCAGAAATGTTATGTATTTGCCGCACATTTCAGCCTTTGCGTTGCATCAGGTAAAATTTATGGTGATTATCTGCGATTCCCTAATGACACGATGTAAAGAAGATAAGACATTGCCACAGTTTCTCCGTTTAAGGGCTCATTCACACATCAGTTTTTCACATACGAGTGCTGTCCATGTTTTTCCAGATTGCATTCACACCTGTGACAGTTCTATGTTCCTGTTCACATGTCAGTGGTTTTTCTGTGTAAAATCGTGGAGACGTGTCCGATACTGATCCGAGTGTCCGATCAAACTACGCAATGAAAGTCTATAGGTCCGTGAAAAAAATCAGGACTCGGATGCCATCTGTGTGCGGTCCATTTATCACTGACAGATAGAAGAAGGTGGAGAACGTTTTTTTTCCTCATCAGTGAAAAAAACTGATGAACCTCTGACCGAACTCTGATGAAGTTCGGTCCATTTTTCTCGTACGTCTGAATGAGGTCTAAGGATGGGTTCGGATGAGCTTAGGAAAAATTGGCCGCCTTTCATCCAGAAAAAGATGATTTTCTTCTGTATTTTCATCCGTTTTTCATCCCTGTGTCCGTTTTTACATCCATGTGGCATCCATAATAATAATAATAATCTTTATTTATATAGCGCCAACATATTCCGCAGCGCTTTACAGTTTAACAGTTTCAAAACACAAGTCATAAGTAACAACGTTAACAATACAATAATTAAAGCAAAATAAGCCGCCCCTGCTCGTGAGAGCTTACAATCTACAATGAGGTGGGGGAGATACAAAGTACAGGTGTTTATATATAATGGTGTATTTACAATGATGGTCCAGCCATCTTGAGGGAGTGAGGGATGGATGGAGATAGTGAATGGGCCACACATACACACTTAAACATAGAACGACTTTGGTTAGTGAATGTGATAGGTCACTCTGAACAAATGTGTTTTGAGGGAGCGCCTGAAACCATGCAAATTGTGGATAGTCCATATTTGTACATCAGCAGTTGAATGCCCGGGTCAGACGAGCAGATAAAAATCGACCGATTTTCAAGCAGAAAGCGCCAGTGATTTTCATCCGTGCTGTCATCGGTGTGGTCATATTTTACATCCATGTGACATTTGTTTTTATACATCAACAGTTTAAAATGTTCATGATCAAATACAGTTTCCTCTGTTAGTAATGGAAGCGTATCTGTGAAAATCAGATGCTATAGGGATGTTCCGTGTGGGATCAGTTTATTTTTTTTTTTTGTACCCATTGACTTTTACAGGCGAGTCTCATCCGATGCAGAAAAGTGTATAGTGCACGCTACAGATACAAGTCAGTGTGAAAAATCTGTCATCTGAAAAGCTCTATTGACCAGTGTGTCATCAGATTTTACCCTCAGACATCACACGTCCATATAACACTAAGGCCTCATTCAGGTGTCTGTGATTTTTCTGGTTTTACAGAAACATTCCATTTTTCATCAGTGTTTTTTATCTGATTTTCATCAGTGTTTTTGATCAGTGTTTTGTTATGTTTTGGTAGCTGAGGAGAGCAGGCAAAAACGGCAATACACCAGAGAGGTTGGAATCTATGGGATTGCAGTACCCTGACTAACCACCACAACTAAAGGCAGCCGTGGAGCGTTCCTACGTTGGTCCTAGACGCCTCGTCACAGCCTGAGAGATTAACTACACCTAAAGATAGAAAGAGGAAAGCTATCTGCCCCGGAGCAGATCCCCAAAGAACATAGGAAGCCCCCAAACATGTAATGGCGGTTAGACAAGAGGAAATACAGACACAGACAGAAAATAGTATGAGCAAACGCTGGGGCCCAATCTGCCTAGACAGAAAAGGATAGAAAGGATACTCACTGCAATCCAAAAAACCCTAAAAAATGCCAACGCTACTGATTGCAAAAACACCTGAGATCACACGACCTCTACCACCTAAATCAGTTCTCTGGTGTAACAAAACTAAGCCGCAGCCACTGAAAAAACTGGAAAAGGCAAATGAACAAACAACAGTGGCTCCAGCGGAACCGAGAGGAGCCCAAGTCCCCCAGGGGGGGGGACCTGGCTAACCTCACAGAAATGCAGAGAAATATGCAAATGGTAAGCACAAAAACAAAAACAGAAAATATCTTATCTGAAAGCAGAAGAAGAGGCAAGACTCAGCAAGCTTCCAAGTGAACCAGGAACCACAGTTGAGACAAGAACAATTGATCACCGGCAACCATGATGGGGGGAAACCTCCCTTATATCAAGCCAGTCTGTGAATCCTGATTGCCAATCCTCATTGAATGGTTCAGTACTGTTTGTAACCACCAGAGGGAGCTTCTGCTCAGAATTCATTTCCAAAACATTCACAACAGTGTTTGGTCAGTGTTTCATCAATGATTCAATGATCTTCTCAAAAAAAGTAAATAAACTGCAAAACTTCTGTCCATCATGATGTTAATCACGGACGGCATACCGATCCTACACGGACTGAACGGATATGTCTCTGATTTTTTTTGTGGACACAGTCTGCAAAAAACCCACAAACATGTAAACATGTCCATAGATTAGAATGGGTATGTGTTCTATCTGGGAAAAACACATTTGCTAAAAATGAAAGTCTGAATAAGACCTTAACCTTTTTCTCCTGGGGCCTTACCAATCAGAACTTGCTTGAGCCTTCCAAATGGAGGAAGTTTAGTGCGGCTCGCATGAAGTACCTGAGACTGGATTGCTGGCTTATCCTTAGGATATTCTATCAATGTATGACCAATGAGTGTCTGATCCCTGGGAACTGCACCATTACAGGAGAAATTAGGGAGGAGGGCGCAGTCAGATGGTCGTATAACATGGCGGATCGCATCATAGTGTTCGGACTGGCCGGCGACTCTCCTGACCTGAGCGTGACAGCATGTATTTTTATGCAGCTGTCATTCTTAGGTCAGGAGAGTCGCCGGCCAATACGAACATTGTGATGCGATCGTCGTCCGTGTTATATGGTCTGACTTCAGCCTTAGCGTGAAGACTCATAAGGGGAACCAGGTAAATGAATTTCGAGGGTCTGTTGTATTACATTGCTGGCAGAGGGTTTATGGGGAAAAATGACAAGGAGAAAGTTTTAAGTTTGAAAATGATATTGAACTCATGGTGGTGGGCACGTGGAAGTCTAGTGGGGGTGGGCAGCTGAGAAATTGTTCACCTGAGAATAGATGTTAGATAGCTGGAATGGTAGGAAAATGGGATTGGGAGATAGGTGAAACAGGTGGAGTTAGGGCCTTTTATAGGGCGAACAGGGACTGCAGGAGAAAAATACCATTTGGTAAGGAAAATTTTCATCCAACCCTTCATTGTGTTTATGTAATGTAGAACTCATGTGAAGACAAACGTCTGATTAGTGGGGTTTCGGTGATGGACCACAGCAAGTTAGATCTAGTTTTATGGCACTTGGCAGGACCTAGCTTACAGGATGTCACCAGGAGACATTGGACTTGGGCAGTTACAAAGGTTATATAAACATAAAGGTCCAGAGGCTACATGAGTGAGCCAGTGGTGACAAGAGGTATGGCTGGCCTAGGCCTTGGTCAGTCACAAAGGTTACAGAGATACGAAGATCTAGTGGCTGCATGGGTGAACCAGTGGTGATAAGATGCATGGCTGGCCTAGACCTTGGGCAGTCACAAAGGTTATAGAGACATGAAGGTCCAGTGGCTGCATTGGTGAACCAGTGGTGACAAGAGGCATGGCAGGCCCAGACCTTGGGCAGTCACAAAGGTTATAGAGACATGAAGGTCCAGTGGCTGCATGGGTGAACCAGGGGTGACAAGAGGCATGGCTGGTCTAGGCCTTGGGCAGTCACAAAGGTTATAGAGACATGAGGGTCCAGTGGCTGCATTGGTGAACCAGTGGTGACAAGAGGCATGGCAGGCCCAGACCTTGGGCAGTCACAAAGGTTATAGAGACATGAAGGTCCAGTGGCTGCATGGCTGAACCAGTGGTGACAAGAGGCATGGCTGGCCTAGGCCTTGGGCAGTCACAAAGGTAATAGAGACATGAGGGTCCAGTGGCTGCATGGCTGAACCAGTGGTGACAAGAGGCATGGCTGGCCTAGGCCTTGGGCAGTCACAAAGGTTATAGAGACATGAAGGTCCAGTGGCTGCATGGCTGAACCAGTGGTGACAAGAGGCATGGCTGGCCTAGGCCTTGGGCAGTCACAAAGGTTATAGAGACATGAGGGTCCAATGGCTGCATTGGTGAGCCAGCGTTGACAAGAGGCATGGCTGGCTCAGGCCTTGGGCAGTCACAAAGGTTACAGAGACGTGAAGGTCCAGTGGCTGCATTGGTGAACCAGTGGTGACAAGAGGCATGGCTGGCATAGGTCTGGTATACAGGAGCTGCAATGCTTGAACTTCTTATGAAATATTACACAATACTCAGTAAAAGCAATGGGTTTTTCATGTGATGAAAGTGCTTGTTCCTCTGAGTCAGACCCAATCAATCAAACTGATGGCTTAATGTCTATCAATGTGCTAGGTCCTCAAGCAACAGTTGTTCTTTACAGTTCCTTTCAGCTCAAGCTAATAGATGACAGCCGTCCGGCCCAGGGACCCCCCTACTATTAGCTCAGAATCCAATAAATAGGGATTTTATAATCAGACATCCCCACTAAATCACCACATTTTCATTTTAGCTCCAGTTTATCTACTCCTAGTACATTTCACAACGGATTCTATCGTCATCCTGCCCTTGGTCTACAGATACAGATACCTTTCATGATCTGTGTGTTTCCGCCTGCATTAGACGGGTCACGTACAATGATCGGACTCTCGCCCCCTCCCGGTCACGCTTCAGTTTATAGTAATTAAATAATAACGGCATAGGCTCCTTTTCCTGTGACTTGTTTGTGATTTTCCTAACATAATGTATTACCGCCTTCCAGATGGCCGATGGATCTGCTCATTGCCACAAACTGTGCTGCAAATTTGCCTGCGCTAGGCTGTAATCTGCTCTCTCCAAACAACAAATAAAATACATAATTAATGCAATCAGTAAAATATTTAGTAATGACGCAGGATAAGAAATGGCATTTCACTCTGAGCTAAAGAAATCTTTTTTTTAGCAACTTCTATCTGATTTTAGAAAAGTCGGAAGACAAGTGATATGAGTACAATCACATTTACTACGTGGGTTGTCACGCAGGTTTTCTGAATGGCAAATCTATAATTGCACTAATATATCTCCTGCATTTATCCATCAGTACATAATTAGGCAGATTTATGGGGGGCACCAGTGTCAAGCATGGGTTTTTCAGGGTTCTCCAGTTTACTGCTCCATATAACCAAGATATAACCAAGTTGTATGACTCTTGTCCTTTAATTAAAGGGGTTTTCCTACCATATTAAGTACGGTAATTACATACTCCCACCGGTCATCTAAAGGAATGAGCGCTCTCTTGCACTGGCTGTCCAAAAAAATGCTGCGTAGCCCTATTCACATGACCCCAGTGATGATGCTGTGTTAGACCCCAAAGGGACCTTTACACTTGGGATGAGTGGGAGCCACACTGTTTCATCCTTGCATTATGTCATAACATTGCAAAATGGGATTATCTAGAGATAAGTGAATCGATTCAGTGCACATCAAATTTTGGAGTTCTCGGCGAATTAAAAAATTTGCAGATTGCTTTGAGCAAATTGTCTAAAATGTCCATTTAACATATTGCATAAAATTAAATCACGTGACCTTGCTTGTCATGTACAGTCACAACTTAGCAATAGAGAAGTGAGAGGGCACCATGGTCGCGCAGTGTTTAATATTGTATGGTGGCTCAGTGGTTAGCACTGCAGCCTTGCAGTGCTGGGATCTTGGGTTTAAATCCCACCAAAGCAACATCTGCAAAGAGTTTGTATGTTATCCCCATGTTTATGTGGGTTTCCTTCGAGTACTCCAGTTTCCTCCAACACTCCAAATTCATAGTGATAGGGAATTTAGATTGTTGAGCCCCGATGGGGACAGTAGTGTCTGTAAAGTGCTATGGAATTAATGGCGCTATATAAGCGAATAAAACAAAGCCATAAAACACTGATTAAATAGTGTGCGACAGCACAGCAATGAAGAAGCATACATGTTTTTCAGGGCAGTTGGAGTACTTTTGATTCACAATTAATCGATTTGTTACAAATCAAATTTCCGAAGAAAATTTGGCAATTTCAAATTTTCAAAGATTTGCTCATCTCTACTGCCAGAGATCTGTTTTTCAGACTAGGGTCATTATACAAATGCAGTGACATTTCTGGTGCTGGTTGGGGAACACTGATGTGTAGCATACCGCATATGTCAGCAGGAGTAGACATACTTTGTGCTTTCAAACATCTGTCACTCACTTGTCAAAGCGCCCTCCAAAGAATGTCCTGATGGCGGTGAGGTCAGGGGACACTGCGGGATGTGCCGCTGAGCAGGCCGGTTTTAAAAGACCAAACTGTTGCTGAAATTAGAAAACAAAAGATCAAGATCCATAACCTGACAGTATAGATATAAAACACTCCTGTCTCTTATGTGGCCCACAGAATGGAGACACATGGCATGTGGGGCCCCAAAATAATTTCTCCCTTTGGGCTCCTTTCCACTTGCGAGAAATACGTCCGATTCTCGCATGTGAAATCCCAGCTCTGGCCCCGACACTCGGGAGTGGAGTGCGCGGCTGCATGTATTTGTATGCAGCTGTACACTCCACTCCCGAATGCCGGCCCCAGAGCTGGGATTTCACATGCGAGAATCGGACGTATTTGTCGCAAGTGGAAAAGAGCCCTTTAAACCATGCCTCACTAACAAGGGAGGCGAGATCTGCCTGGGTTTCGGGAATATCTGCTTGGGGTTTCGGGTATCCTGCGATTTTTACTTACAAAGGTTAGAAAGGTGAGGGGTTGGTATTTCAAATAAGGGAGACTTCTTTCACATATCACCATACTCCAAAGTATAACACTGTTCCTGTAAAAAATACCTAAGATTGTATTTTCCTACGCTAATGAATCGTCCGGAATTAAAAAACAGACTTCCAGGAAGAATTGCCTGATTTACTGGGTTCAGTTGAAACTTTCCAAAAATCAAAAATTTTTGAAGGTTTTTGGGCCCTGTGGCTTCTGAGACCCAAGGCATGGAGCTAGTGGAAAAATAAGTGTAGAGGGATAGAGAATGGCCATTGAGTGGCGCGACTTCAGTCAATGGCTATTGCCCCAAATTTGGTTCTTTGGATGCACCGCGGAACTAAATGTCTTCTGCTTGTTATCTTTCATAAGTTGGCAAGTATTCCTAAGGTGATTCAAGGGGAGATTCTTCAGCTTCGGGGACATTTTTTATTAGTTAACTGAGAATCCATCTTTGAGTTTGAAACTCTGTTATCTCTATTCTCCTGAGCTCATGCTGATTTGTGACGACAGTAGAGCTGAACTTTGATGTGGTCATAAATTAGCTGAGAGGATCTCACAAAAATGATAGAACGAAAAGTTAGAAACTCCCCGTCATAATGAGCTCACCAGTGGATTCTCACTTAAAGAGAACCTGTCATCAGGATTTTATACCCCAAGCTAAGAGCATCTATATAAAGGTGCTTTAATACTGAGTAAATCCTTACCTTTCTTGTAGAAATCTGTTTTGCTGTTTTAGCTAAATCCATAGTTGAAATTGTATGTTAATAAAGTGCAAGTGCAGTGGGCGGGGCAATGCACTCACAGCTCTCCTGCCTCTCTACCTATTCCCCCGCCCACTACCTGTCTCTGACTGACAGCACTATAACACGAATGACCGGCCAATTAGAGACAGTAGGCAGGCAGCGGGCAAGGACTATTTAGAGAGGCAGGAGAGTTGTAAGTGCATCATCAAACCCACTGCACTTGCACTTCATTAGCATACAATTTCAACTATGGATTACTCTAAAACAGCAAAGCGGATTTCTACAAGAAAGGTAAGGATTTAATCAGCATGACAGCACCTTTGTATGCACACCATTTGTTTGGGGAATAAAATCCTGATGACAGGTCGCCCTTAACATAAATAATCTGTAGCCAGCAATGTGCAGGGAAGCAAAAGGTCTGAGTCTGAAAAAAAACAAAACAAAAGTGCAAAAGTTTTAATGAAAATCAAGTGCAAATATTGCTTAGCAAAAAATACATGCATTTCAGTGAAAAAAGAAAAATGCCATGGACGATGTCTTCCTTCTTTAAATTTGTACCCAGCATGTCTATCGTAGTGTGACAGCAATGTATAATTCTATATTGTTTCAGAGGAAAGAAACAATATTATAAAATAGACTTCTCCCATTTTACCGCTCGATCACAGTGCAGCTCCGTTTGTTCTAGGATATTATGAGTGCAAGCTGGATTTTATAAAATAAAACATAGGAACATAGGAAGGGGTCTTCTAGTTTTTCTATATTGAAAAGTGTTACAATTTTCTTTATACTTACTTTATTCTTATTTCTTCAGCTTTCCTAATGTTTGTTCCTTATTTACTTCTACTTCTAGAAATCTGTCCTGGCGATGTGATGGGCATACGGGTGCATGGTTTGTCAGTTACCATACAGAGCAAACCGTGCACCTGTGTGCCCATCACATCGCCAGGACAGAAGATGATCGGAAAGGGAACGATGCAGGCTCCGACTGAATGGTGGCAAGCGGAGATCATGAAACATATAGGGACATTGGTGCAGAACATATACTGGAAAATAGTATAACTTTTCATACAAAGAATAATATTTATTTACTGAAACCAGAATACCCCTTCCAGGAATACTTATACCTCCTAATATATAATCTGCTAAAATGTAGTCCTTAAATCTCGGATTATGAAATCTGTGAATCTGGAGGGACATCGCTCGTTTGGATATCCTTCTCTTTGATGCTACCTGTCGAATTTAAAGCTTTAGCAGCCTTTTTAACTCAATCTAACATGTACACGGCCCCATAGACTAACATTGGTCCAAGTGCGATCCGATCTTTTGTCTGATTACACTCGGACAGCAAGTACGCTTGTGTGCACCTGCCCTAAAGGTGTTAAATGCTATCACAGCCTCTGGACACGTAAAATCAATCATTTTGATCATTTCAGTTGGCCATCATTTATGGAGTGAAATCGTTTGCCGTGCTGATGGCAGACACTGTCTGTGAACGTGTGCTCTGTAAGGTTGGAAAATGTGAAGCTAAATGGGCCAAAATCAGACGATCACTTGGGTCAAGCAAATTGCGTAGTTGTCTTTTAATAAGTGTCTCGTCTCCCTGTTAAGTCTGGCAAGTTGATGGTCGGATCGTTCATACAATCAGGACACTCATGTAACCTGACTGGTCCACAACTTAAGGTGCACCCTGTATAAAAGTCAAGTAACCATGGCAGACCCCAATGAGGGACAGAGGGTGTTGAGAGAAGAGAAATGTAGGTTCTTGCTGGAGATGATCTTGGTAAGAATTGTAGTCACTCTCTCCTTCACGTGGGGCAAGGAGTCCGCATGCTGCCCTAACACTACATCCAAACATCCTGGGCCAGGGCAGAGGGGCTCGCTGGCACCCAGCACCCTGGCACATGACATCCCTCTGTTATTACACTACGCCCCATAGGTATTACCCATATTACGAGTCCGGGGTCCACATGCTGTAGAAATAGTAATAATTTTGAGACTCACAGGACAGACACAGAGCAAGCGGAGAGTCACTTACGTGTCACTTACAGGAGAGCATCAGCATGTAGGTACCAAGTGTCCAGAGAAGATGGTGAGAAGCAGGAGAAGAAAAGAAGGAGGAGGAGAGACCTGTCAGATGTCTTCACACTGGCTGTATGACTCCACTCTCTATCTCTTCTCCCTCCACCCCTATATCGGTCCTCTCGCCTCACTCTTTACCATAGTTCCCGTGTGTGAGCCTCATGCTTTCGTCCGTATTTCTAGCACCCTTTCCTCTCGCCTCGTTCTTCTTTCTGGATAACCTCTCCTAGTGTTAGCACTTTCTCCTTCACCTCTTTAGCCCCCTCTCTCCCGTCTGTGCACTTGCATTGCTGTAAGCGAGGGGGGTCCGTGAAGAACGCTCAGGTTGGTGCTAAGCTTGTAGGGGTGCAGACCCCATTAGGCCCCCTACCAACCACCAGGAGATTTGGTTCACTAGAGAAAATTCGGCGCAGCTTCTGCGGGAGAAATGAAGAGATCTCAGCAGACGGACAGACTCATTATGGGAA
Source organism: Oophaga sylvatica (assembly GCA_033576555.1). NCBI lineage: Eukaryota > Metazoa > Chordata > Amphibia > Anura > Dendrobatidae > Oophaga > Oophaga sylvatica. Next base: position 507,584,624 of record JARQOD010000004.1, read on the forward strand.
ATCAGCTGCTGTTGCTAGGAAACCAAATTCTTTTTTATCTGGAATCTGCCAGCAACAGAAAACAAATTATTCCAAATCCTTCTCGCACCCCGCAGCCCAGCACCTTCTGCTGTTCCTGGGCATGCACCCTCTGCTCCTCTAATGCATACATTACCCTGGCACAGCAGCATCTGCTATCTCTGCCCCGACATTACCGCTCCTCTAGGATCTCTGCTATTTCTGGTCGCTCACTTCGATATTAATGAAATCTCTGGTATTTTTGTGCACTCACCGGACCAGAATTCTTCATGCATAAAATACACAGAGACACGGAAAAGCTGATTGCAGATAAAGGCCAAGCTTTATATAACACATTTCCAGATGAGCCCCCAAACCTAAAAACCTGGCAGTTCCCAAAAATCCATCTGCGGAAGTTGCCTATCATCTGTCCCATACAGACTATGAGTGCGCACCAGGTCAGGTACCTGCAGGAGGCCGAATCTGGAATCGGGAGTTTTCGGATCTAATCTTAGGACTTAAAGTTCTGGTAATGGTCAAAGAAGATGGGAACATTGTCTGCGTGACAGTCAGAGCTGCAATCACTATTCTGCCAGCTTCACTGCTGAAATCTGTCAGCATTCCATCCATGCATGCTCCATATCTGTACGGAGGTGATTTACATTCTGGGCATGGTACAGTAATCTGATCTATGATAATCAACTGCTCACTGTTAAGTCAGGTTCACATTGCTCAACTGCAAGGACCATGATACAGCCAGACAAAAGCCGGCCATACACGCGGGATAACCGTCAGCCGAACGTTCCTTGGCAGACGTATACCTATCCCGACTCTGGAAAGCCATTGCCAAAATTGGTCCCACCATTTTTTTTTTTTTTTTTTTAAATACAGTGGCATGTAAATGTTTGGGGCCCCCTGGACAAAATCACTGTTGTTCTGAACAGTTAAGCAAGTTGAAGATTGAATGATCTCTAAAAGGCCTAAAATTAGAGATGACACATTGCCTTTATATTTTAGGCAAAAAAAAATATATTTTTTTATCATCTTTTACATTTTAAAAATTAGAAAAAGGAAAACAGGCTGATGCAAAAGTTTGGGCACCCTTGGAGATTTTTGTCCTCAGATAACTTTGATCATGGTTTTAGAACTTTCACAACCTTGGAATATTTTTGTTTTTGCTTTTTTTATGTTTGGCTCCCCTATCTTCCCAAAGTCATAACTTTTTTATGTTTCCGTGAGAGCCTGGACAAGTTGTACTTTTGAACAACACCATTTGATTTTACCAGGGCTCGCTCCAGGTTTTTATGGGCCCCGGGCGAAAGAGCCTCAGTGGGCCCCTTTAACACAGACCACGATTCATGATGCACAGATACTGCAGAGAAATATGGGTATAGTACAATGCCAAACACTTCACTTCTTCCATTACATGATGATATCTATTGTAAATTGTACAATAGCTCAAAAAACCGCCAAATCCTCACAGCGCACAGTACAGACTGGACAGTACAGTCCTCCATACAATATTATGGGCATCACATAGTCCTCCATACAGTATTATGGGCCAAATGTAATGCTCCATAAAGAATATTGGACCCCAAATAATGCTCCATACAAAATATGGAGCTCTCCTCTGCACTGTGCTGCGTTCTGCGCTGTTACGGCTCAGGAAAGGGCGCTGTGGAAAAACTCCCTAACATCATCATCATTGACTCCCATCATCATCATTGCCTCCCCATTATCATCACCTCCCCATCATCATTGCCTCCCCATCATCATCACCTCCCCATCATCATTGCCTCCCCATCATCATCACCTCCCCATCATCATTGCCTCCCCATCATCATCACCTCCCCATCATCATTGCCTTCCCATCATCATCACCTCCCCATCATCATTGCCTCCCCATCATCATTGCCTCCCCATCATCATTGCTTCCCCATCATCTTCGCCTCCCCATCATCATCGCCTCCCCATCATCATTACCTCCCCATCATCATTGCCTTCGGGCCCTGGCTCCTCACCACCATCACTGCCTCCCCCCCACCACCATCACACATACAGCATCACACACAGACAGCACCGCAGCGCTCACTCACATATACACACACAAAGCACCGCACTGCATACACACACACTGATACACACACACTGATACACAATGATGACGTCATTTAGTGGCACTGCTGTGAGAGGAAGCGCCGGCGCCCTGCAGGCGCCCCCTGGAGCCTGGAGCTGCGGCAGCGGAGGCACGGGGAGAGGTGAGTATTGCGCCGGCTGCTGCTGGGGCCCTGAGCAAGCGGGGGGGGCCCAGTGGCGGCGCTGGCACCGCTCTCCTCCGCTGACGGGCGCCAGGGTGCCCGACGGCGAGTGGGCCCCCCGCCTGCTCAGGGCCCCGGCACTTGCCCAGGTATGCCGGTGCTGACGCCGGCCCTGGATTTTACCATATAGTGCACTGGAAAACTAAAAAAAATTCCAAGTGCAGTGAAGTTGTAAAATAAAGTGCAATTCCACAATTTTATTTAGGTTGTATTTTTGTTTACTAAATGCTATACACTGCCATTATGATTCTCCAGGTCATTATGAGCTTGGAAATGCCAAACATGTATAGGTTCTTTTCTATTTAAGTGGTGAAAAAAAAAATCTAAACTTTAGTAAAAAAAAAAAAGAAATTGCACCATTTTCTGAGACCTGTAGTATCTCCATTTTTCGTGATCTGGGACTGGGTAAGGGTTTATTTTTTCATGCTGAGCTAAGGATTTTGACACCATTTTGGTGTAGATACAATGTTTTGATTGCCTGTTATTGCATTTTTTTGCAAAATTGGGGCAACAAAAAAAAAGCAATTCTGTCTTTTTGATTTTTTTCCTTGTTATGCCGTTCACCGATCTGATTAATTTCTTTATATTTTGATAGATTGGGCATTTATGAACACAACGATACCAAATATGTATATTTTTTTTTATTCTTTTATATTGAATGGGGCAAAGGGGGGGGTGATTTGAACTTTTAATATATTTTAATTTTTTTCAATATTTTTCAAAACATTATTTTCTACTGTTTACTTGCTTCAATAGTCTCCCTAGGAGACTTGAAGCTGCAATAGTCTGATTGCCTGTGCTACAGATAGCATGACTTCAGAACCCCCGCTTGACTGTAAAAGACCTTAAGAAAGATTTGGTTGACTCTGGAGTTGTGGTACTCTTCTGTTCAGAGACATCTGCACAAATATGGCCTTCATGGAAGAGTCATCAGAATAAAACCTCTCCTGCATCCTCACCATAAAATTCAGAGTCATAAGTATGCAAAAAAACATCTAAACAAGCCTGATCCATTTTGGAAACAAGTCCTGTGAACCGATGAGGTTAAAATAGAATGCTTTGGCTACAATGAACAAAGCTACGTGTGACGAAAAAAGGGCACAGAATTTCAGGAAAATAACATTTTGCCTACCATTAAGCATGGGGCTGGATCAATCATGCTTTGGGGTTTTGTTGCAGCCAATGGCATGGGGAACATTTCACGGGTAGAGGGAAGAATGGATTCAATTAAATTTCAACAAATTCTTGATGCAAGCATAACACCAGCTGTAGAAAAGCTGAAGTTGAAAAGAGGATGGCTTCTACAAATGGATAATGATCCTAAACACATGTTAAAATCCACAATAGACTACCTCATAAAATGCAAACTGAAGGTTTAACAATGGCCTTCACAGTCCCCTAATCTGATCATCATTGAAAATCTGTGGCTAGACCTCAAAATAGCAGTGCATGCAAGACGACCCAGGAATTTCACACAACTGGAAGACTTTTTCAAGGAAGAATGGATGAAAATCCCTCAAACAAGAATTGAAAGACTCTTGTCTGGCTACAAAAAGCGTTTACAAGCTGTGATACTTGCAAAAAGGGGTGCCGAAACCTTTGCGATAGTCCATTTTCCTTTTTGTAATTTTTAAAAAGATGAAAATAGAAATGTAAAATGTAATATAAAAGATGAAAAAATATATATTTTTTGCCTAAAATAATAATAATAATCTTTATTTATATAGCGTCAACATATTCTGCAGCGCTTTACAGTTTAACAGTTTCAAAACACAAGTCATAAGAAACAATGTTAACAATATAATAATTAAAGCAAAATAAGACGACCCTGCTCGTGAGAGCTTACAATCTACAATGAGGTGGGGGAGATACAAAGTACAGGTGTGTATATGAGTCGCACGCCAGGGCCTGTGGGGTACTCGGCACCGAGCCCGTTCACTTCTATGGGGATGTCACGGCGACACAGCTCGGTCCGTGGCCCTGGGCGCTCACTGAAAAGGGGAATATTTACAGGGGATTAAAGTATTTGTAGGATGTTCATGACGCCACCTGTGGTACCTGGTCAGGGTGACCAGCGCTGCTATGCAGATCCGCTGAAGGGTTGGTGTTGGGCAGCAAGGTGTTAAGCCTTCCACAGGCAAGGCTGGTGTCCTTCAGGGTAAACGGAGTGTAGGGGTGCAGGATGGAGGAGGGGAGTTCAGCAGCAGGAGTAATAAGATAGACACACACAAAAGTCTCTTTCTGTACCTTTACTGATGGAATGGCAGGCACGTCCCGGGGTGCTGGCAGGGTGAAGGATGCACGTTCAGTTCTTCCCACTGAGTAGGTGTAGGGCCTCCTTTCTCCTGTAATGTAAGTCTCTGACCTGTATGAAACGAGGTCTAACTCTGTCTTCAACTTTACACCCGGCTGATTTTGTGTAGGACTTTCTATTGGAAGAACACAGTCTCTAATGGCTGTTCCTGCCAGACTCCTGTCTTCCTAACCCAGCCACGTATCAACACCTATGGGCTCCTGCGACTTGTAGTCCCACAGGGTCTCCGGTATCTCCTGCTAGTCGTGAAGGATCCAGCAAGCTCGGACCCGGCGTCCGGTTAATCAGAGTAGAGGTAAGCTATCAATGCTATTTCCACCTCTGTCACTCTCTTCTTATCCACTCGCCTTTCGTCCTACTCGACCCTCACATAAGCACATGCTAGCAGATGGTGGACTGCTTCTTCCCTTTCTTCACCGCTCTCAAAGCGTCGGCACGCTTGCTCACTGAACTGCACTCGGTTGACTCAGTTCTGACTAGGCTGGAGTGGCTTTCTTTCCACTTGTACTAGCCTCCACATGTATGAACTAATCTTGGAGCTGAAGATTTCAGGTTCTTTCAGCAACTGCTGTTCTCTCTCTCTTCTCTCCAAGAGAATTAAACTCAGACTGATCTGAGAACTGATCTACTCTCCACGTAGACTCAGACTAATCTGCTCTCTGAGTGTCTTCACCATCCTTATATACACTAAAAAGGCTCCCTCTGGTGGCTCTAGGGATTGGTGAAGATGTGTGTATGCATATTGGGTCCTCTAGTGGTCATTACCTTCGGTGCATCCCTCTGGGAAATGAGATTCCAAGCTCAGCTGGGCTCTACATATATACAATGGTGTATTTACAATGATGGTCCAGCCATCTTGAGGGAGTGAGGGATGGATGGAGATAGTGAATGGGCTACACACACACACACTTACACATAGAATGACTTTGATTAGTGAACGTGATAGGCCGCTCTGAACAAATGTGCTTTGAGGGAGCGCCTGAAACCATGCAAATTGTGGATAGTCCTAATTTCTTTGGGTAGAGTATTCCAGAGGATTGGCGCAGCGCGGGAGAAGTCTTGGAGTCGGGAGTGGGAGGTATGGATTAGTGCAGAGGTTAGTCGAAAGTCGTTTGCAGAGCGCAGCAGTCGGTTAGGCCGATAAATAGAAATGATGGAGGAGATGTAGGGGGGGTGCTGCACTGTGGAGAGCTTTGTGGGTGAGAACAAGTACTTTGAATTGGATCCTATAATGAATGGGCAGCCAATGTAAGGACTGGCGAAGAGCGGACGCGTCCGAGTACCGATTAGCCAGATGGATGACCCTGGCTGCTTCATTCAGTATGGACTGGAGAGGGGATAGTCGAGTAATGGGGAGGCCAAGTAATAGAGCGTTGCAGTAGTCCAGGCGGGAGTGGATCAATGCTACAGTGAGGGTTTTTGTTGTTTCCATGGTGAGAAAAGGGCGGATTCTAGAGATGTTCTTTAGGTGTAGACGGCAAGAGCAGGCAAGAGATTGTATATGGGAGGTGAAGGAGAGATTGGTGTCAAACATAACACCCAGACAGCGAGCCTGCTGCCGGGGTGTTATTATGGTGCCGCCCACGGAGAGGGAAATGTCAGATTTAGGGAGGTTAGTAGATGGCGGGAGCAGAAGAAGTTCAGTTTTGGAGAGGTTGAGTTTCAGAAAGATAGCAGACATGATGTTGGAGACTGCGGACAGATGGCCACTGGCGTTCTTTAGTACAGCGGGGGTAAGGTCGGGGGATGACGTGTATAGTTGTGTGTCATCAGCATAAAGATGGTACTGAAAGCCAAATCTGCTGATGGTCTGTCCGATTGGGGCCGTGTAGAGAGAGAAGAGAAGGGGGCCAAGGACTGAGCCTGGGGTACCCCGACAGTGAGAGGAAGAGGAGATGATGTGGAGCCAGAGAACGAAACACTGAAGGAGCGGTCAGAAAGATAGGAAGAGAACCAGGAGAGAACAGTGTCCTTAATACCTAGTGACTGGAGCCTACACAGTAGGAGACGGTGGTCAACAGTGTCGAAAGCTGCAGAAAGGTCAAGAAGAATGAGCAGAGAGTGGTCACCGTTACGTTTTGCTGTTAGAAGGTCATTGGTCACTTTGATGAGTGCAGTTTCAGTCGAATATAGGGGCGGAAGCCGGACTGTGAAGGGTCTAGAAGGGAGTGAGTGGAGAGGTAACGGGTAAGTCGGGAGTAGACTAGGCGCTCCAAGAGTTTAGAGATGAATGGGAGATTGGAGACCGGTCTGTAGTTGTTTGTGCAGGAAGGGTCGAGAGCAGGTTTCTTTAGTAATGGAGTAACGATGGAGTGTTTGAAGGAGGATGGGAAAATGCCAGAGGAGAGTGAGAGATTAAAGATTGTGGTTAGGTGAGTTGTGACAACTGGAGAGAGAGACTGGAGGAGATGTGAGGGAATGGGGTCGGTAGTGCATGTAGTCGGACGAGAGGAAGAGAGGAGTCTGGAGACTTCTTCTGTGATGGGATCAAAAATACAAAGGAAATGTGTCATCTCTAACTTTAGATCTTTTAGAAATTGTTTAACCCCTCTCTGCCATCAGACGTACTATTCCGCCCATGTGACCTGGGACTTAATTCCCATGGACGGAATAGTACGTCATCGGCAATCGGGCGCGCTCACGGGGGGGGGAAGCGTGGCCGATTGCGGCCGGGTGTCAGCTGATTCTCAGTGCTGACACACGGCACTAAGTGCCAGGAGCGGTCACAGACTGCACCCGGCACTTTAACCCCCAGAACACTGCGATCAAACAGGATCACAGCGTTTTGGGAGCAGGTAGAGGGCTGACAGCCCCTCTGCCTTTGGATTGGAGACTCTGCGGCGTGACGCAGGGTCCCGATCGCTGTCATGGAGACCCGATGTCGTCATGACGACATCCGGGTCTCCAGAGCCGAGAAACTTCCTGTCATGTGCAGTGCATGTCAGGAAGTTTCTCAGGTCAGTGTGCACTGAGTGCAGCGCCGACAGCTTCTGTAGCATGCAGCTGCTGCTTCATCTGCATGCTATAAAAGTGATCAGCCTGCATAAAATCATTGTCCCATAGTGGGACAAAGTGTAAAACTTAATGAAATAGAAAAAAATTTTTTTAAATAATTGTAAAAATATTTTTAAAAATAAAAATAAAAAAAATCAATATTTATTCTATCACTAAATAAATATTTGAATAAAAAAATCTAAATAATAAAAATACACATATTTGGTATCACCGCATCCGTAACGACCCGACCTATAAAACTATCCCACTAGTTAACCACTTTAGTGAACACCATAAAAAACAAGGCAAAAAAACAATGCTTTATCATCATACCGCCGAACAAAAAGTGGAATAACACACGATCAAAAAGACGATTATAAATAAGCATGGTACCGCTGGAAATGTCATCTTGTCCCACAAAAAACGAGCCGCCATACAGCATCATCAGCGAAAAAATAAAAAAGTTATAGCTCTCAGAATAAAGTGATGCAAAAACAATTATTTTTTTCTATAAAATAGTTTTTATTATATAAAAGCACCAAAACATAAAAAAATATAAATGAGGTGTCGCTTAATCGTACTGACCCGAAGAATAAAATTGCCTTATCAATTTTACCACACGTGGAACAGTATAAACGCCCCCCCAAAAGAAATTCCTGAATTGCTGGTTTTTGCTCATTCGGTCTCCCAAAAATCAAAATAGAAAGTGATCAAAAAATGTCATGTGCCCGAAAATGGTACCAAAAAAACGCCAACTCGTCCCGCAAAAAACAAGACCTCACATGACTGTGGGCCAAAATATGGAAAAATTATAGCAATCAAAATGTGATGATGCAAAAAATATTTTTTGCAATAAAAAACGTCTTTTAATGTGGGACAGCTGCCAATTATAAAAACCTGCTATAAAGGGGTTTGATCACTGTGATAGACACTATCACAGTGATCAAAATAAAAAAATAGTAAATCAAACCCCTCTTTATCACCCCCTTAGTTAGGGAAAAATAATAAAATAAAACAATGCTTTTATTTCCATTTTCCCATTAGGGTTAGAGTTGGGCTAAAGTTAGGGTTAGGGTTGGGGCTAGAGTTGGGGTTAGGGTTTGGATTACAGTTACGGTTGGGATTAGGGTTAGGGTTGGATTGGGATTAGGGTTAAGGTGTGTTAGAGTTAGGTTTGTGGTTAGAGTTATGGTTAGGGTTGGGATTAGGGTTAGGGGTGTGTTGGGGTTAAGGTTGGAGTTAGAATTGGGTTGTTTCCACTGTTTAGGTACATCAGGTGCTTTCCAAACACAACATGGTATCTGATCTCCATTCCAGCCAATTCTGCGTTTAAAAAGTCAAACGATGCTCCTTCCCTTCTGAGCTCTGCCATGTGCCTAATCAGTGGTTTACCCCACATATGGGGTATTAGCGTACTCAGGACAAATTGCACAACAATTTTTAGGGTCCAATTTCTCCTGTTACCATTGAGAAAATAAAAAAAATATGATTTTTTTTACTGCTCTACGTTATAAACTTCTGTAAAGCACTTGGGGGTTCAAAGTTCTCATCACACATCTAAATAAGTTCCTTAGGGGGTCTACTTTCCAAAATGGTGTCAGTTTCCACTGTTTATGCACATCAGGGGCTCTTCAAACGCGACATGGCGTCTGTTCTCAATTCCATCCAATTTTGCATTGAAAAGTCAAACGGCGCTCCTTCCCTTCCAAGCTCTGCCATGCACCCAAACAGTGGTTTACCTGCATATATATTGGGTATCAGCGTACTCAGGACAAATTGTACAACTTTTGGGGTCCAATTTCTCTTGTTACTCTTGGTAAAATAAAACAAATTGGATCCGAAGTAAATTTTTTGTGAAAAAAAATTAAATGTTCATTTTTTAAAACATTCCAAAAACTCATGTTAAGCATCTGAAGGGTTAATAAACTTCTTGAATGTGGTTTTGAGCACCTGGAGGGGTGCAGGTTTTCGATTGGTGTCACTTTTGGGTATTTTCTATCATATAGACTCCTCAAAGTGACTTCAAATGTGAGGTGGTCCCTAAAAAAAAAAATGGTGTTGTAAAAAAAATTTTGGTTCCAAAACTGTGCTGATGTAAAGTAAACATGTGGGAAATGTTACTTATTAAGTATTTTATGAGGAAGTAAACCGAAGGATTTCCGAAACTCGTAGGAATTGGTTCTGTATGTTATATCCAGGATGCTGATACAGTTGAAAGTATTAGATCGCAGTGATGAAATATGGATCGTCAACTGACGTTTCCTCCTCCATCATTCTTTGTCTGATATCTCTGATTCGCTATGTCTCTTTCCTCGTGCAGGTGTAAGGGGTGCTGAGGCCAGTTTAATACTCTGCACTCCTTGTATACCTCCCTGGTATATTTCCTTTGTCATGTACTGTATATATTGTGTATTGCAATGTACCTCTGTTTATATGTTGTAAGGATCCCTATGGGCAGAGGAACCCTGTAGCACCGGAGTTGGGTGCAGTGTGGCCTGTACGGGCCATGGTTGGACGTTGAGTATTGTTTTTCCCCCTCCCCAAGTCCTGTTGCGCCTCCCCTGCTGGATTGCAGGAACTCTAACCCTGAGGGGTTACGTGCCCTTGGACTGAAAATGGACTGTATGTGGCTGCTGAAAAGGACTGTGTTTTAGTTTGTTATGAATAACCTGAATTTTACCCCTAGGAAAAAGCAGCTCACATGTGTTAAAGGGTCGTACTCTCCACACAGGGGGGAGGGGGAGAACTTGAACAGGAGGACCTGATGAGCAAGCCGTGTCAAAAAGGACGTGGACTGTAGCTGATGGGACTGTGGTGAGTCCTAATGCGAACTGTATACATGCTCGGGTCCTGGAAACAAAGGGGACCGGAGCCAATTCAACTTGTAATGCTTACTGGACGACCCGAGTATCGTGCCGGGTCATCGAAGACTGTAACCAGGTTCCTGTCCAAGGCACACTGCTGGCCACAAGGTCAAAGGTGAACATTAAACAAAATAAATGGACTCTTATGTAGAGTAAAGAGACTTTATTACAGTTAACTACGTTTTGAAAAAAAAAAACATGTGTGTTTTACGTGAAAGTTATGTTGTACCTGCACTGTATGGTCGGGGACAACCATATTTTAGGAGGGAGTAGTGTAAGGGGTGCAGAGGCCAGTTTAATACACTGCACTCCTTGCATATGTCCTTGGTATATTTCCTATGTCATGTACGGTATGGACCTCGATATACATGTGAGTGGACTACAAAGTGTTACTGTGACGGGGGGCCAGAGGGTGACTGAACCGCCACTATTTCTTATGTCATGTACGGTATGGACCTCGATATACATGTGAGTGGACTATAAAGTGTTACTGTGACGGGGGGCCAGAGGGTGACTAAACCGCCACTGTTAGCCATGACTACCACCACCCTGGCTCCCGTTGCACAGGCATTGTAGGGCCTTCAGTATCTATGGTTATAACCACTGATATAATGGCAGTTAGCTAGTTGCTAGTGGTCGTAACCATAGATACCTTAGGTACTGCAATGCCCTGCACATGAGGAAAAAGACATAGTTAATCAAAAAACTATACTACATTTCTAATTAAAAGGTGTTTGCTAATAATCTTATCATTACACCTATTGGGATAGGATCTTGGTGATGGGAATACCTCTTTAACTTCAGGAGAAGGATACAAAAAAGGGAGGGAATTAGGATGGGTGGTGTCATGGTCTCCGGAAAATATAGTTACCGGTTAGTGTAATTATCATTTTTTGCCAAGCCCATGACAGAGGAAATATCCATAGGCTGGAACCACTGCCTGCAAAACTTTACTTCTCAAGGAAAGATCAGAGGAAGATGACAGATGCAGCTGATAGTGTTTGAAAAAGGCAAAAGGAGTGCACTAAGGTGCAGGCTTATAAATGGCTGTATGAAAGCATCAGGTCTCTCTGTCCAAAGGTAGAAGATATACAGTACCTCTGGTAATGAGCTTTAAGACCACTCAGTACTGGAGAAGAACTACACTAATAAGCCAAGGTAATGGTAGATTGGATCCACCTAGCAAACAGGCTTTCCACGCATGTGTTGTGGCTGTCGAACATCCCCGAGACATGCAGCCGCGGCGACTCAAACATAGTATTGGAGCCGACCGAAGGTACTCTATTAGCACACGAGCGAGTTCAGAAAACACATTATCCGAGCACGTTCACTCACCACTAATACCTAGGTTATTGCATAAAGAAGGGAGAATAATATTTTGGAAGACATATGAAATGTGTGCTGGGGCAGAAGGACACGTGGCCATTATACAGCTGAGTACATGTCTTAAGCCTTTATTTGATATTTATTAATCCTTTTACTTGTTTTTTTGGATACTAACAGCAGTTACATTATGTATTAGGAGTTCCTTGTATTTAACTTTATTTATTCAGCATTTATATTTACCATTATACATTGTGGTTGCTTCTCTTTGGCCTTTGTAGTCTTCCATTTTTATATGAGCCATCTTGTAATTTTTAATTATTTATTTTACATAATAATACTAAAGATTGATATTTTTAATTGCATTTTTTTTGGGCGTTTTTTGCAGGTTGTGATTGTATATCTATAGTGCCAAGTTACTAATGGGTATATGTTCCTACTGAGTTTTTGTGCATTGTTAATTTTATATGTCTAGGGCCGACATGAGACAGTCCTGAAAGTGAAGTTCTATTGTAAGCTTTATGATCTCCATTTTTCCTTAAACAGGTGTCTATTTATAAGTTTTAGGTTTATGATCATTCTTAATACAAATCCCTCATTAGGATCAACCCTCCTAAGCCGTTTATATGGGGATGTAGGTCTTAGGAAGCTGAATAAAATGATACATTGATATCTGTGATCTGATGTCTTGTTCCTGAGAAATTCTCGTTTTTCTTTATATGGAAATGATCTGCTAAGATCTATGGGCCGGATATAGATCCCCCTGAGAATCTGCCTCCAGAAATTATTTTAGGTAAAAAGGGTGTTACCAGTGTGAGACATGTGAATCAGGAAAGCAGACGGTCAGTCATTACATGTTTCACACTGGTAACACCTCCTTTTATTTAAAATAAGCTCTGGAGGCAGATCTCAGGGAGATCTATGTCCGGCCCATAGATTTTAATAGTTCATTTAAATATTAAGAAAATTTGTATTTCTCTGGAATAAGAAATTGGATTGCAGTTATCAAGGTATCATTTTATTCAGCTTTCTATGACCTACATGCCATTATGTATATACGGCTTAGGACTGGAGTGTTCATCTAACTGACAGATTCCTTTTAACTCCATGCTTGTTTGTTTCCACCATAAAAAAGAGGGGATAAAAGCGAAATCTTTCTTCTTATGAGGGACAAGGCACCAAAACTTGATTTTCCAAGACATTAGCAATTTTTTCCTTCCAGAATAGACTGATTTTGACCTGGTAGCTTGGTCAAATTTTTTTTTCTGACAAAGACCTAAACTCCAGCATGAATGGTCCTCCTAAACTCTTATATACATGCAGTCTCTCCAACGCAAAAATTGTAGAATCTGAGAATTTGCTGACATTTTTTCCCCGGCTGGGAGAAAAAATCTTAGCTTTCCTCGGACCTATCCTCTGGCATCATTGCTGACTGCCTTCATGAGAGGAATCCCACTGCTGACTTCCAAACAGTAGACCTCTATTCTTCCCTTTAGGGCTCTGATCGCATTAGCTAATAAATTGGCAGCTTTCTGAATCAAAGGGAGAGAAGACAAAATCTGATCCCTAGCAGTACATGTACTAGCTATACAAGGTTGAAGACCGAGGTCCCCGATTCCCAGGTCCTCCTCAGAGAGCTCTCTGCCTTCCTTTCCATATTGATATAGGAAAGATGTGTATCTTCGTACCGTGTTAGCCAGTAGATAGAAAAATATTTAGACTTGAGAGTCCTCAGTGGTTGATACCTTTTAATGGCTAACTGAAAAGATGGTAACAAATTGCAAGCTTTCGAGACTACGCAGGTCTCTTCATCAGGCAGGTCTTTGCCTGATGAAGAGACCTGCGTAGTCTCGAAAGCTTGCAATTTGTTACCATCTTTTCAGTTAGCCATTAAAAGGTATCAACCACTGAGGACTCTCAAGTCTAAATATTTTTCCTTTCCATAGGATCTCTGAGAAAGCTAATGTCATCAAAAGGGAGAGAGGTCTTTCTAGACATCTTCATAGAGATGTCAATTTTCGGTGTCTTGTCCCAACAAGCCAAAGAGGTATTTGCGTTTAACACTTTTGGGAATAAATCCTTTTTCCATTTTTTTTCATTCTCTCTTACTGAGGCCGGCTCCAGCTACACTTTTATTAATGAAGAAGGTCCTTCCCTTCTAACATACAGGCTACCAAACATAATGTGATAGATGTTGACTCCTTAGGCTCTTTAATATTCATTGCCTCTCTACTAGCTTTTAACAATTGATCAAGAGAAAGAGGAAGACATAGAAATGTATGGATCTCTTTCTCAACTCCTAGACAACTCAAATTCATCCTCCGAGCTGGAAACATTAATGTAGTGCCCCCTACCAGAGGATGTGCCAGGAACAGGTCTTGACGCCTAATAAAATGCTTGATATTTTTGATCATAGAAGGATATTCACAGGCAAAAGTGTGATCAATGCATTTCTAGAGTGGAGCAGAGGAGTATCACGGATACACTTGCTGCACTGCTGCGAAATGAATGAACTCCAACCATGGAATTAGTATCAGTGATGATGCAATTTATTGTCAACGCATTTCAAAGCCAACGTGGCTTCTTTCTTGAGCTAAATCACACCTCAAATTTTTAGAAGGATCTTTCCTCACCTGGATAATTTATACCAATTCCTATTCAAGGAGTTGTGCCTGTCACAACTCCTCAAGGTGAGCACACCTCTAGCATATACTTATTTATTTGTTGGGTATCACCCTACATGCGTATTTGTCACGCCTTTATCACTATCCCATCAACACATTTCTGGCATAATGATTTAGTGTAAGACAAGGCTAATTTAGTCTTAGAGTGGGTTCAGAAAGTATTCAGACCCCTTTAAATTTTTCACTCTTTGTTTCATTGCAGCCATTTGGTAAATGCAAAAAAGTTCATTTTTTTCTCATTAATGTACACTCTGCACCCCATCTTGACTGATAACAACCAGAAATTTAGAAATTTTTGCAAATTTATTAAAAAAGAAAAACTGAAACATCACATGGTCATAAGTATTCAGACCCTTTGCTCAGACACTCATATTTACGTCACATGCTGTCCATTTCCTTGTGATCCTTCTTGAGATGGTTTTACTCCTTCATTGGAGTCCAGCTGTGTTTAATTAAACTGATAGGACTTGATTTGTAAAGGCACACACTGATA
>JARQOD010000004.1:507599710-507618006 GCA_033576555.1 Oophaga sylvatica
CCTTTGTATTATAATGCACTCCCCATAGGCAGCCTCTGTAGTATAATGCACCCCATAGGCAGCCTCTGTAGTATAATGCACTCCCCATAGGGAGCCTCTGTAGTATAATGCACTCCCCATCCCCATAGACAGCCTCTGTAATATAATGCACTCCCCATCCCCATAGGGAGCCTTTCTAGTATAATGCACTCCCCATAGGCAGCCTCTGTAGTATAATGCACTCCCCATCCCCATAGGGAGCCTTTCTAGTATAATGCACTCCCCATAGGGAGCCTCTGTAGTATAATGCACTCCTCATCCCCATAGGCAGCCTCTGTAGTATAATACACTCCCCATCCCCATAGGGAGCCTTTCTAGTATAATGCACTCCCCATCCCCATAGGGAGCCTCTGTAGTATAATGCACTCCCCATCCCAATAGGGAGCCTCTGTAGTATAATGCACTCCCCATAGGCAGCCTCTGTAGTATAATGCACTCCCCATAGAGAGCCTCTGTAGTATAATGCACCCCCATAGGCAGTCTTTGTATTATAATGCACCCCCATAGGCAGCCTCTGTAGTATAATGCACTCCCCATCCCCATAGGGAGCCTTTCTAGTATAATGCACTCCCCATAGGCAGCCTCTGTAGTATAATGCACTCCCCATCCCCATAGGGAGCCTTTCTAGTATAATGCACTCCCCATAGGGAGCCTCTGTAGTATAATGCACTCCTCATCCCCATAGGCAGCCTCTGTAGTATAATACACTCCCCATCCCCATAGGGAGCCTTTCTAGTATAATGCACTCCCCATCCCCATAGGCAGCCTCTGTAGTATAATGCACTCCCCATCCCCATAGGGAGCCTTTCTAGTATAATGCACTCCCCATAGGGAGCCTCTGTAGTATAATGCACTCCTCATCCCCATAGGCAGCCTCTGTAGTATAATACACTCCCCATCCCCATAGGGAGCCTCTGTAGTATAATGCACTCCCCATCCCTATAGGGAGCCTCTGTAGTATAATGTACCCCCATAGGCAGCCTCTGTAGTATAATGCACTCCCCATAGAGAGCCTCTGTAGTATAATGCACCCCCATAGGCAGTCTTTGTATTATAATGCACCCCCATAGGCAGCCTCTGTAGTATAATGCACTCCCCATCCCCATAGGCAGCCTCTGTAGTATAATGCACTCCCCATAGGCAGCCTCTGTAGTATAATGCACTCCCCATCCCCATAGGCAGCCTCTGTAGTATAATGTACCCCCATAGGGAGCCTCTGTAGTATAATGCACTCCCCATAGGGAGCCTCTGTAGTATAATGCACTCCCCATAGGGAGCCTCTGTAGTATAATGCACTCCAATTACAAAAATAATAAATCCAGTACTCACCTCTCTTCCTCCCGGCTCCTGCGCTGCTCCCTGCTCTCCCGCTCATCTGACAGCGGGCACCGGGCAGTGACGTCATCGCACCCGCTGTCAGGCGCTGAGAGGGGTATTATGGGAGAGAAGGAGCGCTCACTCCTTGTCTCACAATGTGGTCAGCTGTATCGGCTAGAAAAGATGGACCAACCATTCTAATCAAAGAGGAACCAGAGACGATTCACAGGGCTCCCATTCAGCAGATACAAAATACTGACCTGGCTGCTGGACCAGGGTCCTGTCCTGCACATTGTCTCATCTCTACTAGCTTCCTACTAATTTACAGGATAGACCTAAGAAAGCTACGCACAAAACTAAGAATAAGGAGTTTCCCATATGTACAGTGGGTTTGGAATGTATTAAGACCCTTTTAATTTTTCACTCTTTGTTTCATTGCAGCCATTTGGTAAATTCAAAAAAGTTCATTCTTATCTCAATGTACACTCTGCACCCCATCTTGACTGAAAAAAGACAAATGTAGAATTTTTGCTAATTTTATTAAAAAAGAAAAACTGAAATATCACATGGTCATAACTATTCAGACCCTTTGCTCAGTGTTGAATAGAAGCACCTTTTGAGCTAGTACAGCCATAAGTCTTCTTGGGAATGATGCAACAAGTTTTTCACACCTGGATTTAGGGATCCTCTGACATTCTTCCTTGCAGATCCTCTCCAGTTCCGTCAGGTTTGATGGTGAACGTTGGTGAACAGCCATTTTCAGGTCTCTCCAGAAATGCTCAATTGGGTTTAGGTCAGGGCTCTGGGTAGGCCAGTCAAGAATGGTCACAGAGTTGTTCTGAAGCCACTGCTTTGTTATTTTAGCTGTGTGCTTGGGGTCACTGGCTTGTCGGAAGGTGAACCTTCGGCCAAATCTGAGGTCCAGAGCACTCTGGAAGAGGTTTTCATCTAAGATATCTCTGAACTTGGCCGCATTCATGTTTTCTTCAATTGCAACCAGTCGTCCTCTCTCTGCAGCTGAAAAACACCCCCCATAGCATGATGCTGCCAGCACCATGTTTCACTGTTGGGATTGTATTGGGAAGATGATGAGCAGTGCCTGGGTTTCTCCATACATACCGCTTAGATTTATCACCAAAAAGTTCTATCTTCTCATAGTCTGGGAGTCCTTAATTTGTTTTTTTTAGCAAACTCTATGCGGCCTTTCATATGTATTGCACTGAGGAGAGGCTTCCGTCGGGCCACTCTGCCATAAAGACCTGACTGGTGGAGGGTCTGGAGTGATAGTTAGTGTTGAGCATTCCGATACTGCAAATATCGGGTATCGGCCGATATTAGCTGTATCGGAATTCCGATTCCGAGTTCCGATATTTTCGTCTTATCGGATACCGGAATCGGGATTGTCACTGTCACTGTCAGTGTCCGTCGGTCGGGTCTGTCAGGAGTCAGCGGCACTTACCTGGCAGAAGATCTCCGGCGGTCACGTCCTGCACTGCTTCATGGCCGCCATCATCTTTCCCCGGCGGTCACATGCAGTTTTCTCGCGATAACTGCAGTGACTGCTGGGTAATCCCGGCCGTAAAGCAGTCAGTCCGATGACGTCACCGCCGGGGAAGCAGGTAATCAGCTGTGCTGCGTTGCAATGACAGGCTCTGCCTGTCATTGCGATGTAGCAGAGCTGGATCGTCGTGGGACTATCGTTATGGACTGCGTCGGACAGGTGGTATACTGTTGGTTTGTTTTTTTCTTTTTTTACAGGAGATCGATGGCGTCGCAGGAATGAGTGTATAATAAAAGAAATGAAAACTGTGTTGTCTCTTTTATTTCATTAAAATACTTTTTTCTTGCTGTGTCTTTTTTTTATACATTTAATAACTTTGGGATTAATAATGGATCGGTGTCTTATTGACGCCTCTCCATTATTAACCGGGCTTATTGTCACCGTGCAATCAACGGTGACAATAACCCCTTATTACCCCGCTTGCCACCGCTACAGGGCAAGTGGGAAGAGCCGGGTAAAGTGCCACAATTGGCACATCTTTTGATGCGCCAAATGTGGGGCTGCTGTAGCCTGGTATTATCAGGCTGTTGAGGGCCAAAATCCATGGGCCTTGACAGTCTTTTAATACCAGGCCGCAGCAGTCTGCATTTTACTTGGCTGGTTAACAAAAATAGGGGGGATCCCCACGCCGTTTTTTTTTCGAGGGGATCCCCTATTTTTGTTAACCAGCCAAGCTAAGCAGACTGCTGTGGCCTGGTATTATCAGGCTTGCAAGGTCCATGGATATTGGATCCTTACCAGCCTGAAAAACCAGGCCTCAGCGGTCTGCTTCATCTGGCTGGTTAACAAAAATAGGGGGGACCCCACGCCAATTTTTTTCGAGGGGATCCCCTATTTTTGTTAATCAGCCAAGATATGCAGACTGCTGTGGCCTGGTATTATCAGGCTGGCAAGGTCCATGGATCTTGGCTCCTTAACAGCCTGAAAATCCAGGCCTCAGCGGTCTGCTTCATCTGGCTGGTTAACAAAAATAGGGGGGACCCCACGCCAATTTTTTTCGAGGGGATCCCCTATTTTTGTTAATCAGCCAAGATATGCAGACTGCTGTGGCCTGGTATTATCAGGCTGGCAAGGTCCATGGATCTTGGCTCCTTAACAGCCTGAAAATCCAGGCCTCAGCGGTCTGCTTCATCTGGCTGGTTAACAAAATAGGGGGGACCCCACGCCAATTTTTTTCGAGGGGATCCCCTATTTTTGTTAATCAGCCAAGATATGCAGACTGCTGTGGCCTGGTATTATCAGGCTGGCAAGGTCCATGGATCTTGGCTCCTTAACAGCCTGAAAATCCAGGCCTCAGCGGTCTGCTTCATCTGGCTGGTTAACAAAAATAGGGGGACCCCACGCCATTTTTTTTTCGAAGGGAACCCCTATTTTTGTTAATCAGTTCCCTCTGACGTCACTGATTGTGTCCCTGGCTGACCTGAAGTGAAAGTGGAAAGCAATCAATTAAGCTTTCCACTTAAGGGCCCGTCTCACATAGCGATATCGCTACCGAGATCGCTGCTGAGTCACTAGTTTTGTGACGCAGCAGCGAGCTCACCAGCGATATCGCTGTGTGTGACATTCAGCGACGATCAGCCCACCTGCCGGGTATCGCTGATCGTCGCTGAAATGTCAGGACCTTTGATCGCTGGTTTCCCGCTGACAGGCACACATCGCTGCGTGTGACAGGCGGGAGACCAGCGATCCGCTGGTAACCAAGGTACACAGCGGGTTTCCAGGCGCGGGGCTGTGCCTAGAAACCCGCTGTGTACCTTGGTTACCAGCGGATCGCTGGTCTCCCGCCTGTCACACGCAGCGATGCGTGCCTGTCAGAGGGAAACCAGCGATCAAAAAAAGGTCCTGACATTTCTGCGACGATCAGCGATACCCGGCAGGGGGCTGATCGTCGCTGAATGTCACACACAGCGATATCGCTGGTGAGCTCGCTGCTGCGTCACAAAACTAGTGACTCAGCAGCGATCTCGGTAACGATATCGCTATGTGAGACGGCCCTTAAGCGATGTTACCCGCAGTGTCGCTGTCCCAGATCGCTGCCTGAGCTGCCTGTTTGGCAGCTCAGCAGCGATCATGTAGCGATACACCAGCGATCCTGACAAGTGCAAATCGTTGTCGGGATCGCTGGTGTATCGTTATGTGACACCCAGCCTTTACTCTCCTGTCAGGCAGGAGAGGAACTCATTCATTTGGGGTTTACTGTGAGGCTGCAGCATTAGCTGCGGTTCCTGCAGTAAACATTAACCCTTTCTGAAGGATTACACCGTGGGACCTGACTGTGCATGGGATAGGTAAGAATAATTTTGCTTTTTTATTTTATTTTTATTACAGGAAATGGTTTTTGCAGTAAAATAAAAGATGGTCAAAAACATGTGTCTTTATTTCATTAAAATGATTTTTAATTAAAGTGTGTGTGTTTTATTTTTATTTCATGCAATAGGATTAATAATTGATAGTTGTCTAATTGACAGCTCTCAATTATTAACCTGGCTTAAGGTCACCTTTCAATAGCAAGGTGGCTTTAACCCCATATTAACCCATTCGCCACCGCTACAGGGCAATGGGAATAGACGGGCAAAGTGCCAGAAAGGGCGAATCTAATTATAGATTTGTCTTTCCTGGGGTGTCTGGGGGCAGATGTTAGTAGCCGGGGGGGGGGGGCAAAAATAATGGTCCCTCTCTGGGCTATTATTATCTGCCCCCACTCACTGGCTTTGTCGGTCTGGTTGCGAAAATAGGGCGGGAGCCCACGCATTTTTTTCAGCAATTTTACACCTCATATATATATATACATGTCATTGAATTTGTGACACATATATATATATTTATATTTGTAGTTCATACACTTCTACATAGTATAATAGCCGCTAATTCAATTGCCGGCTTTTGTGAAAATGCAGAACCCGACATGAAATGACACTTGGTGTACATAGGGTTAACCATGTCTTTTCATGTCCTTTGCTATCTAATTTGCACAAACAATTAAATCAGACTATGTGTGCAAAATTTCACACCTGTAGGGGTTAATTAAAGGTGTAAATTCGTAGCAAAAAAGTCCGTTTTTTTTACAACGAATTTACACCTTTAATTAACCCCTACAGGTGTGAAATTTTGCACACATAGTCTGATTTTATTGTTTGTGCAAATTAGATAGCAAAGGACATGAAAAGACATGGTTAACCCTATGTACACCAAGTGTCATTTCATGTCGGGTGACCCGACATGAAATGACACTTGGTGTACATAGGGTTAACCATGTCTTTTCATGTCCTTTGCTATCTAAGGCCGGAGTCACACTGGCGACAAAATCGGACGACTGCAATGCGATGAAATATCGCATTGCAGTCTGCCCTATGTTAATCTATGGAGCAGCTCCCAGTATCAGATTTTTTGTGGTCCGTTTTAAACGTCCGTGTACAATCGCAGCATGCTGCGATTGTCACCGATTGTGGGTCGACTATCGCCAATGCAAGTCTATGGGAGCGATGAAAAATCTGATTACAAACGGACCACACTGTGTGACTTGCGATGAAATCGCATCGGTGTCCTTTAGAAAAGCCGGCAATTCATCCCCGGCTATACTGTAAAATCACACTGACAGCTTTAATAAAGACTAGAAAGAATAGATATATACACATAGAACACATATATATATATATATATATATATATACATGTCATTGTGACATGTATATATACATATATTTATAGTTCCTAGACTTCTACATACTGTAATAGCCGCTAATTCAATTGCCGGGTTTTGTGAAATCACAGAAGCCGACATGAAATGATACATTGTTTCCACACATTTAACCATGTAATTTCATGTATTTTTATATATGTTTGAAACTTACAATTACATGAGTGTATTTGTGCAAAATTTCAGACATGTAGGGGTTAATTAAAGGTGTAAATTCGTTGAAAAAAAATGCGTGGGCTCCCGCTGTATTTTCTCCACCAGACAGACAAAGCAAAGCGAGTGGGGGCAGATAATAATAGCCCAGGGAGGGTGCATTTTTTTTGTGCCCCCCCTGGCTACTAACATCTGCCCCCAGACACCCCAGAAAGGGCAAATCTATAATTAGATTCGCCCTTTCTGGCACTTTGCCCGTCTATTCCCATTGCCCTGTAGCGGTGGCGAATGGGTTAATCTCACCTTACTGTCACCTTGCTATTGAAAGGTGACCTTAAGGCAGGTTAATAATTGATAGCTGTCAATTAGACAACTATCAATTATTAATCCTATTGAAGTAAATAAAAAAACACACACACTTTAAGAATAAATAATTTTAATGAAATAAAAACACATTTTTTTGACCATATTTTATTTTACACTTAATCCGTGCGAAGCCATTGATCTCCTAAAATAAAGAAAAAGAAATAAAACAACATTATTCTTACCTATTCCGCCGATCTGTCATGTCCCACGCTGTAATCCTTCACAAAGGGTTAACTAGCTTTGAGCCAAGCAGTGCAAGTAATCCTGCATGCTCAGCTCAAAGCTCATGAATGAATAAGTTCCTCTCCTGGCGACAGGAGAGGATGTGTTTCATGAATGAAGCTTAATTGATTGTGTCCACTTTCCCTTTAGGTCAGGTCACTACAGTTAAATTGCCAATAAATCAATTAAGCTCCATTCATGAATCTATTCCTCTACTTTCGCTGGGAGAGGAAGTTATTCATTCAGGGGAATACAGGTCTGAGACAGCATTATTAGCTCTCTGCGACCTGTAACCTGTTAACCCTTTCTGATGGATTACACCGTGGGACCTGACTGTACATCGGATTGGTAAGTATAATTTTGCTTTTTTATTTTATTTTTATTACAGGAAATGGTTTTAGCAGGAAAATAAAATATGGTCAAAAACTGTGTGATTATTTAATTAAACTTATTTTTTATTAAACTGTGTGTGTTTGATTTTTCTTTCATACAATAGGATTAATAATTGATAGTTGTCTAATTGACAGCTATCAATTATTAACCTGGCTTAAAGTGACCTTTCAATTGCAAGGTCATTTTAACCCCTTATTAACCCATTCGCCACCGCTACAGGGCAATGGGAATAGACGGGCAAAGTGCCAGAAAGGGCGAATCTAATTATAGATTTGCCCTTTCTGGGGTGTCTGGGGGCAGATGTTAGTAGCCAGGGGGGGCACAAAAAAAATGTACCCTCCCTAGGCTATTATTATCTGCCCCCACTCGCTTGCTTTGTCTGTCTGGTGGAGAAAATACAGCGGGAGCCCACGCATTTTTTTTCAACGAATTTACACCTTTAATTAACCCCTACATGTCTGAAATTTAGCACACATATACTCATGTAATTGTATGTTTCAAACATATATAAAAATACATGAAATTACATGGTTAAATGTGTGGAAACAATGTATCATTTCATGTCGGCTTCTGTGATTTCACTGAAGCCGGCAATTGAATTAGCGGCTATAACAGTATGTAGAAGTGTAAGAATTATAAATATATGTATATATATGTCACAATGACATATATATATATATATATATGTGCTCTATGTGTATATATCTATTCTTTCTTTTGGCATTTAAATACTATTCTTTTGGATCCATTATATGTCAGTTTTGCAAGCCTGCGAGAAAATCTCGCAAGTCAGATGAAAATCGGATGTTACAAGGTACACACACATGCGATTAAATCGCATCTTTGAAGGAAAATCGGATGCCAGAAGGATGTGTGATGTTTTTATTTTGATCCGATTGTCGACCGTCTAAAACGGACCGATTTTTTGTGGTTGTGTGTGACTCCAGCCTAATTTGCACAAACAATTAAATCAGACTATGTGTGCAAAATTTCACACCTGTAGGGTTAATTAAAGGTGTAAATTCGTAGCAAAAAAGTCCGTTTTTTTTACAACGAATTTACACCTTTAATTAACCCCTACAGGTGTGAAATTTTGCACACATAGTCTGATTTAATTGTTTGTGCAAATCAGATAGCAAACGACATGAAAAGACATGGTTAACCCTATGTACACCAAGTGTCATTTCATGTCGGGTGCTTCTGTCTTTTCACTGAAGCCGGCTTTACCCGGCAATTGAATGAGAGGATATTTTACTATGTAGAAGTGTATAAACTATACATATATGTATATATATATATGTCACAATGACATGTATATATATATATATGTATTCTATGTGTGTATATTTAGTGTTTACAAGGAAAGAATGGGTTTTTTTTTAGTTGCGATATTTTGTTCCCATAGACTTACATGGGACTTCCGGTTATCGGTATCGGGTATCGCCGATATTTTAGTGATATCGGCGATACCATTCCGATTCCGATACTTTAGGATATCGGAAAGTATCGCTCAACTCTAGTGATAGTTGACTTTGTGGAACTTTCTCCCATCTCCCTACTGCATTTGTGGAGCTCAGCCACAATGATCTTGGGATTTTTCTTTACCTCTCTCACCAAGGCTCTTCTCCCACGATTGCTCAGATTGGCTGGACGGCCAGGTCTAGGAAGACTTCTGGTGGTTCCAAACTAATTCCATTTAAGGATTATGGAGGCCACTATACTCTTAAGGGTATGCCACACTGAACAACATCGCTAACGGGATCGCTAAAAAACGTCACTATTTAGCGATCCCGTTAGCGATGTTGTTCTGTGCGGCAGCTGCCAGCGACGAGCTTCCTGCTGTGATCTCGCTCGTCGCTGGAATCGTTCCGGACCCTATTTTATCGCCGGCGCTCCCGCTGGGTAAGTATATATCGCTAGTGTGGCACCTTTTCTTAGCGATTTAGCGGTACTTTTGTACCGCTAAAGTCGTTAAGGAGATCGCTAACCGCGATAGCGTCCTTAACGACATCGCTAAGTTAGGTAGCTACTAGCGATATAAAAACAATCCCGCTAGCGATCTCATTAGTATGCGACACTAACGAGATCGCTAGCGGGATTGTGTAGTGTGGCAGTACCTTTAGGAACTTGAGTACTGCAGACATTCTTTTGTAACCTTGGCCAGATGTGTGTCTTGCCACAATTCTGTCTCTGAGCTCCTTGGCCAGTTTCTTTTACCTCATGATTCTCATTTGGTCTGACATGCACTGTGAGCTGTGAGGTCTATCAGGTGTGTGCCTTTACAAATCAAGTCCTATCAGTTTAATTAAACACAGCTGGACTCCAATGAAGGAGTAAAACCATCTCAAGAAGGATCACAAGGAAATGGACAGCATGTGACGTAAATATGAGTGTCTGAGCAAAGGGTCTGAATACTTATGACCATGTGATGTTTCAGTTTTTCTTTTTTAATAAATTTGCAAACATTTCTAAATTTCTGGTTTTTATCAGTCAAGATGGGGTGCAGAGTGTACATTAATGAGAAAAAAATGAACTTTTTTGCATTTACCAAATGGCTGCAATGAAACAAAGAGTGAAAAATTTAAAG
Organism: Oophaga sylvatica; assembly: GCA_033576555.1. Classification (NCBI taxonomy): domain Eukaryota; kingdom Metazoa; phylum Chordata; class Amphibia; order Anura; family Dendrobatidae; genus Oophaga; species Oophaga sylvatica. The sequence continues at coordinate 507,610,045 of JARQOD010000004.1, forward strand.
GGGTCTGAATACTTTCTGAACCCACTCTAAGACTAAATTAGCCTTGTCTTACACTAAATCATTATGCCAGAAATGTGTTGATGGGATAGTGATAAAGGCGTGACAAATACGCATGTAGGGTGATACCCAACAAATAAATAAGTATATGCTAGAGGTGTGCTCACCTTGAGGAGTTGTGACAGGCACAACTCCTTGAATAGGAATTGGTATAAATTATCCAGGTGAGGAAAGATCCTTCTAAAAATTTGAGGTGTGATTTAGCTCAAGAAAGAAGCCACGTTGGCTTTGAAATGCGTTGACAATAAATTGCATCATCACTGATACTAATTCCATGGTTGGAGCTCATTCATTTCGCAGCAGTGCAGCAAGTGTATCCGTGATACTCCTCTGCTCCACTCTAGAAATGCATTGATCACACTTTTGCCTGTGAATATCCTTCTATGATCAAAAATATCAAGCATTTTATTAGGCGTCAAGACCTGTTCCTGGCACATCCTCTGGTAGGGGCACTACATTAATGTTTCCAGCTCGGAGGATGAATTTGAGTTGTCTAGGAGTTGAGAAAGAGATCCATACATTTCTATGTCTTCCTCTTTCTCTTGATCAATTGTTAAAAGCTAGTAGAGAGGCAATGAATATTAAAGAGCCTAAGGAGTCAACATCTATCACATTATGTTTGGTAGCCTGTATGTTAGAAGGGAAGGACCTTCTTCATTAATAAAAGTGTAGCTGGAGCCGGCCTCAGTAAGAGAGAATGAAAAAAAATGGAAAAAGGATTTATTCCCAAAAGTGTTAAACGCAAATACCTCTTTGGCTTGTTGGGACAAGACACCGAAAATTGACATCTCTATGAAGATGTCTAGAAAGACCTCTCTCCCTTTTGATGACATTAGCTTTCTCAGAGATCCTATGGAAAGGAAAAATATTTAGACTTGAGAGTCCTCAGTGGTTGATACCTTTTAATGGCTAACTGAAAGATGGTAACAAATTGCAAGCTTTCGAGACTACGCAGGTCTCTTCATCAGGCAAAGACCTGCCTGATGAAGAGACCTGCGTAGTCTCGAAAGCTTGCAATTTGTTACCATCTTTTCAGTTAGCCATTAAAAGGTATCAACCACTGAGGACTCTCAAGTCTAAATATTTTTCTATCTACTGGCTAACACGGTACGAAGATACACATCTTTCCTATATCAATATGGAAAGGAAGGCAGAGAGCTCTCTGAGGAGGACCTGGGAATCGGGGACCTCGGTCTTTCAACCTTGTATAGCTAGTACATGTACTGCTAGGGATCAGATTTTGTCTTCTCTCCCTTTGATTCAGAAAGCTGCCAATTTATTAGCTAATGCGATCAGAGCCCTAAAGGGAAGAATAGAGGTCTACTGTTTGGAAGTCAGCAGTGGGATTCCTCTCATGAAGGCAGTCAGCAATGATGCCAGAGGATAGGTCCGAGGAAAGCTAAGATTTTTTCTCCCAGCCGGGGAAAAAATGTCAGCAAATTCTCAGATTCTAAAATTTTTGCGTTGGAGAGACTGCATGTATATAAGAGTTTAGGAGGACCATTCATGCTGGAGTTTAGGTCTTTGTCAGAAAAAAAAATTTGACCAAGCTACCAGGTCAAAATCAGTCTATTCTGGAAGGAAAAAATTGCTAATGTCTTGGAAAATCAAGTTTTGGTGCCTTGTCCCTCATAAGAAGAAAGATTTCGCTTTTATCCCCTCTTTTTTTATGGTGGAAACAAACAAGCATGGAGTTAAAAGGAATCTGTCAGTTAGATGAACACTCCAGTCCTAAGCCGTATATACATAATGGCATGTAGGTCATAGAAAGCTGAATAAAATGATACCTTGATAACTGCAATCCAATTTCTTATTCCAGAAAATACAAATTTTCTTAATATTTAAATGAACTATTAAAATCTATGGGCCGGACATAGATCTCCCTGAGATCTGCCTCCAGAGCTTATTTTAAATAAAAGGAGGTGTTACCAGTGTGAAACATGTAATGACTGACCGTCTGCTTTCCTGATTCACATGTCTCACACTGGTAACACCCTTTTTACCTAAAATAATTTCTGGAGGCAGATTCTCAGGGGGATCTATATCCGGCCCATAGATCTTAGCAGATCATTTCCATATAAAGAAAAACGAGAATTTCTCAGGAACAAGACATCAGATCACAGATATCAATGTATCATTTTATTCAGCTTCCTAAGACCTACATCCCCATATAAACGGCTTAGGAGGGTTGATCCTAATGAGGGATTTGTATTAAGAATGATCATAAACCTAAAACTTATAAATAGACACCTGTTTAAGGAAAAATGGAGATCATAAAGCTTACAATAGAACTTCACTTTCAGGACTGTCTCATGTCGGCCCTAGACATATAAAATTAACAATGCACAAAAACTCAGTAGGAACATATACCCATTAGTAACTTGGCACTATAGATATACAATCACAACCTGCAAAAAACGCCCAAAAAAATGCAATTAAAAATATCAATCTTTAGTATTATTATGTAAAATAAATAATTAAAAATTACAAGATGGCTCATATAAAAATGGAAGACTACAAAGGCCAAAGAGAAGCAACCACAATGTATAATGGTAAATATAAATGCTGAATAAATAAAGTTAAATACAAGGAACTCCTAATACATAATGTAACTGCTGTTAGTATCCAAAAAAACAAGTAAAAGGATTAATAAATATCAAATAAAGGCTTAAGACATGTACTCAGCTGTATAATGGCCACGTGTCCTTCTGCCCCAGCACACATTTCATATGTCTTCCAAAATATTATTCTCCCTTCTTTATGCAATAACCTAGGTATTAGTGGTGAGTGAACGTGCTCGGATAATGTGTTTTCTGAACTCGCTCGTGTGCTAATAGAGTACCTTCGGTCGGCTCCAATACTATGTTTGAGTCGCCGCGGCTGCATGTCTCGGGATGTTCGACAGCCACAACACATGCGTGGAAAGCCTGTTTGCTAGGTGGATCCAATCTACCATTACCTTGGCTTATTAGTGTAGTTCTTCTCCAGTACTGAGTGGTCTTAAAGCTCATTACCAGAGGTACTGTATATCTTCTACCTTTGGACAGAGAGACCTGATGCTTTCATACAGCCATTTATAAGCCTGCACCTTAGTGCACTCCTTTTGCCTTTTTCAAACACTATCAGCTGCATCTGTCATCTTCCTCTGATCTTTCCTTGAGAAGTAAAGTTTTGCAGGCAGTGGTTCCAGCCTATGGATATTTCCTCTGTCATGGGCTTGGCAAAAAATGATAATTACACTAACCGGTAACTATATTTTCCGGAGACCATGACACCACCCATCCTAATTCCCTCCCTTTTTTGTATCCTTCTCCTGAAGTTAAAGAGGTATTCCCATCACCAAGATCCTATCCCAATAGGTGTAATGATAAGATTATTAGCAAACACCTTTTAATTAGAAATGTAGTATAGTTTTTTGATTAACTATGTCTTTTTCCTCATGTGCAGGGCATTGCAGTACCTAAGGTATCTATGGTTACGACCACTAGCAACTAGCTAACTGCCATTATATCAGTGGTTATAACCATAGATACTGAAGGCCCTACAATGCCTGTGCAACGGGAGCCAGGGTGGTGGTAGTCATGGCTAACAGTGGCGGTTCAGTCACCCTCTGGCCCCCCGTCACAGTAACACTTTATAGTCCACTCACATGTATATCGAGGTCCATACCGTACATGACATAAGAAATAGTGGCGGTTCAGTCACCCTCTGGCCCCCCGTCACAGTAACACTTTGTAGTCCACTCACATGTATATCGAGGTCCATACCGTACATGACATAGGAAATATACCAAGGACATATGCAAGGAGTGCAGTGTATTAAACTGGCCTCTGCACCCCTTACACTACTCCCTCCTAAAATATGGTTGTCCCGACCATACAGTGCAGGTACAACATAACTTTCACGTAAAACACACATGTTTTTTTTTTTCAAAACGTAGTTAACTGTAATAAAGTCTCTTTACTCTACATAAGAGTCCATTTATTTTGTTTAATGTTCACCTTTGACCTTGTGGCCAGCAGTGTGCCTTGGACAGGAACCTGGTTACAGTCTTCGATGACCCGGCACGATACTCGGGTCGTCCAGTAAGCATTACAAGTTGAATTGGCTCCGGTCCCCTTTGTTTCCAGGACCCGAGCATGTATACAGTTCGCATTAGGACTCACCACAGTCCCATCAGCTACAGTCCACGTCCTTTTTGACACGGCTTGCTCATCAGGTCCTCCTGTTCAAGTTCTCCCCTCCCCCCTGTGTGGAGAGTACGACCCTTTAACACATGTGAGCTGCTTTTTCCTAGGGGTAAAATTCAGGTTATTCATAACAAACTAAAACACAGTCCTTTTCAGCAGCCACATACAGTCCATTTTCAGTCCAAGGGCACGTAACCCCTCAGGGTTAGAGTTCCTGCAATCCAGCAGGGGAGGCGCAACAGGACTTGGGGAGGGGGAAAAACAATACTCAACGTCCAACCATGGCCCGTACAGGCCACACTGCACCCAACTCCGGTGCTACAGGGTTCCTCTGCCCATAGGGATCCTTACAACATATAAACAGAGGTACATTGCAATACACAATATATACAGTACATGACAAAGGAAATATACCAGGGAGGTATACAAGGAGTGCAGAGTATTAAACTGGCCTCAGCACCCCTTACACCTGCACGAGGAAAGAGACATAGCGAATCAGAGATATCAGACAAAGAATGATGGAGGAGGAAACGTCAGTTGACGATCCATATTTCATCACTGCGATCTAATACTTTCAACTGTATCAGCATCCTGGATATAACATACAGAACCAATTCCTACGAGTTTCGGAAATCCTTCGGTTTACTTCCTCATAAAATACTTAATAAGTAACATTTCCCACATGTTTACTTTACATCAGCACAGTTTTGGAACCAAAATTTTTTTTACAACACCATTTTTTTTTTAGGACCACCTCACATTTGAAGTCACTTTGAGGAGTCTATATGATAGAAAATACCCAAAAGTGACACCAATCGAAAACCTGCACCCCTCCAGGTGCTCAAAACCACATTCAAGAAGTTTATTAACCCTTCAGATGCTTAACATGAGTTTTTGGAATGTTTTAAAAAATGAACATTTAATTTTTTTTCACAAAAAATTTACTTCGGATCCAATTTGTTTTATTTTACCAAGAGTAACAAGAGAAATTGGACCCCAAAAGTTGTACAATTTGTCCTGAGTACGCTGATACCCAATATATATGCAGGTAAACCACTGTTTGGGTGCATGGCAGAGCTTGGAAGGGAAGGAGCGCCGTTTGACTTTTCAATGCAAAATTGGATGGAATTGAGAACAGACGCCATGTCGCGTTTGAAGAGCCCCTGATGTGCATAAACAGTGGAAACTGACACCATTTTGGAAAGTAGACCCCCTAAGGAACTTATTTAGATGTGTGATGAGAACTTTGAACCCCCAAGTGCTTTACAGAAGTTTATAACGTAGAGCAGTAAAAAAAATCATATTTTTTTTATTTTCTCAATGGTAACAGGAGAAATTGGACCCTAAAAATTGTTGTGCAATTTGTCCTGAGTACGCTAATACCCCATATGTGGGGTAAACCACTGATTAGGCACATGGCAGAGCTCAGAAGGGAAGGAGCATCGTTTGACTTTTTAAACGCAGAATTGGCTGGAATGGAGATCAGATACCATGTTGTGTTTGGAAAGCACCTGATGTACCTAAACAGTGGAAACAACCCAATTCTAACTCCAACCTTAACCCCAACACACCCCTAACCCTAATCCCAACCCTAACCATAACTCTAACCACAAACCTAACTCTAACACACCTTAACCCTAATCCCAATCCAACCCTAACCCCAATCCCAACCGTAACTGTAATCCAAACCCTAACCCAACTCTAGCCCCAACCCTAACCCTAACTTTAGCCCAACTCTAACCCTAATGGGAAAATGGAAATAAAAGCATTGTTTTATTTTATTATTTTTCCCTAACTAAGGGGGTGATAAAGAGGGGTTTGATTTACTATTTTTTTATTTTGATCACTGTGATAGTGTCTATCACAGTGATCAAACCCCTTTATAGCAGGTTTTTATAATTGGCAGCTGTCCCACATTAAAAGACGTTTTTTATTGCAAAAAATATTTTTTGCATCATCACATTTTGATTGCTATAATTTTTCCATATTTTGGCCCACAGTCATGTGAGGTCTTGTTTTTTGCGGGACGAGTTGGCGTTTTTATTGGTACCATTTTCGGTCACATGACATTTTTTGATCACTTTCTATTTTGATTTTTGGGAGACCGAATGAGCAAAAACCAGCAATTCAGGAATTTCTTTTGGGGGGGGCGTTTATACTGTTCCACGTGTGGTAAAATTGATAAGGCAATTTTATTCTTCGGGTCAGTACGATTAAGCGACACCTCATTTATATCTTTTTTTATGTTTTGGTGCTTTTATATAATAAAAACTATTTTATAGAAAAAATAATTGTTTTTGCATCACTTTATTCTGAGAGCTATAACTTTTTTATTTTTTCGCTGATGATGCTGTATGGCGGCTCGTTTTTTGTGGGACAAGATGACATTTCCAGCGGTACCATGCTTATTTATAATCGTCTTTTTGATCGTGTGTTATTCCACTTTTTGTTCGGCGGTATGATGATAAAGCATTGTTTTTTTGCCTTGTTTTTTATGGTGTTCACTAAAGTGGTTAACTAGTGGGATAGTTTTATAGGTCGGGTCGTTACGGATGCGGTGATACCAAATATGTGTATTTTTATTATTTAGATTTTTTTTATTCAAATATTTATTTAGTGATAGAATAAATATTGATTTTTTTTTTTTTTTTTTTTTTTAAAAATATTTTTACAATTATTTAAAAAAAAATTTTTCTATTTCATTAAGTTTTACACTTTGTCCCACTATGGGACAATGATTTTATGCAGGCTGATCACTTTTATAAACATGCAGATGAAGCGCCCGCAGCATGCTACAGAAGCTGTCGGCGCTGCACTCAGTGCACACTGAAACCCGAGAAACTTCCTGACATGCACTGCACATGACAGGAAGTTTCTCGGCTCTGGAGACCCGGATGTCGTCATGACGACAACGGGTCTCCATGACAGCGATCGGGACCCTGCGTCACGCCCCAGAGTCTCCAATCCAAAGGCAGAGGGCTGTCAGCCCTCTACCTGCTCCCAAAACGCTGTGATCCTGTTTGATCGCAGTGTTCTGGGGTTAAAGTGCGGGTGCAGTCTGTGACCGCTCCCGGCACTTTGTGCCGTGTGTCAGCACTGAGAATCAGCTGACACCGGCCGCATCGGCCACGCTTCCCCCCCCCGTGAGGCACCCGATTGCCGATGACGTACATTCCGTCCAGGGAAAATTAATCCCAGGTCACATGGGCGGGGAATAGTACGTCTGATGGCAGAGAGGGGTTAAAACAATTTCTAAAAAATCTAAAGTTAAAAGATGACACATTTCCTTTGTATTTTGATCCCATCACAGAAGAAGTCTCCAGACTCCTCTCTTCCTCTCGTCGACTACATGCACTACCGACCCCTTCCCTCACATCTCCCTCCGCTCTCTCCCGTTGTCACAACTCACCTAACCACAATTTTTTAATCTACTCACTCTCCTCTGGCATTTTCCCTCCTCCTTCAAACACTCCATCGTTACTCCATTTCTAAAGAAACCTGCTCTCGACCCTTCCTGCACAAACAACTACAGACCGGTCTCCAATCTCCCATTCATCTCTAAACTCTTGGAGCGCCCAGTCTACTCCCGACTTACCGTTACCTCTCCACTCAACTCCCTTCTAGACCCTTCACAGTCCGGCTTCCGCCCCTTTAAATTTGATGAAACTGCACTCATAAAGGACCAATGACCTTTAAAAGCAAAAGTAACGGTGAC
>JARQOD010000004.1:507618106-507706931 GCA_033576555.1 Oophaga sylvatica
TACTCACAAAGGGAAAAAATTTTGTGAAAGAAGAAAGGTTGTCAAGTTGTCAAGTATTTTTCTGTTTGTTGCTTTTTTTCCCTTGTATTTTGGGGTCGGGGGAGGTCTTTTTTCCCAATGGAGTTTCAGTTGTCGGCCCCGGGGGGATCAGCTTGCACTGGGTTCAGGTATTGCTCATTCTTGCTGGTTCCCTTTTTGGGACCTGGACCCCGCAATTTGTTTTTGGGGATCGAGCAATTTTAAAAAAATTTTTCAAAAATAATTAAAAATTTTTTTTTGCCTTAAAATCTAAGTCCTCAGGAACGCAGGCGCGGTTCAAATTATCATCCCCCCGGGCGGCATCCTCGGTTTGGGGTTTTTTTCCCTGATCCGGGGGACCTTTTTTTGAGGTTTTGATGCTTTTTTTTGGGGTTTTGGGGGTTATTGTACGATACTAATCCCCTGATCAAGGAAAAAGCCTGTGGATTAAATGGGTTGATGACGCTGATTACGTCAGGATTGTAGGGGGGCGTCCTGACCAAAGAATGACGAGTTGGGGCCCCTTTTTTCCGGAAGGGCTGTGGGTAAAAAAGGATGTTAGGTGGTTCCCTGTCCCCTTGGTTCAAGATTCTATGTCATTAGATTCAAATTGACAGAGTTTGCGTGAGCGGAAAAAGTAGGGGAGGGGTTTTTCCCTTGTGGACTTGGGGCCCATCATGTGATGGAGTGGTGTCGGGGGCACAGCGTCATGATTTCAAAAAAGGCCCAATGGGTTATTTTCTACGGGGTGATGCCTTCGCTATTTCAGTCTGCCCTGGGGGGAAAGTTTTGCACGCCCGGGGGTTGGGTATTTTTCAAAAAAGTTTTTGTTAACTGTCCTTGTATGCTTCTTCCCTTTTCTGCTCGGCTTTTTGATTCTGGAGCAGTTTTAAACCCCGGGTTATGTTTTTGCAAAAATTGTGGGTTTTTTTTTAACCCCTACAGAAGTCTTTCCCCTACTGGGGATCGTTCTACCCTTTGGTGAGAATAAACCCCCAGTTTTCTATCAGGTGATAAAAGGGTTAACCTGATCCCAGGAGTGCTGAAAATTTTTTGGGGTTTATATAATCTGCAGACATTATCGTGTGGGTTTCCCGGTTTAGTCTCAAACCCCTTTTGGGGTTTGGAAAAATGGTCTGTAACCGTTGGGGCTGCCCCAAGTGTTAATACCCCACTCCTGTTTTTTTGCCCCCCCCAGGCCAGGATTTCCTGACTTTTTTTTGATTTTTTGATGTTTTAGCAAAAATAAAATCTGCATCCTTGCCCCCCCATAGGAGCATGATGGCTATTGTTTTGTGCTGGGTGAAAATTCCCCCAAAGGGCCTTTTTAATTTCTGTCCCTGAACATAGCTATGGGGGTTTATATCGGGGGAACTTGGGAGGTCTAAAACCCCCTTCACCCTTAGGTGCCGGTTTTTTTTTGTGGCCAAAAAAAGATGGTTCATTTGGCCGTGTATTGTTATCGTCTCTTGAACATATTACTGTGAATTAAATTTTACCGTTCCCCCTTTTTGACCTTTTTTTCCGGGTGAAAAACGTACGTGGTTTACCAAGCTTGACCTCAGGGGGGGTATAACCTTATTCGCATTAAGCACGGGATGAAGGAAGACGGCATTCAATACCCCTGAAGGGCATTTTGAGTACCTAGTGATGCCCTTTGGGCTCTAATGCTCCTTCCGTCTTCCAGTCCTTCATGAATGACATTTTAGGGATTTTGTGGACAAATTTCTGATTGTTTATTTGGATGATATCTTGATTTTTTCTAATGACTGGGACTCTCATGTAAAAACATGTTCGAACTGTATTCCAGATTTTGAGAGAGAATGCTCTGTATGTGAAGGGATCAAAGTGTCTTTTTGGCGTACAGAAGATCTCATTTCTGGGATTCATTTTGTCCCCATCTGTTATTGAAATGGCCCCGGTCAAGGTTCAGGCCATCTGTGATTGGGTCCAACCTACTTCATTAAAGGCTCTTCAGAATTTTTGGGTTTTGCCAATTTTTATCGTAAATTTATTGGAATTTTACCGGTTATTGTTAAACCATTAACTGATTTGACCAGAAAGGGTTCTGATGTGGTGAATTGGCCTCCTGAGGCAGTCTCTGCATTTCAGGAACTTAAGCAGAGATTCACTTCTGCTCCTGTTCTACGGCAGCCGATGTTTCTCTGCCATTTCAGGGGGAGGTTGATGCCTCTGAAATTGGGGCAGGTGCCGTTTTGCCCCAAAAAGATCCAGAGACCTCTAAAAGTAACCCTTGTGCCTTTTTCTCTCGAAAATTTTCTCCTACTGAACGTAATTATGACGTGGGTAATCGGGAGTTATTGGCCATGAAGTGGGCTTTGAAGAGTGGAGACATTGGCTGGAGGGAGCCAAACATCAGGTGGTGGTCCTTACGGACCATAAGAATCTGGTCTATCTGGAATCTGCCAAGCGACTCAATCCTAGACAGGCCAGGTGGGCCTTGTTTTTCACAACTTTTAATTTTGTGGTTTCCTTTCTTCCTGCACTAAGAATGTTAAGGCGGATGCCCTCTCCAGGAGTTTTCCTGCGGACTCTCCTGAGTTATCTGATCCTTCTGTTATTTTGAAAGAGGGTGTTAGTTCTTTCCGCCATCTAGCCCAATTTGAGACTTGCTCTGGAGGGGTGTCAGGAGGATAGGCCCGAGCGCTGCCCTGTTGGAAAATTGTTTTGTCCCGGACCAATGGAAAAAGAGTGTGATGTCTGAGATTCATTGTTCCGCTTTGGGGCTGGGCATCCCGGAATTTTTGGTACCAGAGACTTGGTTAGTCGGTCCTTTTTGGGTGGCCTACCTTGCCCTCGCGATGTCAGGGAATTTGTGCAGTCCTGCGGGACTTGCTCTCGCTCCAAGCCTTGCTCTCGCTCTAGTGGTTTTTGATGCCATTGCCTGTGCCCAAGAGACCATGGACCCATATCCTATGGATTTCATTTCCGATCTTCCTGTTTCTCAGAGAATAAACCACCATCTGGGTTAATTTGTGATAGGTTTTCCAAAATGATACATCTTGTGCCATTACCTAAGTTGCCTTCCTCCTCTGAATTGGTGCCGTTGTTCCTTCAGCACGTGGTTCTTTTACACGGCATTCCTGAGAACTTTGTGTCTGACAGAGGAGTCCAGTTTGTTTCCAGATTTTGGAGGACTTTTTGTTCTAAACTGGGTGTTCAATTGTCTTTCTCCTCGGCATTTCATCCTCAGACCAATGGTCAAACTGAGAGAACAAACCAGACATTGGAGACTTATCTAAGATGCTTTGTGTCTGCTGATCAGGGTGACTGGGTCTCTTTTTGCCTTTGGCTGAGTTTGCTCTTAATAATAGGGCTAAACTCTGCCACTTTGAGTTTCCCGTTTTTCTGTAATTCTGGGTTTCACCCTCGATTTCTTCAGGACAGACGGAAGCTTCTGTCTGTCCAGGTGTTTGACTCTGTTGTTTAGCGTATGCAACAGATTTGGGACCAGGTAGTGGAGAGGTTGTCCCTCTCTCAGGAGAAGCCCAGCGGTTTGCTAACCGGCATATGAACTGATGGTCCTCGGTTTAAAGTGGGGGACTTGGTCTGGTTGTCCTCAAAGAATATTCCTATGAGAGTAGCCTCTTTCCCCAAATTTAAGCCTAGGTTCATTGGACTTATAAGATCATGGAGATTATTAATCCTGTTTCTTTTCGTTTGCTTCTTCCAGGGACATTTAAGATCCATAACGTGTTCCACAAGTCCTTGTTGAAGATGTTTGTTGAGCCAGTGGTTCCTGCTGCTGTGCCTCCTGACCCTGTTTTGGTTGAGGGCAATCTGGAGTATGTGGTTGAGAAAATATTGGATTCTCGTTTTTCTAGACGGAGACTCCAGTATTTGGTTAAATGGGAGAGGTTATGGTCAGAAGACAATTCTTGGGTTTTTTGCTTCGGACATCCATTCTAGGAGACTTATCCGTGCGTATCATAGAACTCATCCTGACCGACCTGGTTGCTCAAGTGAGGGTTCGGTGACCCCTCCTCAAGGGGGGGGTACTGTTGTGAAAGGGTTTTGAGATGAGTTCTGAGCAGAGGCTCCCTCTGGTGGTTTTCAAGCGGTATAGTGAAGATTGTGAGGAAATGGGGAAACAGGTGTTACTGACTGGTCTTATATAAGGGAGTCATTTTCCCATCAGGGTTGCGGTGATCAATTGTTCTGGTCTGAATCCTTCTTTCCAGTTCCCTTGTAGCCTGCTACGTCGTGTCTGCATCTCCTGCTTTCAGATAAGACATTTTCTTCTTTTGTGTTTTTGCTATATTTTTGCATTTTGTCCTGCACTTCTTTGGGGGCCTTCTGGGTCCCCTCCGGGGGCTTTTGCCCTCTCAGTTTAGTTCAGCCACTGAGTTTTGTACTTTTGTTTTTTCCAGTTTTTCAGTTGGCTGCTGTTTTGATTTTGTTACACCAGAGAACTAATTTAGGTGGTAGAGGTCGTGTGATCTCAGGTGATTTTGAAATTAGTAGAGTTGGGGGTTTTTCAGGGTTTTCTGAGATTGCAGTAAGTACCCTTCCTGTCCTTTCTATTTAGATAGTTTGGGCCCCAGCGTTTGCTCATACTATTTTTTTCTGTGTCAGTATTTCCTCTTGTCTAACCGCCATTACATGTTTGGGGGCTTTCTTTTATCTTTGGGGTTCTGCTCCGGGGCAGATAGCTTTCCTATTTCTGTCTTTAGTGTAGTAGTTCTCAGGCTGTGACGAGGCGTCTAGGACCAACGTAGGAACGCTCCACGGCTGCCTCTAGTTGTGGGGTTAGTCAGGGTACGCAATCTCATAGATTCCAACTGCTCTGGTGTATTTCCTTTTTTTCCTGCACTCCTCAGCTACCGTAACCAACACAGCTCCTAGGGCCCCCCGCTCCCCAGGGCCCCCAGCTAGCGGACATCACGCAGCCGCTATGGGGCCCATGAGGCGGGGGCCCGCCTGCGGCCAGCATGGACTCCCCCCGCCGCCGCATTGAACTTTTACCGTGTCATAGACGCCGGTACAGTTCAAAGCAATGATGGAGGAGACTGTGTCAGATGACGCTCCCTCTCCCATCATTCCCCTCTGCCTCTGACACTGCGGGTGCGCAATGACGTCATATCTCGCGCACCCACGGGTGTTGCCGGGCAGTGCAGCCGCTGAGTCCGGATCCGGGAGCAGCGTGGGGCACGGGAGAGGTGAGGATTGTGTTGTTTTTTTTTTTATATATCTGTGAGTACTGGACTGTGGAGCTATTTGGGGGGGGCGATACATTATATTCTATGGAGGAGGCTGTTATTTACTATGGGGGATGGGCGTACCCACCGTGGGGCAGGGGGGGCAGCTGCCCCCCCTAGAACAGCGATGGTGAACCAGCCACACTGCAAGAGGGAACGCAGAGCTCTTTCTGCCGGCACGCGTCATTGCCGGTCCTAACCTCTCCGTCCTTACTCACACGGCATTCAAGGCTTGAGAAAGGTTCTTGTTGTTTGGACCGAATTGTCGCCTTTTGGCCTTATTAAATAGCTTTTTTTTCACTACAACAGTGTGCTGCCTCCAATTTGTCTGGATTTCTATCTATCTATCTATCTATCTATCTATCTATCTATCTATCTATCTATCTATCTATCTATCATTCAATTTTTTTCCCCTAAAGATCAATCCAATTGCTGTGTCTGGAAGGGCAGTGTTGAGTGGCTCAGTGTCAGTGTGTGATAAGCACACATGAGCTTGAAGCCCCCCTGCTGAACAGAAGAGAAGACTGCAAAGGTAAGCCTAAAATCAATGAATTGTTTACATAATAGGATTGATCATGGCGGTATTTCTCCTTATATGTGATATTATTGGTCTTGGTATAGGGGATCGTGTTGTGTATGGCGGTCATTTGTTCATTTTCGTTTCGTTTCATTCACCTTTTTCATTCTAAAATTTTACAACCTGAACGACCATGGCTTGCCCCCCCCTAGTTTGATCCTGGGTACGCCCATGATGGAGTGTTATATTTCTATGGGGGCGCTACATTATATTCTAGAGGAGGCTGACTGTGTTATATACTATGGGGGTACATTATATTCTATGGGGGAGGCGTGTTATATACTATGGGGGTTACATTATATTCTATGGAGTAGCTGGCTGTGTTATACACTATGGGGGGTACATAATATTCTATGGGGAGGCTGTGTTATATACTATGGGGGAGGCTGTATTATATTGTATGGGGGTACATTATATTCTAGGGGGCTGTATTATATTATATGATGGGTACATTATATTCTATGGGGGGCTGTAAAATAATTTTAGGGGGCTACATTATATTCTATGGGGCCTGTATTATATTTATTATATTCTATAGGGGTGATTGCATCATACTCTATGAGGGTGCTACATTATACTATATGAGGGGGCTGTATTATATTCTATGGGGGGCTGCATTATATTGTATGAGGGGCTTCATTATATTCTATGAGGGGGCTGCATTATACTCTATGAGGAGGGCTACATTGTATTCTATGGAGGGGCTACATTAACTATATAAGGGGCTGCATTATATTCTGTGGGGGGCTGCATTATGCTCTATGAGGGGGCTACTACATAGCTAGGAGGGCTGCATTATACTATATGAGGGGGCTGCATTATATTCTCTGGGGGGTTACATTATATTGTATGGCGTGGCTGAATTATACTCTGAGGGGCTGCATTATACTCTGTGGGGTGGCTGCATTATAATCGGGTGGCTGCATTATACTATATGTGGGCTGCATTATCCTGTACGAAGACTATGGGGAATACATTATACTATATGAAGAACTATGGGGTGCATTATACTATGGGAAGTGAATTGTACTACATGGATGACTATGGCAGTGCATTATACTATATGGAACACTACGAGGAGTGTATTATACTATAGGAGGACTGAGTGTATTTAAATATATGGAGGGCTATGAGGAGTATATTATACTATATGGAGACTGAGTAGTGTATTATACTATATGGAGGACTGAGTGTATTTTAATATATGGAGGGCTATGAGGAGTATATTATACTATATGGAGGTCTGAGTAGTGTTTTATACTAATGGAGGACTGAGTGTATTTTAATATATGGAGGGCTATGAGGAGTGTATTATACTATATGGAGTACTGAGGAATATTATACTATATGGAGGACGGAGGAGTGTATTATACTATCGAGGACAGAGGAGTGTATTACACTATATGGAGGATGAGGAGTGTATTATACTATATGGAGGACTGAGGAGTGTATTATACTATATGGAGGACTGAGCAGTGTATTTTAATATATGGAGGACTATGAGGAGTGTATTAACTATATTGGAGGACTGAGTAGTGTATTATACTATATGAAGGACTATGGGAAGTGTATAATACTATATGGAGGACTGAGGAGTGTATTTAATATATGGAGGACTATAGGGAGTGTATTATTACTAAATGAAGGACATAGGGAGTGTATTATACTATATGGAGGACCATGGGGAGTGTATTATACTATATGGAGGACTATGGGGCAATTATAATATATGGAGGACTATGGGGTGTATTATACTAAACAAGCAAACTGCTGCTATTCATCGAGTGATTGGATTGTTTATGCCGAACAAAAATCATTGTTCTCAGCAGCACATCGCCCGGTGTAAACTGTAGAAATGCTGCTGATAACATGATACTGTATGGGGACAGATTGATCTAATAGTGATTGTTCTGTTCCCATCATTCTTTCTCAGTTGGTGTAAAGAGGCCGGGAAACAAGCGTCGAATGACTTCAGTATTGTCGATCACACTCGTTTAGCGGCCTGAACACAGCGCACTAAATACAACCGAAAATGCTTCAGTGTGATGTGCAATATGTTAGCATTTGGGGCCCCATTTAAAACTTTTGCCTAGGGCCACTTTGCCTAAAACCAGCCCTGCCTTTGGGTCCATCTTCCCCTGCTGCTTTACCTATGTTTAGTTTCCTAAACTGTCTCCTCACATAATTTTGGGAGGCTCTGAAATCAGTCCGCTCATCCCACAATATCAATGTTGTAGATCGTTCTCCAGCTTCATCACCTCTCCCTGTTGGCACTGCACATGTATTCCTGAATCTGTTGAAAGACTCAAATACCATATGATGAATTATTAAGGGGAACCTGTCACCTCGTTTTTGGCCTACACTACACTATCAAACAAAGCCACTAAAGGAGACTCAAGGTCTCCAAAAATTCAATATAAAACAGCAAAAAAAGGCAGCAACACTCACCTGCCCAGATCTCAGAACAAATGCACTACAGGATGCAGCCAGCCCATAAGCAAGATGATAGCAGCACAGGTGCAAAAAAACCAGATTAAACAGTCACTCTCCACAAAACCTATTCAAGGAGGGGGTGACTGCCCAGAATACAATTGCACAATAGAGGTCCACATAGGGCACCGTTCACACAAGGATACTGCACAGTGTCTGGTTCACAGCCTATTAATCACGCCCCTACTATTCGAATAGGCGGGCTGGCCAGTACACTCTCAAATCGTACCAGTGTGAACACCCCTCATGCGAGACCAGACGTGCCTGGGCCTGGCTGCACCCCGAAAAATAAAGTGCAAAAAATACAAAAATAGTGGGGTATTAGTTAATATTTTGGCCAAAATACGTAAGCTTGTAACCTGCGCCAAAGGTCCCCACGCTTACAAGTCATACACTACACTATCAAACAAAGCCACTAAAGGAGACTCAAGGTCTCCAAAAATTCAATATAAAACAGCAAAAAAAAGGCAGCAACACTCACTGCCCAGATCTCAGAACAAATGCACTACAGGATGCAGCCAGCCCATAAGCAAGATGTTAGCAGCACAGGTGCAAAATACCAGATTAAACAGTCACTCTCCACATACCCATCCAAGGAGGGGGGGACTGCCCAGTATACAATTGCACAATAGAGGTCCACATAGGGCGCCGTTCACACAAGGATACTACCAGGTCCCTACTTTACCCATAAATGCAGGCATTGCTGACAGAGGTCATATTCACCCAGAAATCAGATATCAGCCTAAATAGAGGTATGTTCACATTAGGTCAGGGACTCACCAGTATTGAGACCACCTTGACGATGGTTGGTGGGCTTTAAAATGTTTGGCCAAATGTTTATACTAAGCGTCTCAAATTTTTCCTTATATTCCAAAGCCATATTGCTATTCTAAATTTCATGTATTCCATATTGTCATGCTTTAGTATGCTTGAGTGCAGCCTTTTTTTGTATGTTTTACATGGGGGTAGCTTCCCTTGGTTTGCACCTAGTTCACATTAGTCTGGATGTGCCAGTCAGGTTTTTTGTCTATTGAATGTTAGCTTGCTGACCGAGCACTCCGCCCCCACCAGGTGGTGATTTTAATTACACCAGGTCCCTACTTTACCCATAAATGCAGGCATTGCTGACAGAGGTGCATATTCACCCAGAAATTCAGATATCAGCCTAATAGAGGTATGTTCACATTAGGTCAGGGACTCACCAGTATTGAGACCACCTTGACGAGGTTGGTGGCCTGGTGGGCTTTAAAATGTTTGGCCAAATGTTTATACTAAGCGTCTCAAATTTTTCCTTATATTCCAAAGCCATATTGCTATTCTAAATTTTCATGTATTCCATATTGTCATGCTTTAGTATGCTTGAGTGCAGCCTTTTTTTGTATGTATATTTTACATACATGTTGAGTCTGTTGACACATGATTTGTGCTATTTGAAATGTTGTTTCCATGATTCTTTATAAGATACTACGACTAAGGGCATTTGTATGTCAAAAACTGTTATGTTTTCCTTTGTTTATGTTTACACCCGGTCCCATACCTAGCGGGGTCCCCGTCGGGACTCCTGCTCTGTGCCAATCCACGACGTCCTGCCGCAGCCTACGCTCCTTCCCCCTCCTCTGCTTCCTGGAGCCGTCAGAAGGTCCTGGGGAGAGTGCTTAGGTAGCGCGCACGCGCGCTCCTGGTCTCTTAAAGAGACAGTGCTCATTTTTCGAAAATGTCTTTGACTAGTGTTGAGCGATAGTGCTCGATATCTAAAAAATATCGTATCGAAATTGTATCGCCGATAGCACTAAATATCGTCGATATCCGATTTCGATACCGGAAGTCCAATGTAAGTCTATGGAACAAAATATCGCAACTAAAAAAACCTTATTCCTTGTAAACACTAAATATACCACATAGAATACATATATATTATATACATGTCATTGTGACATATATATATATATACATATATTTTATAGTTTATACACTTCTACATAGTAAAATAGACTCTGATTCAATTGCCGGGTAAAGCCGTGACATACCCCATAGAAGTCGACGGGCTCGGTGCGAGTACCCAAAAACCTCTGGCTCTGTGCGACTCAACTTGGGCGTCACGAACAGGATTCTGTAGCTCGCTATAAGCGAGTCCTGTGTGCCTGAATTGAACTGGTTTTGTGCTTGAGAATTGCTAAAATCATCAGAGAATGTATTTGCCATTTTTCCGCCATATCTGCGTCACGACGAGGCAACTGGTGAAGAAGAAGGGCGTGCTCTTCATGGGTGTACACACTCACTCAGTGACGCGAAAACGATGGCTCTAAATGGTACTGCAATGTAAGATCGTGCCCACAGCTCTTCAGTTCCGCCTCCTCATCCTCCTCAGTGTGCGGAAACTAACCGAAGGTCCCGCCTCACTACAAAAGAGGGGGCCCTCTCCAGATGCTAATGACACATGTGACTTGGCAGAGATGGCTAATGGACACGAGCAGAAGTGTGAAGGGATGGAGCAGTCAGAGCTCTCCCCCCACGGAAGCGACCCGATCGCCACGGAACCACCGTTGGGCACCCGGCCTGGAAACCCTCCTACGCTGCAAGAAGCGGAGGATACCCTAAGAGGCCTGGCCCGGCACCGGGAGGAGGTCGCCAGGATGGAAGCCAGCTGGCGTGTCCTAAAACTAAACTTGGAGCGGTGCCAATCCCTCTTACCTGAAGTGTCTGCACCGGAAGGTGAGGCACCCGTTCTAGTAGAGGAGTCCGTGCGGGCATCCCAGCCCTTGCAATGTGATCCGGTTGACGTTGTCGCAGTGGAGGCACCCGTTCATGCAAAAAAACGCTGCACCGGCAGCACCCCAGATCCCGCTGTCTGCCCCGTCGCTGAGACAGAAGAAGCGACACCCGTCCTCATGGAGGAGGCCGCGCAGGCACCAGAGCACTACCTGCCTGTACCGGAGCCCCGACTGTCATCTGTTCCAGAGCCGGCTGCTTCCTCCGCAGGTGAGCGCAGCCAGGACTGGGGGGCGCCAGGAGAGCTGCCGCAAACCGGACACTGTAAGCTGCAGTTTGATGGTGGAGACATGGAGCTGCTGGTGGGGAGAATTTCAACCGGCGTCAGGAGGAAGAGTGGAGACGTTGGGAGAAGGAAGCAGAGCGACAAAGGGAGCAGCGAGAATCCCAAAAACTTCGCCAACGTCAGCTGGAGAAGGACCGGGCAGATAAGGACCGGATGAGAAAAGATAAAAAGTACGGTGAGGGAGCCGCGACGTAAGGGTGCAGTACGGAGCTTTAAATTGAAAGGTGGTTGGGGCTTCATCCAGGAGCCTGGACTTTATTTAGAAGTTTTTGTGAACCGGCGGGACGTGGAGGCTCACCTCCCAGAAGGACACCCGGGGAGGGACCTGTTGCCAGGAGACTTGGTGACTTACACCCGACACTGGGGTTACAATGGATGGTACGCCCTAAATGTTACCAGGTGCGACCCCTACTCCCCAGAGTGTCAGGAACCTGTGAGACCCTCGGAGCCTTCAGCCTCCCACATCCAGGCCTCTGCAAAAGTGCCCACCCCACGCCGTAAATCTCCCCAGCCTCCCTCAGTGGTCTCCTCAGCAGCCCCAGCTATGGACATGATAAGTATAGCTGACCCGTACCCGGTGCCTGTTAGGCCCCTGGGGTTCGTTCAGTCTGGGACATAGGGTTCCAGACCCGGAGGGAGATGAAAGAGGTGGCCACACAGACCCAGATAGCGGGTCACGACTTGACTGTACAGGCCACATGACGTCATCAGGTCCTGGTGGTCCTTGGTGCCTCGGATGTTTGGCAAGCATCAGAAGAGTACCAGGTGGTACCTGGAACACCCCTGCCAAAGAATTATAAAATAACCCGGACAGGGTCACTGTATGTAAATAGTTAAATTGTTTATGACCCGGACGGGTGAATGTTCATAAAAAAGTTTTTTAATTTAATAAAAAAACAAAACACAGTTTTCATTACTTTTATTACAGCCTCATCCTGCGACGCCATCGATCTCCTGTAAAAAAATGAAAAAAAAAAAGTATACCACCTGACCGACGCAGTCCATAGTGACGAGTGTCCCACGACGATCCAGCTCTGCTACATCAGAATGACAGGCAGAGCCTGTCATCCCGGCGCAGCACAGCTGATTACCTGCTTCCCCGGCGGTGACGTCATCGGACTGACTGCTTTACGGCCGGGATTACCCCAGCAGTCACTGCAGTTATCGCGAGAAACTGCATGTGACCGCCGGGGAAAGATGATGGCGGCCATGAAGCAGTCCAGGCCGTGACCGCCGGAGATCTTCTGCCAGGTAAGTGCCGCTGACTCCTGACAGACCCGACCGATGGACACTCACAGTGACAGTGACAAATCCGATTCCGGTATTCGATAAGACAAAAATATCGAAACGAATTATCGAAAGGCCGATAGAGCTAATATCGGCCGATAGCCGATATTTACATTATCGTATCGCTCAACACTATCTTTGACCAATGGTGTAGTACTGATTACTATTTCTGGCCCCTCCGCCATAGGGAGGGCACCAAAGCAACAAGTATCTACTGTCGCTAGCTTCCGGTTCTGCTTTGATTGTGTTTGTGTTCTACAGTGTTGGGTCCTCTGCTCCGCTTACACTGTTTGTCTCCGCAGACTATCAGTTACCCGTTACTCGGCTGTTCAAGACAACGTCTGTACGGTCTATGCCAGTTCCGTTCCACCACTCAGCCATCCGAAACGCTGGACAAACGCCATACCAACTTATACCCATGTACCTGGAACTCGCCGCTTCATCATACCTGTAAAACCGTTGGTCCCGCTGGGACAGCTGCCACGTGTTCGGGGCTTAACTGGAGGTAGCACCTGTGTCCCCCAGACATTCCATTCTGACTCTGTTCAAGGGGACTTACTGCGGGTGTCTGGGGCTCACTTAGTCACGCCCCCTTCGGAGCCCCCTGGACTGTGGTGCCGAGGTTCCACAATACAGAAATAAAAAACGAATGTGAACTTCATCACCTGAGCCTCCGCCTCCATTCATTACAGTTTATCATGTGGGACATTGTTTTTTAATGGATTAATGAAGGTTTTTTGACAACATTATAAGTGGATGTGCCGAAAAATCCCTTTCCTTCTGCCTGTTATTTGCTGCCAATTACCAGCAAGATCTCGCACCCACTGCTCTGCAGTTCAAAGACTTAAGAATTTCATCCAAACACGGAAAGCTCACTAAGTTGGTTACTTGTAATCATCTCATGACTTGTCTCACTTCGAGCACATCTGGGATGTCATTGGTTGACAATTGCAAATGGAGCTGCCAAATGCAGATCTTGATGATTTGTACTGCCTACAGACTCCAGGAAATGAAATTCAGTTAAATTTTATTATTTTCTGTATGTCTTACAGCAGCATGCAATGGGACTTGGAATGAAATAAAATAAGGGTGGGTAAACTTAAGACGTCAATGCTTCTTCTAGGACTTTTTTTGCCATAGGCTGAACACTCAGCAGAGAGAATGTCTAGTCTGTAATGCTTATCTAATGTAGAATTAGAGGTCAACGATGCAGCTCTACAGATTTGTTCAAGTGGGATGTGAGCTTGTTCGGCACAGAGGCTAATGTTGATCTGGTGGAACAAGAACAAACCAACAAAAGTGGGTCTTCGCCAGTAAGGAGTTAACAATCAGTGATGGTATGCCAAATGTATCTGGATAATAAAGCTTTACTGGCTTTGCTGCTCTTGTTAGGATCTGAGAATTGAATAAATAGGTTTTCTGCCTTTTTGAATAGAAGACTCCTGTTAAGATATATGAGAACGATTATTTTAACATCTAAAAGATGGAGCTTCTTCTGTTCCACATTCTTAAAGTCAGGAAAGAAAACAGGAAGATAATTTTCTTGATTTATATTGATAGAAGAATTGACTTTTGGAAGGAACCCCGGCATCAATCTGAGCACTAAATGGTCAGTACTGTCTCTGAAATAGGGTTCCGTAGAAGACAAGGCTTGAAGTTGATGTCTTCTTTTGGCAGATGCACTGGCCACATGGAATAAAGTTTTGAAAGAAATATGTTTGATTGAGGCAGTTTCAGCAAGTTCAAACGGTGAGGACACAAGATGATTCACAGTTTACGTGAAGGTGTGAATCACTTGTTGCTTGGAGGAGGCTTTGACCAGCCAATAATATAGGTAAGGCACCAAAGAAATCCCCTGAAGTCTGAGAGCAGCTGAGAATACCACAGTCACCTTCTGAAAGGTTCTAGAGCTACTGAAATGCCGAATAGAAGACAGCGGAATTATAGATGGTGGATCAGAAAGTTCACCTGGGTTGCCAATCTGAGGAACATCCTGTGGGCTTCAAGGATAGGAATATGAAGATAGGCTTCCCAAATGTCTATGGTGGCAAGACAGTCTTCTTACTGCATAATTGAGATAAAAAGACACCTAAATATATCCCTTATATAAGGCCATGAGGCAAACACATAGAAAACCTAAACAAAATCTCACAAAAAGCCATATGTAGAAATGCAAAAATCTTTATGAAGACACAAATGCAACAGTTAAAATTGGCAGGCACCACAAGTACAAGAAAAAAGTGGGACTCGACCGGAAATACCTCAATAAGCAAATAATACCATGAAATTGTATTATAAATAAACATAGTAAATACACTGTGTTCCAAATTATTATGCTGTGCTGTGAACCAGACACTATGCAGTATCCTTGTGTGAACGACACCCTATGCGGGCCTTCATTGTGCAATTGTATACTGGGCAGTCACCCCCTCCCTGAATGGGTATGTGGAGAGTGGCTGTTTGATCTGGTATTTTGCACCTGTGCTGCGAACATCTTGCTTTATGGGCTGGCTGCACCCTGTAGTGCATTTGTTCTGAGATCTGGGCAGGTGAGTGTTGCTGCCTTTTTTGTTTGCTGTTTATATTGAATTTTTGGAGACCTTGAGTCTCCTTTAGTGGCCTTGCTGGATAGTGTAGTGTAGGGACTTGTAAGCGTGGGGACCTTTGGCGCAGGTTACAAGCTTACGTATTTTGGCCAAAATATCAACTAATACCCCACTATTTTTGTATTTTTTGCACTTTATTTTTCGAGTGCAGCCAAGCCCAAGCACGTTTGGTCTCGCATGAGGGGTGTTCACACTGGTGCGCATTGAGAGTGTACTGGCCAGCCCGCCTGTTCGAATAGTAGGGGCGTAACTAATAGGCTGTGAACCAGACACTGTGCAGTATCCTTGTGTGAACGACACCCTATGCGGGCCTTTATTGTGCAATTGTATACTGGGCAGTCACCCCTCCCTGAATGGGTATGTGGAGAGTGGCTGTTTGATCTGGTATTTTGCACCTGTGCTGCGAACATCTTGCTTTATGGGCTAGCTGCACCCTGTAGTGCATTTGTTCTGAGATCTGGGCAGGTGAGTGCTGCTGCCTTTTTGTTTGCTGTTTATATTGAATTTATGGAGACCTTGAGTCTCCTTTAGTGGCCTTGCTGGATAGTGTACTGATGACATGTACATGAAATTTGTATGTTTCTAGTTTATAATACTTGGATCCGCTTCATTTAAGTGCAGTGCAATTACTTTTTTAGATGTGTAGTATTTATGGCATGTGACCAAGCCGGTGAGCGCATTTGTAAAGATACATGTTTGTAATAATTTACTGTAAATAGTATAATGCTGTTTCCTTCATTATATATGCAAAAATTATAATTGTATGGATAATACTAAAATATATTTTGACAATCTGTTTTCACTGAACATATAACACTTTATTTTTCTTTTGCATAATTGAGATGATCGAGCAGATGGACTCCATTTTGAATTAATTTTTCTCCATAAAATTGTTCAGGTAGGTGAGGTCTATAATAAAATGCCACTTCCTTTCTGATTTTGATATGGGAAAAATTCTGGAGTAGACACCTATCCCCATGGCATTTTTGGGAACTTGTTCTAATGTCCCTTTGTTGATGAACTTTTGGAGCAAGGGAAGAATGACTGGTGAAAAGCCCTTCAAGTCTAGTGAGCAACCTCTTTTTGATAGATCTTACCCAGGCATCTGAGATGTGTGTGGAGACACGGGGGTCAGTGGGTGCTCTAGTCCGCTAGCCAAAACCGCATGGACCAGGGCTCATCCCATTGAACGCCCGCTCTCCTTTTACCGTGGGCATAATACTACTCAGACAACACGACAACACAGGGTGAGGGTAAAAAAGTGTTGCAATACTTTATTGAACCACAAAACAGGCAAATGACACATATAACAGTCACAGCTAAATACCTAAGATGGTGCAAAATTAGCATCACTTTTCTGCTCACACGCCGGGATAAGATCAGCTCTGACTTCAGAGCTTCCAGGGCAGACTCCCCCACCTGTGGCATGCACACAGAGGAAGTAACGACAAATTAGGAAGCTGACAGTCCATTGAGGTACAAGGCCAGGTGACTGGAGGGTCACAACCTGGCTTCTCCAAACATATCCATGGCGCTCAGGTAACCGGTGGGTCCAAAACCTGACTACCCCAAACGTATCCATGGGTTCAGTGATGGCCAATGGAGCAGATCTGTATTCGTCCCTTAAGCTGACATCCTGTAGAATTTCAAATCTGGCATCTATCTATCTTAAGCTATGATCTGGCATCTATCCTGCAGAGTGTTCCTGGCTGTGGTTTTGTAAAGAGTCTCTGGTTCTTTGGATCTTTCAATCTCTTGGATGTCTTGTTACAGAGGCATATCCCCTTTTTACAGTTCACAACTGTTCTACAAGCCATCATTCACAGGTCAAGGGGAAGGGGTAATGAGTTTAACTTGCATTGTTTTATTATTTATAGTTTATCCTTCAATGTTTGCAAGTCAACAAACTGCATGGCCTGATATAATGTGTAATCAACATAT
The DNA here is from genome assembly GCA_033576555.1 of Oophaga sylvatica. Lineage (NCBI taxonomy): Eukaryota > Metazoa > Chordata > Amphibia > Anura > Dendrobatidae > Oophaga > Oophaga sylvatica. Next base: position 507,635,300 of record JARQOD010000004.1, read on the forward strand.
CAGCAAACATCATTCTTTAGTGACCCTGCATCCCTGTTTTAAAAAGATAACAATAAAATAAACTGTAGGAAGTGATATAAGAGGTAAATAACAACCATTCATCAATTTACAAATATCAATTCAACCTAAAAGAAGAGTCAACATAAAGATGCCTCCTGGCTTACTGAAAATAGACCTCTGGATAATTAAAATTAAATGCTGTGTCGTGACAATGTAGGAGTCCATATTTGAGAAAAGAGGGACAATATTTCTCCTCCAAGTGGAAGTATATTACAGATGTCATAAGTCAGATTTCCATATGTGCGGCTTCTTCTTAGAAAAGTGAGCCTGTCAGCACTTCCTGTTGACAGGGGAAAGCGCCTGTCTGTTATCACTCACCCGGCCTCACTAAAAACCCGCTCAGACAAGATGCTAGCGGCAGGGCAGCACAACACCTCCAAGACATAGAGGGACAGCTCATGCCATATGTCCAGCTTTGAGACAGAGGAAATAGGGAGAATGCTGGTTTTGTCGGTCAGGCATTGCTTGACCAACTTTAAAAACTTTTCCATTGCTGCCAAAAATACCTGGTCATCAAAGCCTGGACGCTGGGAGGGTGTCATCAAATTGGCCCAGGCCTTTGACAGTGTATCCCTGCCTCTGCTGTACCTCGCCTCTCCTCCTTGGTTGGGCAAGGAAGCTTGCCCCCTGCTGCTAGCATTCTCTGATGGGAATTTTTTCAACATATTTTCCACAATGGCCTTCTGGTATAGCACCATTTGGGGTACATCTTATGTTCCAGTGCATCTTATAGTCCAAAAAATATGATAAATACTCGGATAATAATACAGTAATTAACTAGAGCCAGCATGGTTTTGTAGCCAGGGCTGTAGAGTCGGTAAGCCAAACCAAAGACTCCTCAATTTCCCTGACTCCCGACTCCGACTCCACAGCACAGCCCAAAGAAAAAAATCTCCTTCTGCAGGCAGGGGCGTCTGCGCTGCACCATGATCGCATCTATAATGTGTATTTAATTTTTTTCTTTGAATTTATCCATAAATTGATTAAAAAAAAAAGTTTGAAAATGGCGCCGGCCGCGCCTGTGAAGTAGCAGCTATCGGCTATCAGATAGCTGCTACTGCACAGGCTCTGGTGACGCCATCTTGCTACAGAAAAAAAAAATTGTTTCCACTAAGATGGCACAGGCCGAACTGCGCAGCAGCATCTATCGGTGATCTGATACCCGCTACTGTGCCGGCACAGCCAGCGCCATTTTCATACTGATTTTTTTTAATGAATTTATGGCCACCAAAGAAAATAATTAAATACACATTATAGATGCGATCATGCTGCAGCACAGGCGCCGCCACCGCCTGCCTGCAGAAGGGGATTTCTTTTTTTCCATATATATACAATATTCATTATGTAAAATAGGGGGCAGGTCATTAACTCAAAACTGAAAATAAAGATTAAACAACAACCACAAGACGGATTTCATCAACTAAGGTATCATTTTAATCAGTATAATGGCGCCAACCTGACACTGTCTGTAGGTTGCTGTGCACAATCCTGCTGACAGGTTCCCTTTAATAGCTGTCTAAAAATTTCTGAAGGGATGTCACAATGTAGAGGGATCATCCTTAGGCTACTTTCACACATCAGGCTTTTTGTGTCAGGCATAATCCGTCCTATGCCTGACAGGACGGATCCGGCGCTGATTTGAAAAAACTGATGCAACTGATCAGTTTTTTTTTGCCGGATCCGTCCTGACCTTTTCAACCCGGAAAGAGAAAATTTTCCATGTTGAAAATGCAGCCTTCAATGTCCGGACCAAGGGGGAGAGGGAGAGGGAGAGAGAGAGGGAGAGGGAGAGAGAGAGACCTTGGATTTCGGATCAGTTTTCTGACGGATTTGTCAAAATACTGGTCCGGCTCCATAGGTTTGCATTGTTTCGGCCGCCTGAAGTGCTGATTCAGGCACTATCAGGCGGCTCCGGGAAAAAAAAAAACGTTGCAGCAAGCGTCTTGTCCGGCCGCCGGAATGTACATTTCCGACAGATCCGGCCAAAAACGGATGCAACGCAGTGACATCAGGCGCGATCCGGCGCTAATGTAAGTCAATGGTAAAAAAACGCATCCGGTACCGGATGCGTTTTTTTAAAAACACGCCGGATCGCGCCTGATACAAAAAGCCTGAAGTGTGGAAGTAGCCTTACACTCATTTGCACATGGAAACATGAGAAGCAATGGAAGGAAACTGAAATGGAGAAGATACAGATTAGATATCAGAAAATGAGTGAGGGTGATCAATGAGTGGAACAGGCTGCCACGAGAGGCGGTGAGTCCTCCTTCAATGGAAGTCTTCAAACAGAGACTGGACAGACATCTGTCTGAGATGGTTTAGTGAATCCTGCGTTGCATTGAGCAGAGGGTTGGACACGACGACCCTGGAGGTCCCTTCCAACTCTAACATTCTAAGATTATGCGACCATACGTCAACCTGAACAAAAAGTCTGGATTCTACCTTATCTGTACAAGTGAATGTCATTGGGTTGCTATTTTCCACTTTTGGCGTTCAGAATGGTACGAAACAGGGTGTCCCATGTCTTCTCTAGCATTAATTTATTATTAGAAATGATCCTATGTCTTATACAAAATAATTTCTCTGGCAGACATCACACATAAAGTCGCAGCCTATGCATATGATCTTCTATTTATTCTCTCTTCACTCAGAATCTATGACTAATTTGTTATAAAAATTAATTGCTGACAAATAGGGCATTATCGACTTTTAAAATAAACTATCAAAAGCCAGTAGACCTTAAATCTCCCAGTTTTACATTTCGCTGGTCTGGTGACTCCATCAAGTAACTGGGTATCTCCTTATCTAAGGATCTTGTGATGTTATACCAAATAAAGTATCCTCTCCTCTTCAATGCATTAAAAAGGACCTAGATAGTGCGACAAAGTCAATGGCAAAGTACTCGAGGGGAGCTACAGTATGTTTCACTAAGAGGTGTAGCTTCAGTGATCGCAACCTAGGAAATTGCGCCAGCACACTAAGTGCTGAAAGGGGTTAATCAGCCATGTTTAGTGCTAGGTTGATTGAACAACTGTAGAATGGGAGAAGTACAAAGAATAAATCCCCGGACTAGAGCATTCAGAGAGGGGTAGGCCTGGAGCTCTGTCTTTCATGTTAAGAAAAGCTGAACCTTTTGCTGTTTGTTACTGAAGTGGACGAATTCATATAGCAACAAGGACTGTGACATACGTTAAGTTTTTGTTCTCCTGTTAGGCCAGAAAGGCTGGGTTTGTTTTTGCTAACATTGCACTGGTTTATGCAGTACTTTTAATAAACCAGTGGAAGATTTAAAGAGACAGTGTTCTAGTGTCTACATCTATGTGCAGGCAAGTGAGGCGGTGTATCACAACAGATTGACGAATACCCTTTTCCTTGGTTTGGAAAATGCTCTATATTCAGAATGAATGTCTTCCCCAAGATCTATTACCTTTTCTTAGTTTTACCCATTCATATTCCACTGTTTTTTCAGATCTTTACTTGAGATACTTACAATATTTATTTGGGCAGTGAAACCTGGAAGAATAGCCCACACCATTCTATTTCATCGTAAGACTAAGGATGGGTGTTGTGAACACTCTTGGTCCGGCTTCTGAGTTTCGGCTCACTCTGGTGGTTGCTGCTGGTAATGGAGCTACTCTGGCTAGGAGAAGTCGATCACCTGAAGAGGATGATTGGACATCAGGTGTTTCTGACTGGAGAGAAATAAATGAGCAGCCTTACTTGGGTTGTTGCCGGTGATTTGGTCTTCTTCCTGAGCCTTCTGGAAGTCAGCTTGTTCCCTGCTTGTCCTGCACCTTTCAGATAAGTTATTTGTCTGTTTTGATCTGTGGCATTTTTCCCTTTTGGCTTTTCTCTGTGCGCTGCCTTGCTGGTGCAGTCCAGCCGGGCTCCCTGCTGGGGCCTGTGCGGGACTCTGTTTTCCTTACCACAGTTTATGTCAGTCTGTTCAGTATTGCTAGTCTCCTGTTATTTCAGTATCTGTTGTTTTGGGTCCAGTTCACACCAGAGTTCTGATTTAGTGGGGGAGAGGTCGTGTGGCCTCAGTATTTTTGCATATCAGACGTGTTGGAATTTTTCTTAGGGTTTTTGCGGGATTGCAGACAGTATCCTTTTCTGTCCTGTTCTATCCAGTTTGGGCCCCTGCATTTGCTTATGCTATTTTCTGCCTGTGTTTTGTACTTCATCTGCCTCACCGTCGATATATGTTTGGGGGCTATCTATTCTTTTTAGGCTCTACTCCAGGGCAGTTTACCTTTCCCCTTTCTCTCTTTAGGCTTAGTTAACTCTTTGGCTGTGTCGAGGTGTCTAGGTCATCGTAGGTACGTCCCACGGCTAATACTAGTTGTGTTGTCAGTTTAGGGGTCTGCAATCCACTAAGTTGCCAACCTCTCTGGTGTTGTGCTGCCTAGCTCATTTCTTTGTTGTCCTCCTTGGTTACCATATCATAACAGGTGGGATCGTTCTACCACACTTTTTCTCCTATCATTATGCCTCTTATCTTCTACATATCATAGACAGGTGTAGGCACAAGGCATACAAGTTATAGGTATTGATGGAACAGTTTTTTCTCACTTCCCGTCTCACTACCCCATGGCTAGAAGATCGAGCCCTGCTAGAAGCTAATACCCAATTCGACCTACAGTAAAGGTGGTCTCCAAAGACTTCCCAAAGACTGATATCTCTCCAACTACTTTGTCATTATTTTTTATATTGGGTAATCCTTTCTTTTAGCCAGGTATGGAAGGGAGTCCATTTAGACTCTAGTTGTTACACCACAGATTTTGAGCTCAATATTTCTTACTGAATGGTGATTGGATATCCACTGTAGCAGAGCCAGGTAGGACATGGTTAATTCCTAGCACCAAATGTCTTGATTAGATGCACCTAACTAGACTTGTCTTACAACTAGGACCTGTGTTCACTAGGTTTGTCTGTTTGCTGGATGGAGCAGAGTGGAGTGGGCTGTTGATGAGTGACCAGCCAAAATGTGAGCTTAACTGTGAAAGAGACATGCCAGGGTCTCTTTCTGAATAGAGCCTGCACGGATTAGCTAGGAAAGGTATGTTTGTCTGTTTGTGGGAGACTCAGAGAACTGTGTAGAAGCTGCAGCTTGTTCAGTGTGAACTGTGCCTGAAGTTGAACACTTTACAGTTTGATACTGTAACTGCTGGAGCTGAAGTGGGTGTTTGCTCTGAGAAAACGGACTGTAATCTTTTTGGCGCAATGACATATGTGCCCTGCTAAGTGTACTATTTATGTGATGGGATACCTTTGCGCCCATAAGAGGCTGTTTTTGGATTTGAATAGCGAAAATACAGGTCCTTCTCAAAAAATTAGCATATAGTGCTAAATTTCATTATTTTCCATAATGTAATGATTACAATTAAACTTTCATATATTTTAGATTCATTACACACCAGATGAAATTTGTCAGGTCTTTTATTGTTTTAATACTGATGATTTTGGCATACAACTCCTGATAACCCAAAAAACCTGTCTCAAAAAATTAGCATATCAAGAAAAGGTTCTCTAAACAACCTATTACCCTAATCTTCTGAATCAACTAATTAACTCTAAACACATGCAAAAGATTCCTGAGGCTTTTAAAAACTCCCTGCCTGGTTCATTACTCAAAACCCCCATCATGGGTAAGACTAGCGACCTTACTGATGTCAAGAAGGCCATCATTGACACCCTCAAGCAAGAGGGTAAGACCCAGAAAGAAATTTCTCAACAAATAGGCTGTTCCCAGAGTGCTGTATCAAGGCACCTCAATGGGAAGTCTGTTGGAAGGAAACAATGTGGCAGAAAACGCTGTACAACGAGAAGAGGTGACCGGACCCTGAGGAAGATTGTGGAGAAGAACCGATTCCAGACCTTGGGGGACCTAAGGAAGCAGTGGACTGAGTCTGGTGTAGAAACATCCAGAGCCACCGTGCACAGGCGTGTGCAGGAAATGGGCTACAGGTGCCGCATTCCCCAGGTAAAGCCACTTTTGAACCATAAACAGCGGCAGAAGCGCCTGACCTGGGCTACAGAGAAGCAGCACTGGACTGTTGCTAAGTGGTCCCAAGTACTTTTTTCTGATGAAAGCAAATTTTGCATGTCATTCGGAAATCAAGGTGCCAGAGTCTGGAGGAAGACTGGGGAGAAGGAAATGCCAAAATGCCTGAAGTCCAGTGTTAAGTACCCACAGTCAGTGATGGTGTGGGGTGCCATGTCAGCTGCTGGTGTTGGTCCACTGTGTTTCATCAAGGGCAGGGTCAATGCAGCTAGCTATCAGGAGATTTTGGAGCACTTCATGCTTCCATCGGCTGAAATGCTTTATGGAGATGAAGATTTCATTTTTCAGCACGACCTGGCACCTGCTCACAGTGCCAAAACCACTAGTAAATGGTTTACTGACCATGGTATTACTGTGCTCAATTGGCCTGCCAACTCTCCTGACCTGAACCCCATAGAGAATCTGTGGGATATTGTGAAGAGAAAGTTGAGAGACGCAAGACCCAACACTCTGGATGAGCTTAAGGCCGCTATCGAAGCATCCTGGGCCTCCATAACACCTCAGCAGTGTCACAGGCTGATTGCCTCCATGCCACGCCGCATTGAAGCAGTCATTTCTGCAAAAGGATTCCCAACCAAGTATTGAGTGCATAACTGAACTTTATTATTTGATGGTTTTTTGTTTGTTTTTAAAAAACACTTTTATTTTATTGGACGGTTGAAATATGTTAATTTTTTGAGACAGGTTTTTTGGGTTATCAGGAGTTGTATGCCAAAATCATCAGTAATAAAACAATAAAAGACCTGACAAATTTCAGTTGGTGTGTAATGATTCTAAAATATATGAAAGTTTAATTGTAATCATTACATTATGGAAAATAATGAAATTTAGCACTATATGCTAATTTTTTGAGAAGGACCTGTATGTATTTGTAACAAGGGAGACTTTCTGCTCTGGAGTTAAAATTGTGGTTACCCCTTAAGCCCGCGTCTCACATAGCGATACACCAGCGATCCTGACAACGATCGGGATCGCTGTGTGTTCGCTACATGATCGCTGCTGAGCTGCCAAAGTTTCGGCAGATTAGGCAGCTCAGGCAACGATCAGCACAGCGAACTGCGGGTATACGTGTTTAGTTACCCCCAGTGTACGCGATACAGCCGCTGGTGCAGGGTGCTGGTACAAGTACACGTCGGGTTCCAGGGGCTGCGCGTATGGAAACCGACGTACCTTGTTAATCTCCCTGATCAGGGCCTGGTACAAAGTACACAATGGGTTTCCAGCACAGCACTTTGTCCTGGAAACTGATGTGTACTTGGATTACCAGGATCGCTGTCATTCCGCTGTCACACGCAGCGATGCGTGCTGGCCAGCGGAGACACATTTTTATGAGTTCATACATATTTTCTATATTGGTTTTTCCTTTTCCACTGCACCTTTCTCATCTCCCCCTCTGTTTTCTTCCCTTATTTTTTTCTTTTCCTCTTTTTTTCCTTTCTTCTTTATATAGTGAGTGGGCTCACACCCATAGACCCCTGTTTTTTCTACCATACGCATATTGACCACACAAAAACAGGTCCAAATCCATTTCATTCTGTTTATTAAAACCTTCTTTTTTTATTATCTGTTCAGTTTATGATGTTTTTATACAATTGTTGCCATTTTCTCCATATGTGTTTTTTTTTGGATGATGAGGTTGTATCCCGGTGCGCTGATCTCAGCGATCCTTTTTTGTGCTCCTTTATCTGAATGATGTGTCTACTTATATCCCTCAAGTATCAAACATTATTAGTCCATAACTACAGTGGCCGTCAGGACATGAAGAGATACCAAACTTGAAAGTTTAAAACCATGATATTTTATTAATGATATTATATAAAAAAAACAATAATAAGACAGGCAAGCAAACCTCCAAAAATAGGGGGGACATGGCATTTAAAGATGTATGGTTTCCCGTTCCTTCTATCGCCTGGTGCATTACATAGCGTAATTTTCTACTTGGCTTACTATTAGAGATGAGTGATTTTATTCAGGTTCGGTACCGAATACGATCGGACTCGAATATTGTTTTTGCAATATTCGTTGAACACAGCCGAACGTCATTAGAGTCAATAGGAGTAGAAATTACCGAATATGTTCGGAACCGATCATAAGACATACATTCGGCACGAATAGTGTTCAAATATGACCTGAATATGTCAAAATAAGATTTGGGACAAAATCCGAATAAATTTGCTCATCTCTACTTACTATGTTATCTGATTAAATTTGCTGTGTCCCCCTCCCCTTATAATGTCTGATTAATACTGAAGTGACTCTCAATATACCGTTTTTTGGGGGACATATTGAAGTAATTATATCCTCACCTGTTGGCTGAACTCATCATTGTGGTCCGACCTGATGAACAAGTGTGTCACTTCGAAACGTGTCGAACAATAAACCATACAGTAGCTCCCAACCGTCTTCTATGTGGAGCCTAAAAAAAGCACATAAAAAGCTGCAGATACTTTATAAGTGCAGAATCGAAGCTTTTCTGTACTACAAAAAAAACATTAAAAAAGCGGCTTCACATCTGCAGCAAAAACGCATCAAATAAGTGGGGAGAAAATTGTTATTGAGTAGTTTGGTGCGAGTCCTGCAGAAAAGAAAAAACACAGTATTTCTGCAACGTGTGAACACGGCTTTACAGATAAAAAAAAAAAGCCAGAGGTCATAAAGATGAGAAAGTTCTGGCGACTCCGACTGTGAATGAAGGAATAAAAATTAAATCCTCAGGTCCCAACTAGAGATGAGCAGGACGCACAGATGAAGTCGCACCAGCTCTGGGTGATAAAAAGCAGCGGGGATGCTGGAAAGTTAGATTCATGGCCTCCCGTCCACTCACCAGGTAGCACTGACCTAGACGATGGACCAGAGACCCATGAATCGATCCGCTCATCTCTAGTCCCAGATACAGCGGACAGTCCCGGATTTGGGTCTACACCCTGCAGTCTCGGGCGTCTGCTGAATTCCCCTCACTGCCAGAGTCCCTCTGCCAACTCCTCCTGCCAGGGGAGAAAGAAATGGCAAATGGGCGCGAATTGGGGTGTTGCCCAAATTTGCCGTGGCGTGCGTCCTTCTTCCTGTTCTTCAAAAGTTGTGAGGTCTGAATAAACCGCATTTATACATTTCTTGCGTCCGGTCCATCACTGGCAGCGCAGATTTTAACCCTCTCGTCTCCAGCCTCTCCAAGAATCGGATGGTACTCGGCCATTCGTGTCTATGGGGATGATTTTCACAGACAGACTGAATGGGGAAGATGGAGAATATTTTTTTTTTCTTCACGGATGATACTCGGGTCCTGCGCGCCCCCTTCATTAGCTCCGGGGTGCACAGCGGCAGTCTTTACGGTTTCAGCCCCCCAGGTGCTTTTCTTTCTAACATGGGACCCTATGGGCGACATAAGACCCCGTGTGACTGAAGGTCGGAGGAAATCCTCCTGACGTGTCGCTGTGGCGTCCTCCGTACCCATATGCCGACCTTTACTAACTCCTCTCATTATTTCTGTCTTTCCATTTCTAAATAAACCTGAAGTGAATTATTTTATGAAACTTTTTTTTATCACTTTAATGATATATAAAACTTTATTTTGAGGTAATTTTGATTAATTTTCCAGTTTTCTTATTTTGTGCTTTCATGTTTCCGCAGCGCTCTTCACATGCGGTGAATATATCAGCACTTGTCACATTTGTGCTCTATTTACCACATACGTGTGACAAGTGCCATTATTTTCTCTCTGAAGAGTGAATAGTTCTGCTGGTTTTTACAGGTGTACAAGAAAGACTTTGTAGAGCGTTTTATTTATGTATTTTTTGGACGATTTGGGTGACATTTTCCACACACGTCGGCAGGACGATGTGCACCGCACTACACAGCGCCAGCGATCAGGCGCCATTTTAGCTTTTTCCTAAAGCAAACAAGGCAACGAGGGCGGGAAAGGGATGATCCCGCCCCCATACCAAAGCCATTCATCCTATTGGTTAATCATCCACAAAACCTCACGAGCTGCCCGACTACAGGACGATCTCTCACACGCTTGGCGAACGCACCTATCAATCAGTCTTAAACGTCTGTCACGATAGGCTATCGTTGTCCCGCTGACGCGCTGTGCTCACGCCCACTCATTAGCGGGTCGTGTGCAAAAACAAGCCGAGGGGCCTTGGGAGGGAAACAACCGTTAAGTGAAAGAGGCGGGATCTCACTAAGCATCTGGGGAAGAAGCCAGCACCTGATTGGCGAAGACGCGGTTTCAAACCAGAAAGGCACGCTGTGATTGGCTGCTGTGTGTCCTCTCGCTCGGGCCTGACGGACAGGGAGGGGGGGTTATTGTGTGTATGTGTGAGGCTAGAGTACGCGGTACCGGCACCAGTGAGGAGCGGAGACGCGGAGGCAACGGAATCCGGATTTTATAACGGCGACGCCTGAAGTTCGGCAACATGGTAATTATTGTAGTTGCCCTCCGCAGGGGATGGTGGGAGTCTGCGGCGCCGCTGACACCAGAGGCTGCAGGAAGCTCGTAAAACGTCCCGGTAGAGGGAAAAAGGCGGGAAGAGCGTAGTTGTGCTGTGCAGGGAACACCGGGCGACCTCAGCTCCGGGACAGCAGCTCGTTGTCCTGCCCGGAGCCGTCGCTGCACACCGGGGCGTCCGAGTGTAGCGACATGACGCCTCAGGCACGGGGTCAGAGCGGCGGCTTGCGACAACACTGCCTGAAATGTCGCACAGACATGTCCCGGTAACCGTGCAGCGTTGTTGCCTTTCTCACCCCATGAGACAGAGTGCTGTCACCAGAAGCGACCCTGCTGACAAGTCCGGTCGCAGAGTGCAGGCTTCCCTGTCACCGAGCTGGTGAGACTGGACCAATAAAGCCATGTTCACACACGGTGCGCTGCCTGGCCGCGTCTGCTGGAGGATGATCAGAAGCCCCTGTCACCCCTCCCTGCCCCCCCAGCTGATGACAGGGAGCAGTGCTGCGGGAACAGCTGATGGTGACAGTGATGGCCTCTAGGACTGGGGCCCCTGCCGAGCAGAAGGGGCCACAGCTCCAGCCTCTGAGCATGGGCAGGCAGCAAACAGATAGACTTGTACACACAACCGTCACCATAGTGCGCCGGAGCAGATTTAACATAAAAATAATCAGATTTTCACCCACATATGGTTTTTTTTATACGTCATCAGTTAATAAAACTTCCCCTGCAAATGACGCGTTTGGTATTGTATCTGTGAGAATAGGATGCGATACGGAAGATCGAGGAGGAAGCCGGCGGTTTTGCACACACTAACTGGAATAGGCAAATATGAGAAAAACGTGTGGCCGCTGGAACTTTCTTTTTTTATTTTTCAACCCAATGCATACATTCGTATTTACACAAAAATTGTTTTCACATAACGGTATCGGTGTACAGACCGGTGTCCGGTTTTTTTGTTTTTTTTTTACAGATGAATACATAAATTACAAAGCTTCTTTACTTTGCAGTGTTAAATGCACACCGTACAGTCATGGCCAAAAGTTTTGAGAATGACACAAATATTATATTTTCACATGATCTGCTGCCCTCTGTTTTTTTTGTGTGTTTGACAGATGTTTTTATCACAGACAGAAATATAATAATTGCAAACATATGAGTAACAAAAGCTTATATTAACAGAATGAGTTAATGCAGCAAGTCAATATTTGCAGTGTTGACCCTTCTTCTTCAGGACCTCTGCAATTCTCCCTGGCATGCTCTCAATCAACTTCTGGACCAAATCCTGACTGATAGCAGTCCATTCTTGCACAATCAATGCTTTCATTTTGTCAGAATTTTTAGGTTTTTGTTTGTCCACCCGTCTCTTGATGATTGACCACAAGTACTCAATGGGATTAAGATCTGGGGAGTTTCCAGGCCATGGACCTGAAATCTCTGTTTTGTTCCCTGAGCCATTTAGTTATCACCTTTGCTTTATGGCAAGGTGCTCAATTATGCTGGAAAAGGCATTGTTGATCGCCAAACTGCTCTTGGAGGGTTGGGAGAAGTTGCTCTTGGAGGACATTCTGGTACCATTCTTTATTCATGGCTGTCTTTTTAGGCAAGACTGTGAGAGAGCCGATTCCCTTGGCTGAGAAGCAACCCCACACATGAATGGTTTCAGGATGCTTAACAGTTGGCATGAGACAAGACTGGTGGTAGCGCTCACCGTGTCTTCTCTGAATGAGGCATTTTCCTGATGTCCCAATCAATCGAAAAGGGGATTCATCAGAGAAAATAACTTTACCCCAGTCCTCAGCAGTCCACTGCCTGTACCTTTTGCAGAATATCAATCTGTCCATGATGTTTTTTCTGGAGAGAAGTGGCTTCTTTGCTGCCCCCCTTGAGACCAGGCCTTGCTCCAAGAGTCTCCGCCTCACAGTGCGTGCAGATGCACTCACACCTGCCTGCTGCCATTCCTGAGCAAGCTCTGCACTGCTGGTAGCCCGATCCCACAGCTGAAACACTTTTAAGAGACGGTCCTGGCGCTTGCTGGTCTTTCTTGGGCGCCCTGAAGCCTTTTTGGCAACAATGGAACCTCTCTCCTTGAAGTTCTTGATGATGCGATAGATTGTTGACTGAGGTGCAATCTTTCTAGCTGCGATACTCTTCCCTCACATAGCGATACACCAGCGATCCCGACAACGATCAGGATCACTGCTGAGCTGCCAAATAGGCAGCGATCAGCACAGCGACACTGCGGGTAACATCGCTCCCTGCATCAGGGCGCTGGTATCCAAGGTACACAGCGGGTCTCCAGGCACAGCCCTGCGCCTGGAAACCCGCTGTGTACCTTGGTTACCAGCAGATCGCTGGTCTCCCTCCTGTCACACGCAGCGATGCGTGCTGGCCAGCGGGAGACCAGCGATCAAAAAAATGTCCAGGACATTCAGCGACGATCAGCGATACCCAGCAGGGGTGCTGATCGTCGCTGAATGTCACACACAGCGATATCGCTGGGGACATCGCTGCTGCGTCACAAAACTAGTGACTCAGCAGCGATCTCGCTAGCGAGATCGCTGTGTGAGACGGGGGCTTTAGGCCATTTTTGTGCATTGCAATGATGACTGCACGTGTTTCTTTAGAGATAACCATGGTTAACAGAAGAGAAACAATGATGCCAAGCACCAGCCTCCTTTTAAAGTGTCCAGTGGTCTCATTCTTACTTAATCATGACAGATTGATCTCCAGCCATGTCCTCATTAACACCCACACCTGTGTTAATGGAGCAATCACTGAAAAGAGGTTAGCTGGTCCTTTTAAGGCAGGGCTGCAATGATGTTAAAATGTGTTTTGGGGGATAAAGTTCATTTTCTAGCCAAACATTGACTTTGCAAGTAATTGCTGTTAAGCTGATCACTCTTTAAAACATTCTGGAGTATATGCAAATTGCCATTAGAAAAAGTGAAGCAGTATACTTTGTAAAAATTAATATTTGTGTCATTCTCAAAACTTTTGGCCATGACTGTACACTGACGTGTGTGTTGGATGTGTTTTTCACAGGCCCATAGTTATTAGCCCTTGACATCCACGCTGCTGAAAGGATAAAAAATAATAAAAAAAAAAAATTGCTTCGTGTTTTGCACAGTATAACAAAAACACAGACGTAGCACCATAGAGTATAATGGGTAGGTGTTGTATCCGTCAAGCAGACAATCTGCCGGACATTGGGTCCATGTGTAGTATCTGAACAGCCCAATAAAGTCACATTGGTCCACGTACTGACAGTCTGCTCCCTTTTTTTTTTCTTCTTTCACAGACCGCACTCAGCCCAAAAATAATCGTGTGTACATAGACTGAGACCCATCATCTACATCCTGTTAATAATCTGTAAACCTCGAAGCAGATTTATCAGAAATTGCTTTAGAGCCTCTAATCTTAATGGAAATAATAAAATAAGCCAAATAGTGATCTGTTAAACCGTGTGATTTAGCCTCATTCAGACTTTTTTTTTCACTCATTTCTGTATGTAAAAAAAACCAATACATTTTCAAGCTTCTACCGCACATTAACCCCTTACTGCCATCGGACGTACTATCCCGTCCATGGTACCTGGGCCCGTATGACCGGGGACGGGATAGTACGTCTCGTGCGATCGGACGCGCTCCCGGGGGGAGCGCAGCCGATCGCGGCCGGGTGTCAGCTGATTATCACAGCTGACACCCATGACTGTGTGTCAGGAGCGGTCACGGATCGCTCCCGGCACATTAACCCCTTGCACACCGCGATCAAACATGATCGCGGTTGTACTGGGGGCACAGGGGAGGATCGCGCAGGGTGGGGGCTCCCTGCGCGCCCCCCTGAGACCCTCAGAGCAGCGCGATGTGATCGCGCTGTTCTGAGGGCTTCCTCCCTCCCAGGACCCGGATCCAAGATGGCGCCGGGGTCCTGGAGGGAGGCGGCTACCTCAGTGCCTGCCGAGAGCAGGCACTGAGAAGCCTGCTGCACTGCCTGAGCGATCGCTGGTGTGACAGAGTGCTGTGCACACTGTCACACCAGCGATCTGATAAAATACAGTGATGTCCCACCCTGGGACAAAGTAAAAAAGTTAAAAAAATAAAAATAAACATGTTTTTAAAAAAAATCCAAAATAAATAAATAAAAAAAAATATATTCCCCAATAAATTCACTTCTTCCTGTAAATAAAAAAAACAAAGCAATAAAAGTACACATATTTGGTATCGCCGCGTCCGTAACGACCCCCCCTATAAAATTGTCCCACTAGTTAACCCCTTTAGTGAACCCCTTAAAAAAAAAAAAAAAAACGAAGCAAAAAATCAATAATTTATCATCATACCGCCGAACAAAAAGTGGAATAACACGCGATCAAAAAGACCGATATAAATAAACATGGTACCGCTGAAAACGTCATTTTGTCCCGCAAAAAACGAGCCGCCATACAGCATCATCAGCGAAAAAATAAAAAAGTTATAGCTTGCAGAATAAAGCGATGCAAAAATAATAATTTTTTATATAAAATTGTTTTTATTCTATAAAAGCGCCAAAACATGAAAAAATGATATAAATGAGGTATCGCCATAATCGTACTGACCCGAAGAATAAAACTGCTTTATCAATTTTACCACACGCGGAACGGTATAAACGCCTCCCCAAAAGAAATTCATGAATTGCTGATTTTTGTTCATTCTAACCTCCCAAAAATCAAAATAAAAAGCGATCAAAAAACGTCACGTGCTCAAAAATGGTACCAATAAAAACGTCAACTCGTCCCGCAAAAATAAGACCTCACATGACTCTGTGGGCCAAAATATGCAAAAATTATAGCTCTCAAAATGTGATGATGCAAAAACTATTTTTGCAATAAAAAGCGTCTTTTAGCGTGACAGCTGCCAATCATAAAAACCCGCTATAAATAGTAAATCAACCCCCCTTTATCACCCCCTTAGTAAGGGAAAAATAGTAAAATTAAAAAAAAAGTATTTATTTCCATTTTCCCATTAGGGTTAGGGTTAGGGTTGCGGCTAAAGTTAGGGTTAGGGTTGGCGCTAAAGTTAGGGTTAGGGTTGGGATTAGGGGTGTGTTAGGGTTAGGTTTGTGGTTAGGGTTGGGACTAGGGTTAGGGTTGGAGTTAGAATTGGGGGGTTTCCGCTGTTTAGGCACATCAGGGGCTCTCCAAATGTGACATGGCGTCTGATCTCAATTCCAGCCAATTCTGCGTTGAAAAAGTCAAACGGTGCTCCTTCACTTCTCAGCTCTGCCATGCGTCCAAACAGTAGTTTATCCCCACATATGGGGTATCAGCGTACTCTGGACCCCAAGAGTTATTGTGCAATTTGTCCTATTTCTTCTGTTACCCTTGGGAAAATAAAAAACTGGGGGCGAAAATATCATTTTTGTACAAAAAAAATTATTTTTTTGTTTTTACGGCTGTACATTATAAACTTCTGTGAAGCACTTGGGGCTTCATAGCACTCACCACACATCTAGATAAGTTCCTTGTGGGGTCTATTTTCCAAAATGGGGTCACTTGTTGGGGATTTCCACTGTTTAGGCGCATCAGGGGCTCTCCAAATGCGACATGACGCCCCCAGACCATTCCATCAAAGTCTGTAATCCAAAACGTCACTACTTCCCTTCCGAGCCCCAACGTGTACCCATACAGTAGTTTTCTCCCACATATTGGATATCAGCGTACTCAGGACAAATTGGACAACAACTTTTGGGGTCCAATTTCTCCTGTTACCCTTGTAAAAATAAAATATTGGGGCAAAAAAATCATTTTTGCAAAAAAAAAAAAAAAAGATTTTATATTTTTTACGGCTGTGCGTTATAAACTTCTGTGAAGCACTTCGGGGTTCAAAGTGCTCACCACACATCTAGATAAGTTCCTTGTGGGGTCTATTTGCCAAAATGGGGTCACTTGTGGGGGGTTTCCACTGTATAGGTGCATCAGGGGCTCTCCAAATGTGACATGACGCCCCCAGACCATTCCATCAAAGTCTGCAATCCAAAACGTCACTACTTCCCTTCCGAGCCCTGACGTGCGCCCATACAGTAGTTTTCTCCCACATATTGGGTATCAGCGTACTCAGGACAAATTGGACAACAACTTTTGGGTTCCAATTTCTTCTGTTACCCTTGTGAAAATAAAATATTGGGGGCGAAAATATCATTTTTGTAAAAAAAAAAAAAGGATTTTTTATTTTACGGCTGTACGGTATAAACTTTAGTGAAACACCTGGGGGTGAAAAGTTCTCACCACACATCTAGATAAGTTCCTTGAGGGGTCTAGTTTCCAAAATGGTGTCATTTATGGGGGTTTCCACTGTTTAGGCAGATCAGGAGCTCTCCAAACACGACATGGCGTCCAGCCAATTCTGCGTTGAAAAAGTCAGACGGCGCTCCTTCCCTTCCAAACTCTGCCATGCACCCAAACAGTGGTTTACCCCCACATATGGGGTATCAGCGCACTCAGGACAAATTGCACAATAACTTTTGGAGTCTTGTTACCCTTGGAAAAATAAAAATTGGGGTGAAAAGATCATTTTTGTGGAAAAAATGATTTTTAAATTTTACGGCTCTACGTTATAAACTTGTGTGAAGCACTTGGGGGTTCAAATTGCTCACCAAAGATCTAGAAAAGTTCCTTAGGGGGTCTAGTTTCCCAAATGGGGTCATTTGTGGGGGGTTTCCACTGTTTAGGCACATCAGGGGCTCTCCAAATGCAACATGGCATCCAATCTCAATTCCAGCCAATTTTGGTTGGAAAAAGTCAAATGGTGCTCCTTCAATTCCGAGCTCTGCCATGCGCCCAAACAGTGGTTCCCCCCCACATATGGGGTATCAGCGTACTCAGGACAAATTGTACAACAACTTATGTGGTCCAATTTCTCCTGTTACCCTTGGGAAAATAAAAAATTAGTGACTAAAAGATAATTTTTGTGGGAAAAAAATAGGATTTTTTATTTTCATGCCCGGGCATTATAAACTTGTGTGAAGCACTTCGTGGTTCAAAGTGCTCACCAAAGATCTAGATAAGTTCCTTAGGGGGTCTAGTTTCCAAAATGGGGTCACTTGTGGGGGGTTTCCAATGTTTAGGCTCATCTGGGGCACTGCAAACGGAACATGACCCCCATCAACGTCTGCATTCCAAAACGTTACTACTTCCTTTCCAAGCCCTGCCGTGCACCCAAACAGTTCCCCCCCCCCCCACATATGGGGTATCAGCGTACTCAGGACAAGTTGGACAACAACTTTTGGGGTCCAATTTCCTTGGGAAAATTCAAAAATTTGGGACTAAAAAATCATTTTTGTGGAAATTTTTTTTTTTTTTCATACCCAGGCATTATAAGCTTTTATGAAACACTTGGGGGTTCAAAGTGCTCACAACAGATCTAGATAAGTACCTTAGGGGGTCTAGTTTCCAAAATGGTGTCACTTGTGGGGGTTTCACTGTTTAGGCGCATCAGGGGCTCTCCAAACACGACATGGCGTCCAATCTCAATTCCCGCCAATTTTAGTTTGAAAAAGTCAAACGGCGCTCCTTCCCTTACGAGCTCTGCCGTGTGCCCAAACAGTGGTTTTCCCCCACATATTGGGTATTGGCGTACTCAGGAGAAATTGCATAACAACCTTATCTGTCCATTTTCTCCTTTTACCCTTGTGAAAATAAAAAAAAAGTTTGTAAAAGATCATTTTTGTGGCTAAAAAGTTAAATATTCATTTTTTCCTTCCACGTTGCTTTAGTTCCTGTGAAGCACCTGAAGAGTTAATAATCTTCTTGAATGTGGTTTTGAGTACCTTGAGGGGTGCAGTTTTTAGAATGGTGTCACTTTTGGGTATTTTCTGCCATATAGACCCCTCAAAGTGACTTCAAATGAGAGGTGGTCCCTAAAAAAAATGGCTTTGTAAATTTTGTTGTAAAAATGAGAAATCGCTGGTCAACTTTTAACCCTTATAACTTCCTAACAAAAAAAAATTTGGAGTTCCAAAATTGTGCTGATGTAAAGTAGACATGTGGGAAATGTTATTTATTAACTATTTTGTGTGATATATTTCTCTGTTTTAAGGGAATAAAAATTCAAAGTTTGAAAATTGCAAAATTTTAAAAATTTTCGCCATATTTGCGTTTTTTTTTTCAAAAATAAACGCAAGTTATATCGAAGAAATTTTACTTCTAACGTGAAGTACAATATGTGACGAGAAAACAATCTCAGAATCGCGAAGATCCGTTGAAGCGTTCCAGAGTTATAACCTCATAAAGAGACAGTGGTCAGAATTGTAAAAATTGGCCCGGTCATTAACGTGCAAACCACCCTTGGGGGTGAAGGGGTTAAACAGTAAGTGTACAACACTGAGATTACACTTTGCCTCCTTGTGTGGTAATTTTTTTTATTCCTTTTCATGAACCCACTGAATTGCATTGGCAAGTGTGACTCAGGTTAGAAATGCAGCACTAAGGGTATGTCTCTACGTTCAGGAAACGCGGCGGATTGGACGCTGCCTACAGCCGCAGCGTCCAGATAATACAGCATAGTGGAGGGGATTTGATGAAATCCCATATCACTATGCGTGCAAATGCGCAGGTGGCAGAAACGCATATACACACATGCGACACGTCTTTATAGACCGCAGTATGTCTATTTATCTTGCGGAGACGCTCCAGTCTCCACAATATAAATAACAGTTCTATGTATAGGGTGCTGTGATTCCGCATTTGTTTAATGAATACATGCGGAATCACCGCATAAAAAAAAAAAAAAAAGGGGGCAGTGCTTTGGGTGGAGCTGCGTCCTCTCTGCAACTTTTCCTTAAAGGGAATCTGTCACCCCATTTTTGCCCTATAAAATAGGGCCACTGCCATCAGGGGCTTATCTACAGCATTCTGTAATGCTGTAGATAAGCCCCGATGTTACCTGAAAGTGAAGAAAAACGAGTTATAAAATACTCATCCAGGGGCGTTCCGCCATCCGGTCCGGCGCCTCCCATTTTGTAGCGAAGCCGGCCTCTTCTTTCCGGCTCGTCGCGGCTCTTGCGCAGGCGCACTGCTCTGCCCTGGTGAGGGCAGAGCACTGTAGTGCGCAGGCGCCGGACCTCTCTGACCTTTCCCGGCGCCTGCGCACTGCAGTACTCTGCTCTGCCCTCACCAGGGCACAGCAGTGCGCCTGCGCAGGAGCCGGGACGGAAAGAAGAGGCCGGCTTCGCTACAAGATGGGAGGCGCCGGACCGCGACTCCCTCCGGACCGGACGGCGGAACGCCCTGGGTGAGTATTTTATAACTCGTTTTTCTTCACTTTCAGGTAACATCGGGGGCTTATCTACAGCATTACAGAATGCTGTAGATAAGCCCTGATGACCCTATCTCATAGGGCAAAAATGGGGTGACAGATTCCCTTTAACATGGAAACATCGCCTAAGAAAAAGTCACGTGTGATCAATGCACACATTAGTGAATATAGGAAATTGCAAATATCAAACTATGCTTTGCACAGGATTGAAAGCATTTCACGAATAGAGTTGCTTTAAATCAAAAACTGCAAAAATAAAAAAAAATATATATATATAATATATATATAACAGACCAAAAGTTTGGACACCTTCTCATTTAGAGATTTTTCTGTATTTTCATGACTATGAAAATTGTACATTCACACTGAAGGTATCAAAACTATGAATTAACACATGTGGAATTATATACTTAACAAAAAAGTGTGAAACCTGAAAATATGTCTTATATTCTAGGTTCTTCAAAGTAGCCACCTTTTGCTTTGATGACTGCTTTGCACACTCTTGGCATTCTCTTGATGAGCTTCAAGAGGTAGTCACCAGAAATGGTCTTCCAACAATCTTGAAGGAGTTCCCAGAGATGCTTAGCACTTGTTGGCCCTTTTGCCTTCACTTTGTGGTCCAGCTCACCCCAAACCATCTCGGTTGGGTTCAGGTCTGGTGACTGTGGAGGCCAGGTCATCTGGCGTAGCACCCATCACTCTCCTTCTTGGTCAAATAGCCCTTACACAGCCTGGAGGTGTGTTTGGGGTCATTGTCCTGTTGAAAAATAAAATGATGGTCGAACTAAACGCAAACCGGATGGAATAGCATGCTGCTGCAAGATGCTGTGGTAGCCATGCTGCTTCAGTATGCCTTCAATTTTGAATAAATCCCCAACAGTGTCACCAGCAAAGCACCCCCACACCATCACACCGCCTCCTCCATGCTTCACGGTGGGAACCAGGCATGTTGAGTCCATCCGTTCACCTTTTCTGCATCGCACAGAGACACGGTGGTTGGAACCAAAGATCTCAAATTTGGACTCATCAGACCAAAGCACAGATTTCCACTGGTCTTATGTCCATTCCTTGTGTTCTTTAGCCCAAACAAGTCTCTTCTGCTTGTTGCCTGTCCTTAGCAGTGGTTTCCTAGCAGCTATTTTACCATGAAGGCCTGATGCACAAAGTCTCCTCTGAACAGTTGTTGTAGAGATGTGTCTGCTGCTAGAACTCTGTGTGGCATTGACCTGGTCTCTAATCTGAGCGGCTGTAAACCTGAGATTTCTGAGGCTGGTGACTCGGATAAACTTATCCTCAGAAGCAGAGGTGACTCTTGGTCTTCCTTTCCTGGGGCGGTCCTCATGTGAGCCAGTTTCTTTGTAGCGCTTGATGGTTTTTGCAACTGCGCTTGGGGACACTTTCAAAGTTTTCCCAATTTTTTCGGACTGACTGACCTTCATTTCTTAAAAGTAATGATGGCCACTCGTTTTTCTTTACTTAGCTGCTTTTTCAGCTGCAGATGGAAGGAAGAGAGCCACAGTATTCATTACTGATGGGTAGGCGGAGCCCCAGATCAGGATGTCACCTCAGATCAAAAGAGTGCTGACTGGCTGGCCCCTCCAGCTCGGGCTCCTCCTACTCAGCTCCAGTCTAAGATTTGAGGTCCAGAGGATGGTCGCTGCTAATGCAGCTCCTCAGAAGATTTTATTATTTTATATTCGGACAGGAGACTTGGATCACTAGTTGGTCTAGAGGTCTCAGGGGTACCAGCGCTGCTGTACCCCAACCTCTCCCTTGGCGGATCTGTATTTACTCAAAGTCCCTGCAGAATCCTTGCCGGCCCTGGGGGATGAGGAGAGCTTCCCTGGCGGGACGCAAACCACACGTGCGGTCACTGCGTTCCTCGCCCTGGGGGGAAGCATGGGCACAGCGCCAGAAACCCCTGAGGGTCCTTGTGGCGCCTTGGCTGGTGAGTACTCCACACAAATTTTTGATTATAATTATGTGTGAGTGCTTTAGCGTCTGAATGAGCAGCGCTATTACTTGTATGTCAGTATGCTTCAGCGCTGCTGTGACAGCGCTACTACATGTATGTCAGTATGCTTCAGCGCTGCTGTGACAGCGCTGTTACAAGTAGATGTGGTGATTTTTTGTCCGCAGGCAGATACCTGCAGGACAGAGAGGGAGCAGGAGCGGGGGAGTTCGCGCTCAATATTCGAGCTGGCGGGGGCGTGGCCTAACTATTCCCGGTCTTCTGAGCAGGAAGACGCGCGCTCTGGCGTTTCTCCTGCGACTCCCTCACTGTGGCGGCCATTACACAGGCTCCTGGGCTCCTCAGACCGCTCCTCTCCTCATAAGACACCACGGCCAGCTGGGTGAGTGCTGATTCCTCACCCTGCAGCGCAGCGATCGCTATCCTGCAGCTGCAGTCTCATTAGAGACATAAAAATTGGCTGGGGCTCACAAATATATATATTGTGGTGAGTTTGCAATATTAACCCCTCTGAGGGTTATTTCTACCAGCTAAATTTTTTGACTGAATACCGCTGGGGTAACCCTGCTTGGTGGAGCGTTAGCCCTTCAGCGTTTAAAAAAAAAAAAAAAAAAAAACCGCATAGTTTTTGCTGGTATTACCGCTTTGACCTGCTCATACAGGTGAGACATGTCTGAACAGAGTTCAGATGCCGCGGACCACGTCCCAGTGCCATTGCGGCAATCAGATACGCAGACCTCCACAGCGTCTAGCGCTGCGGTCGACAGCGGTGGAAAATTGGACGATATCGCTCGATCGATCAACAACTTGTCTGACATTTTAGGTCAATATGTGTCTGCTAATTCCTCTCAGAGGAAGCGACGCAGGCCGTTACCGGCCTCTACACGGAGCGAGTCAGATGTATCTGATATTGGGCAGAGTTCCCCTTTAAATTCGGATGGAGAAATATCCGATTCAGATGCGGACGAGCCGCAGGGGCGTTCCTCTATGGCGAAGCGTACGGAGGCATTGATTGAAGCCATGAGAGATATATTACAGTTACCGGAGGAGGTAACTAGTCGTCCTGGTAAATCAGCACGCATGTTCCAGGAGTCCCGTGCTTCGCGTACAACATTGCCAGCTCTGGATGAGCTTAATAGTGTAATAGAGGAGGAACGTCTGTGTCCAGATAAGCGTTTTCATGGAACGCATTTCTTTGATACACTTTATCCTTGCTCTGCGGAGTTAAAGGCTAATTGGACTTCTGCTCCTGAAGTGGATGTGTCTTTATCTCAGCTTAGTAAATCCTCACTACTCCCTATTAAGGGAAAAGCGAGCTTACAGGAGCCTTTGGATAGAAAGGCAGAATTGGCGGCAAAAGCAAGCTATGAGGCTGCGGGTCATGGATTTCGAGCAGTGCTAGGATCCATGTGTGCTGCTAGAGCTTCTCTAAGCTGGTTGGCACGTCTGAAGACGGAGTTGCAAAATGAATCTCCGTTATCTGAGATACGGGAAACTTGTGAATGGTTAGAAACGGCAGCCTGTTATATCTTTGATGCCGGTCTGGATACGGCATCTCTGCTGGCCAAAGCGCAAGCTTCAGCGGTCACAGTCAGAAGAGCTTTATGGCTCAGACAGTGGGCCGGGGACGCAGTTTCCAAACAAGGGTTGTTGGCCTTACCTTACAAGGGTGGCCATCTTTTTGGATCCGACCTCACAGAGCTGATTTCCAAGGCTAAGGCGAAGGAATCAGCATTACCACAGCGTAGGGCCATGGCCTCGGTGTCCAGTAAGCCTGGTGTCTATAGTGGTCGGCGGTCCTTTCGGGGCCGAGGACGATCTAGTCACTCCTCGTGGGGATCGGGTCGTCCTTCCTTCTCAGGAAAGAAATCCTCTCAGAAAACTCGTACTCCCTGGAAGCAGAGTTTCCGCCAGGACAAGCGGGAACTTGACAAGAAGCCCGCAAAGTCGGATTGACGCCAGGGGTCCACTCGAGGATTCTCGAGTGGGGGGTCGCCTGCTTCTTTTCAAGGAGACTTGGATGGCTCGCGTTCCAGATTCCTGGGTAACGCGGATAGTGTCGGCAGGCTATTTCATAGAGTTTGCTTCTCGACCCCCAAATGTTTTTTGTCAATCTCACGTTCCGTCGGAACCCGAGCTTGTTGTCGCTCTACAGCGAGAGGTCGAATCTCTGCTACAAAAGGGTGTAGTGATACCGGTTCCGTCAGAGGACCGAGGGAAAGGTTTTTATTCCAACCGTTTTATAGTTCCCAAAAAGGAGAACAAATTTCGCCCGATTCTGGATCTCAAGCGATTAAACCGGCATGTCCATGCCCGGAAATTTCGCATGGAGTCGCTTCGTTCCGTTGTGGCAGCTCTGTCACAGAACGATTTTCTGGTGTCAATCGACATTCGCGACGCCTATTTGCATATTCCCATCGGAAAGGCTCATCAGCGCTTTCTTCGATTTGCCATAGGTCAGAATCATTACCAGTTCGTGGCTCTGCCGTTCGGCTTAGCCTCAGCGCCAAGGGTCTTTACAAAAATTCTGGCGCCCCTCATGGCAATCCTTCGAAGACAGGGGATTACGATTCTCCCTTATCTGGACGATCTTTTGATCATGGCTTCCTCGGAGGAGGAGGCGTTGACGGCTCGGGATTTGTCTCTTCAGTTTCTGAAGGACTTCGGTTGGCTGGTCAATTGGGAGAAGTCGTCCCTGGAACCATCGAGGACAATCCTCTTTTTGGGAATGCATCTCGACACGTTTCGGTCGGTAGTTTCCCTACCACCAGACAAACAGTCATGTCTTCTTCGACATGTACAGATTATGAAATCCTCAACGGCAATGTCCCTACGGAAGTGTATGCGTCTTCTGGGACTGATGGTGGCGTCCATGGAGGCAATTCCTTTTGCCCAGTTCCATTCCAGGACTCTCCAAAGGTTCATCTTGAGTCGATGGAACCAGTCGCAATCGCTGGATTGCAGTGTCACCATTTCTCGCGCGGTGCGGGATTCTCTAGAATGGTGGTTACGTCCAGGGGCATTCTCCCTGGGGAAGTTTTTCCTCCCTCCGAAGTGGTCAGTCATAACCACCGATGCCAGCCTGACGGGCTGGGGGGGTGTTTGGAACAATCTCTGGATTCAGGGGGTATGGTCATCGGAAGAGTCTTTTCTTCCGATCAACATCCTGGAATTAAGGGCGATTTTCCTTTGCCTCCAACATTGGACGGTCCCTTTGAGCGGTCTGCCAGTCCGAGTGCAGACAGACAATGCGACGGCTGTCGCGTATATCAATCACCAAGGTGGGACAAGGAGTTCCAGACTCATGGTAGAGGTGTCCCGAATTCTGATTTGGGCAGAGGCCAGTGTACCAGCCATTTCGGCGATTCACATTCCAGGGGTTCAGAATATTACAGCGGACTTTCTCAGTCGCAGAAGGATGGATCCCGGGGAATGGAGCCTCCACCCGGAAGTTTTTGCACTACTGTGCTCTCGCTGGGGAACCCCCCAAGTGGATTTGATGGCATCCAGGTCCAATGCCAAGTTACCGACATTCATGTCCAGGTACAAGGACCCGAAGGCGGTGGCGGTGGATGCTCTAGTGGCTCAGTGGGATCAGTTCGAGCTGATCTATGTATTCCCGCCGATATCCTTACTTCCTCTAGTACTGCGTCGGATCAGACTAGAGAGAATTCCAGCTATTTTGATAACTCCAGACTGGCCAAGAAGGGTGTGGTTCTCGACAATAATGTCGCTGTTGGCGGCACCTCCTTTTCCACTCCCTCTTCAACCGGACTTGTTGACTCAGGGGCCGTTTGTCATCCGGACTTGATGTCCCTGCGTTTGACGGCGTGGCTCTTGAGACCGAAATCTTGACCCGTAGAGGTTTCTCAGCCGAGGTCATTGCTACCCTTCGTGCTGCAAGATGTCCGGCTACTACTAGGATTTACCACAAAATTTGGGAAACCTTCTTTTCGTGGTGTTTGGGGTCCTCTCGGAACCCGAGAAAATTTTCCATTCCCAACCTGTTGGCTTTTCTGCAGCATGGGCTAGACAAGGGTTTGGCAGTCAGCACTCTGAAAGGTCAGATTTCTGCTCTGTCCTTATTGTTCCGGAGAACCATTGCTTCAAATAGAGACGTGCTCTCCTTTTTCCGAGGTATATCTCGTAAGTTTCCGCCGCGGAAGGCACCCGTGTCTCCTTGGCGGCTCAACCTTGTTTTGGAGGCTCTTCAGCATAAACCTTTTGAGCCTATGGTTTCTGCTAGCCTTTCTTTACTTTCTTGGAAGGTGGCTTTCCTTGTTGCAGTCACTTCCTTGAGGAGAGTTTCTGAGTTGGCAGCTCTTTCTTGTTCGCCTCCTTTTCTGGAGTTTTTTCCGGATCGTGTAGTGCTTCGCACTCGGGGTGATTTTTTGCCTAAAGTGGTGTCACAATTTCATGTTAACCAGGATATTGTGTTGCCTTCACTCTGTCCGGATCCGAAGAATGCGAAAGAGCGAGATTTACACACATTGGATTTAGTGCGGGCCTTGAAGTTTTATCTATCTATTACTCAAGGTTTTCGTAAGACGGACTCCCTGTTTGTGGTTCCAGCAGGTCGTCGGCGTGGTCAACGAGCTTCCAAGGATTCTATAGCTCGTTGGATCCGGTCAGCTATTTTGGAAGCTTACCGCCTTCGGGGTGAATCTTGCCCGATTAAGATTCAAGCCCATTCCACGAGAGCTGTGGCCTCATCGTGGGCTTTTCATCAAGGTGCCTCGGCAGTGCAGCTCTGCCGAGCGGCAACTTGGAGCTCTGTCCACACGTTTACAAGGTTTTATAAAGTGGACGTCAGTGCTTCCGCTGATGCAGCCCTCGGACGTAGGGTCCTGCAGGCAGCTGTAGTTTAAAGTTCTGGATGAACTTGTGTTTAGCGCTGGTTGCGCTTTGTTGTTAAGGTTGTTGGGTTTCTGCCTTTTGTTGGTTTTTCCCACCCTTATTTTTGAACTGCTTTGGGACGTCCCATCAGTAATGAATACTGTGGCTCTCTTCCTTCCATCTGCAGCTGAAACACGGATTTTGGTAAAAACTTACCTGTAAAATCCTTTTCAGCGAAGGAAGGAAGAGAGACACAGCACCCTCCCAAGGCAGAAGTGTGTTGATGTTTTCAGATGCAGCGCGACCCTTATCTGATAGCGATTATCTGGGCTGAGGTCAGCGCGCTAAGGCTCTGTTCCAGCATCGCCAGCTCATCGCAGTAGTCAGGTTCCGTGAGTAGTACCTGGAACTCTGTGGTTTTTGGCTTTCTTTGCATGCATAACCTGTATCCTTGTGTTTTTTTCTCTGAAGTTCCTTCAGAAGGGGTTATGTTGCTCCGCTGGTGATCTTGGCTCTTTTCCTAAAAGCTTTGGTACGACTGGAGCTGAGTAGGAGGAGCCCGAGCTGGAGGGGCCAGCCAGTCAGCACTCTTTTGATCTGAGGTGACATCCTGATCTGGGGCTCCGCCTACCCATCAGTAATGAATACTGTGTCTCTCTTCCTTCCTTCGCTGAAAAGGATTTTACAGGTAAGTTTTTACCAAAATCCGTGTTTTCTTGCCATAATACACATTCTAACAGTCTATTCAGTAGGAATATCAGCTGTGTATCCACCAGACTTCTGCACAACATGACTGATGGTCCCAACCCTATTTATAAGGCCAGAAATCCCACTTATTAACCCCTCTCTGCCATCAGACGTACTCTTCCGTCCATGTGACCCTGGACCTAATTCCCATGGATGGAATAGTACGTCATGGGTGATCAGCTGCGCTCCCTGGGGGAGCGCAGCTGATCGCCGCCGGGTGTCAGCTGATTATCACAGCTGACAACCGTGACTGTGTGTCAGGAGCGGTCACGGACCGCTCCCGGCACATTAACCCTTGGCACACCGCGATCAAACATGATCGCGGTGTACCCGGGGCACGGGGGAGGATCGCGCAGGCAGGGGGCTCCCTGCGCGCCCCCCTGAGACCCTCAGAGCAGCGCGATGTGTCGCGCTGTTCCGAGGGTCCGTCCTCCCTCCAGGTCCCCGGATCCAAGATGGCGCCGGGGTCCTGCAGGGAGGCGGCTTCCTCAGTGCCTGCTGAGAGCAGGCGCTGGGGAAGCCTGCAGCAGTGCCAGAGCGATCGCTGGTGTGACAGAGTGCTGTGCACACTGTCACACCAGCGATCTGCTAAAATACAGTGATGTCCCACCCTGGGACAAAGTAAAAAAAAAGTAAAAATAAAAAGTGTAAAAAAAAAATCATAAAAAAAAAAAAAAAAATTCCCCAATAAATTCATTTTTTCCTGTAAATAAAAAAAACAAAACAATAAAAGTACACATATTTGGTATCGCCGCGTCCGTAACGACCCCCCCTATAAATCTGTCCCACTAGTTAACCCCTTTAGTGAACCCCTTAAAAAAAAAAAAAAAAACGAAGCAAAAAATCAATGCTTTATCATCATACCGCCGAACAAAAAGTGAAATAACACGCGATCAAAAAGACCGATATAAATAAACATGGTACCACTGAAAACGTCATCTTGTCCCGCAAAAAACGAGCCGTCACACAGCATCATGAGCGAAAAAATAAAAAAGTTATAGCTCGCAGAATAAAGCGATGCAAAAATAATGATTTTTTATATAAAATTGTTTTCATTCTATAAAAGCGCCAAAACCTAAAAAAATAATATAAATGAGGTATCGCCGTAATCGTACTGACCCGAAGAATAAAACTGCTTGATCAATTTTACCACACGCGGAACGGTATAAACGCCTCCCCCAAAAGAAATTCATGAATTGCTGATTTTTGTTCATTCTAACCACCCAAAAAACGAAATAAAAAGCGATCAAAAAACGTCACGTGCTCAAAAATGGTACAAATAAAAACGTCAACTCGTCCCGCAAAAAATAAGACCTCACATGACTCTGTGGGCCAAAATGTGCAAAAATTATAGCTCTCAAAATGTGGTGATGCAAAAAACTATTTTTTTAAATAAAAAGCGTCTTTTAGCGTGACAGCTGCCAATCACAAAAACCCGCTATAAATAGTAAATCAAACCCCCTTTATCACCCCCTTAGTTAGGGAAAAATAATAAAATTAAAAAAATGTATTTATTTCCATTTTCCCGTTAGGGTTAGGGTTGCGGCTAAAGTTAGGGTTAGGGTTGGCGCTAACGTTAGGATTAGGTTGGATTAGGGTTAGGGTGTGTTAGGGTTAGGTTTGTGTTAGGGTTGGACTAGGGTTATTGTGTTTGGGGTTAGGGTTGGAGTTAGAA
Source organism: Oophaga sylvatica (assembly GCA_033576555.1). NCBI lineage: Eukaryota > Metazoa > Chordata > Amphibia > Anura > Dendrobatidae > Oophaga > Oophaga sylvatica. The sequence continues at coordinate 507,664,388 of JARQOD010000004.1, forward strand.
TTGGGGGGTTTCTGCTGTTTAGGCACATCAGGAGCTCTCGAAATGTGACATGGCGTCTGATCTCAATTCCAGCCAATTCTGCGTTGAAAAAGTCAAATGGTGCTCCTTCACTTCTGAGCTCTGCCATGCGCCCAAACAGTAGTTTACCCCACATATGGGGTATCAGCATACTCTGGACCCCAAGAGTTATTGTGCAATTTGGCCTATTTCTCCTGTTACCCTTGGGAAAATAAAAAACTGGGGGCGACAAAATCATTTTTGTAAAAAAAAAAAAATGATTTTTTTGTTTTTACGGCTGTATGTTATAAAACTTCTGTGAAGTACTTGGGCTTCATAGCGCTCACCACACATCTAGATAAGTTCCTTGTGGGGTCTATTTTCCAAAATGGGGTCACTTGTGGGGGGTTTCCACTGTTTAGGCGCATCAGGGGCTCTCCAAATGCGACATGACGCCCCCAGACCATTCCATCAAAGTCTGCAATCCAAAACGTCACTACTTCCCTTCCGAGCCCCGACGTGTGCCCATACAGTAGTTTTCTCCCACATATTGGGTATCAGCGTACTCAGGACAAATTGGACAACAACTTTTGGGGTCCAATTTCTCCTGTTACCCTTGTGAAAATAAAATATTGGGGGCGAAAAAAATCATTTTTGTAAAAAAAAAAAGGATTTTTATTTTTACGGCTGTACGTTATAAACTTCTGTGAAGCACTTCGGGGTTCAAAGTGCTCACCACACATCTAGATAAGTTCCTTGAGGGGTCTATTTTCCAAAATGGGGTCACTTGTGGGGGGTTTCCACTGTTTAGGCGCATCAGGGGCTCTCCAAATGCGACATGACTCCCCCAGACCATTCCATCAAAGTCTGCAATCCAAAACGTCACTACTTCCCTTCCGAGCCCCGATGTGCGCCCATACAGTAGTTTACTCCCACATATTGGGTATCAGCGTACTCAAGACAAATTGGACAACAACTTTTGGGGTCCAATTTCTCCTGTTACCCTTGTGAAAATAAAATATTGGGGGCGAAAAAATCATTTTTGTAAAAAAAAAAAGGATTTTTTATTTTTACGGCTGTACGTTATAAACTTCTGTGAAGCACTTTGGGGTTCAAAGTGCTCACCACACATCTAGATAAGTTCCTTGAGGGGTCTAGTTTCTAAAATGGTGTCATTTGTGGGGGGTTTCCACTGTTTAGGCAGATCAGGAGCTCTCCAAAACGACATGGCATCCAGCCAATTCTGCGTTGAAAAAGTCAAACGGCGCTCCTTCCCTTCCAAACTCTGCCATGCACCCAAACAGTGGTTTACCCCACATATGGGGTATCAGCGCACTCAGGACAAATTGCACAATAACTTTTGGAGTCTTGTTTCCCTTGTGAAAATAAAAATTGGGGTGAAAAGATCAATTTTGTGGAAAAAATATAATTTTTTAATTTTACGGCTCTACGTTATAAACTTGTGTGAAGCACTTGGGGTTCAAATTGCTCACCAAAGATCTAGATAAGTTCCTTAGGGGGTCTAGTTTCCCAAATGGGGTCACTTGTGGGGGGTTTCCACTGTTTAGGCACATCAGGGGCTCTCCAAATGCAACATGGCGTCCAATCTCAATTCCAGCCAATTTTGGTTGGAAAAAGTCAAAATAGTGCTCCTTCGATTCCGAGCTCTGCCATGCGCCCAAACAGTGGTTCCCCCCCACATATGGGTTATCAGCGTACTCAGGACAAATTGGACAACAAATTTTGTGGTCCAATTTCTCCTGTTACCTATGGGAAAATAAAAAATTAGTGACTAAGATAATTTTTGTGGGAAAAAAATAGGATTTTTTATTTTCATGCCCGGGCATTATAAACTTGTGTGAAGCACTTGGGGGTTCAAAGTTCTCACCAAAGATCTAGATAAGTTCCTTAGGGGGTCTAGCTTCCAAAATGGGGTCACTTGTGGGGGGTTTCCACTGTTTAGGCTCATCTGGGGCACTACAAACGGAACATGACCCCCATCAATGTTTGCATTCCAAAACGTTACTGCTTCTTTTCCAAGCCCTGCCGTGCGCCCAAACAGTTCCCCCCCCCCCCCCCCCCATATGGGGTATCAGCGTACTCAGGACAAATTGGACAACAAGTTTTGGGGTCCAATTTCCTTGGGAAAAATCAAAAATTTGGGACTTAATCATTTTTGTGGAAAATTGTTTTGTTTTTTTTTCACACCCAGGCATTATAAACTTTTGTGAAACAATTTGGGGTTCAAAGTGCTCACAACAGATCTAGATAAGTTCCTTAGGGGGTCTAGTTTCCAAAATGGTGTCACTTGTGGGGGGTTTCCACTGTTTAGGCGTATCAGGGGCTCTCCAAACACGACATGGCGTCCAATCTCAATTCCAGCCAATTTTAGTTTGAAAAAGTCAAACGGCGCTCCTTCCCTTACGAGCTCTGCCGTGTGCCCAAACAGTGGTTTTCCCCCACATATGGGGTATTGGCGTACTCAGGAGAAATTGCACAACAACTTTATCTGTCCATTTTCTCCTTTTACCCTTGTGAAAATAAAAAAAAGTTTGTAAAAGATCATTTTTGTGGCTAAAAAGTTAAATATTAATTTTTTCCATCCACGTTGCTTCAGCTCCTGTGAAGCACCTGAAGGGTTAATAAACTTCTTGAATGTAGTTTTGAGTACCTTGAGGGGTGCAGTTTTTATAATGGTGTCACTTTTGGGTATTTTCTGCCATGTAGACCTGTCAAAGTGACTTCAAATGTGAGGTGGTCCCTAAAAAAATGGCTTTGTAAATTTTGTTGTAAAAATGAGAAATCACTGGTCAACTTTTAACCCTTCTAATTTCCTAACAAAGAAAAATTTTGGTTCCAAAATTGTGCTGATGTAAAGTAGACATGTGGGAAATGTTATTTATTAACTATTTTGTGTGACATATTTCTCTGTTTTAAGGGAAAAAAAATTCGAAGTTTGAAAATTGCAAAATTTTTAAAATTTTCGCCATATTTGCGTTTTTTTCAAAAATAAACGCAAGTTATATCGAAGAAATTTTACCACTAACATGAAGTACAATATGTCACGAGAAAACAATCTCAGAATCGCGAAGATCCGTTGAAGCGTTCCAGAGTTATAACCTCATAAAGAGACAGTGGTCAGAATTGTAAAAATTGGCCCGGTCATTAACGTGCAAACCACCCTTGGGGGTGAAGGGGTTAAACCTGACAGGGCACACATGTGAAGTGAAAACCATTTCTGGTGACTACCTCTTGAAGCTCAAGAGAATGCCAAGAGTGTGCAAAGCAGTCATCAAAGCAAAAGGTGGCTACTTTGAAGAACCTAGAATATAAGACATAATTTCAGTTGTTTCACACTTTTTTGTTAAGTATATAATTCCACATGTGTTAATTCATAGTTTTAAAGCCTTCAGTGTGAATGTACAATTTTCATAGTCATGAATATACAGAAAAATCTTTAAATGAGAAGGCGTGTCCAAACTTTTGGTCTGTACTGTATATCTCTCTCAAAACACAAATGTGAACAGACGCACACCTATTATTCCATCAGTGACAAACCACCCACAAGTAATTAAAGGGAACCTGTCAGCAGTATTGTGCCCAGTAACCTACAGACAGTGTCAGGTCAGCGCCGTTATACTGACTAAAATGATACCTTGGTTGATGAAATCTGTCTTGTGGTTATTCTTTAATCTTTATTTTCAGTTTTGAGTTAATGATATGCTCGTGCTCCAGGACGGCCTATGGGGGGTCTTCATGTGGTGCTCTGATAAGATATTCATAATGCAGACTGCTGACAGGTCCCTAATGAATATCTACATCCTGAAGAAAAAAAACAAACCTTCTGCAGGCAGGTGCCAGCCATGGCCCCTACGCTGCAACATAATCGTATTATAAATGGTTGGGCCTGCGCAGTAACAATATCGGTATATATAGATGATCTGATAGCTACTACTGTGCAGGCGGCGCCATTTATTATTGGGGAATTACAAATGCGATTATGCTGCAGCGCACCTGCCTGCAGAAGGGTTTGTTTTTCCTTCAGTATGTACAGATATTCATTATGTAAACTAGGGGGCAGGTCAGTGAGGGATCTGACCTGTCAGCAGGCAGCATTAGGAATACCTAATCTGGGCACCACGTGAAGGCCGCCCCAGAGCACGAGCACATCATTAACTCCGAACTGAAAATAAAGATTGTTTTTTAATCACAAAACGTATTTCATCAACCAAGGCAAGGTATCATTGTAATCAGTAAAACGGCGCTGACTTGACACTGTATGTAGGTTACTGTGCACAATCTTGCTGACAGTTCCCTTTAAGTATGATAACGAAGTGGCCTCAATGAGGCCTTACTGGGACATATTTCCCATTTCTGCACAAAGATAACCCAAATATTAAGACCGGATGTCCAACATGTTTTAATAACAGAAGACCACTCTAGAAAACCCACTTTCCAATGATTTTGGGTGTCTCAGACTCTTACACAAAGGTTTCACTGTAAAAGTGTGGTCATCTTTCACATAATGTTGGTCTGTGGCTGCAGTATGTTAAACTGTAACAAACCCCACTGTACTAATTTTCGACAAATCCACCAGCATGTCTTTAGTGCTGCTCCCGATGTTTGGTGCTGTCATTTTAGTAGCCATTGAGCTCAGCAGCTCTGCCAGTGTAGACAGGATGTGCCAAGCTCACACATTAGCTGTGGTGCTGATGTTGTGTCAACAGCCAATGCCAGACACGGGGTGGGAGCAGTGGTGGACACTCGCCGATTCTGCAGCCGTACATACATTGCCTGAAATAGAACAACCCCTTTCAGATTCTCGCAGTCTAGAAAGTTAACATTACTCGCCTTACTAGGCCTCAGTCAGATGTCCGTGATTTTTCAGTGTTTGGAAACACTTTTGATCCGTGCGCCAGCTTTTACCATCAGTGTTTAATCAGTGATTTTTGACATATGGAAAAAAAAAAAAAAAATATATATATATATATATATATATATTATATGTTATGTATTATATATATATATATATATATATATATATATATATTATATATATATATATATAACCTGCAAAGCTCCCATCCATTTCACTGATAATCATGGACAGCACAGACATCCATGTGCGGGTTTACAGACTTGTATGGTGAATTTGGACAACGTACAGTGATTATTTTTGCAAACCAGTTGGTGGGCAAAAAAAACAAACACTTGACATGTGAACAGCACCATAGACTGTAATGACTACATGTTCTATCGGTGATAAACATATACATGACTCACAGATGTCTGAATAAGGTCGGGGTCACACTTCCGAGAAACTCGTACCTCAATACCTGGCACTGCCGTCGGCACTCGGGACCGGAGTGTGCGGCTGCATGTATTTCTATGCAGCTGAACACTCCAGTCCGAGTGCCGGCGGCAGTGCCAGGCATTGAGGTACGAGACTCGTGCGAGTTTCTCGCAAGTGTGACCCCGGCCTAAGAATATATATAGCAGACAGTCAGTGGGTTTGTGAAGTTCCAGGATTAGTGGTTTTGTTGAATAGTCTTGTAATTTCACTTTCATCTTAACCCCTTCACCCCCAAGGGTGGTTTGCACGTTAATGACCGGGCCAATTTTTACAATTCTGACCACTGTCTCTTTATGAGGTTATTACTCTGGAACGCTTCAACGGATATTCGCGATTCTGAGATTGTTTTCTCGTGACATATTGTACTTCACGTTAGAAGTAAAATTTCTTCGATATAACTTGCGTTTATTTTTGAAAAAAACGCAAATATGGCGAAAATTTTTAACATTTTGCAATTTTCAAACTTTGAATTTTTATTCCCTTAAAACAGAGAAATATATCACACAAAATAGTTAAGAAATAACATTTTCCACATGTCTACTTTACATCAGCACAATTTTGGAACCAAAATTTTTTTTTGTTAGCAAGTTATAAGGGTTAAAAGTTGACCAGCGATTTCTCATTTTTACAACAAAATTTACAAAGCCATTTTTTTTTAGGGACCACCTCACATTTGAAGTCACTTTGAGGGGTCTATATGGCAGAAAATACCCAAAAGTGACACCATTCTAAAAACTGCACCCCTCAAGGTACTCAAAACCACATTCAAGAAGTTTATTAACCCTTCAGGTGCTTCACAGGAACTAAAGCAACGTGGAAGGAAAAAATGAATATTTAACTTTTTAGCCACAAAAATGATGTTTTACAAACTTTTTTTTATTTTCACAAGGGTAAAAGGAGAAAATGGACAGATAAGGTTGTTATGCAATTTCTCCTGAGTACGCCAATACCCAATATGTGGGGGAAAACCACTGTTTGGGCACACGGCAGAGCTCGTAAGGGAAGGAGCGCCGTTTGACTTTTTCAAACTAAAATTGGCTGGAATTGAGATTGGACGCCATGTCGCGTTTGGAGAACCTCTGATGCGCCTAAACAGTGGAAACCCCACAAGTGACACCATTTTGGAAACTAGACCCCTAAGGTACTTATCTAGATCTGTTGTGAGCACTTTGAACCCCAAGTGTTTCACAAAAGTTTATAATGCCTGGGTGTGAAAAAAAAAAAACAATTTTCCACAAAAATGATTTTTTAGTCCCAAATTTTTGAATTTTCCCAAGGAAATTGGACCCCAAAAGTTGTTGTCCAATTTGTCCTGAGTACGCTGATACCCATATGTGGGGGGGGGGAACTGTTTGGGCGCACGGCAGGGCTTGGAAAGGTAGTAACGTTTTGGAATGCAGACGTTGATGGGGGTCATGTTCCGTTTGCAGTGCCCCAGATGAGCCTAAACAGTAGAAAACCTCCACAAGTGACCCCATTTTGGAAGCTAGACCCCCTAAGGAACTTATCTAGATCTTTGGTGAGCACTTTGAACCCTCAAGTGCTTCACACAAGTTTATAATGCCCGGGCATGAAAATAAAAAATTCTATTTTTTTTCCACACAAAAATTATCTTTTAGTCACTAATTTTTTATTTTCCCAAGGGTATCAGGAGAAATTGGACCACATAAGTTGTTGTCCAATTTGTCCTGAGTACGCTGATACCCCATATGTGGGGGGGAACCACTGTTTGGGCGCACGGCAGAGCTCGGAAGGGAAGGAGCACCATTTGACTTTTTCCAACCAAAATTGACTGGAATTGAGATTGGATGCCATGTTGCATTTGGAGAGCCCCTGATGTGCCTAAACAGTGAAAACCCCCCAAAATGACCCCATTTGGGAGACTAGACCCCCTAAGGAACTTATCTAGATCTTTGGTGAGCAATTTGAACCCCAAGTGCTTCACACAAGTTTATAACGTAGAGCCGTAAAATTTAAAAATCATATTTTTTCCACAAAAATGATCTTTTCACCCCAATTTTTATTTTTCCAAGGGTAACAAGACTCCAAAAGTTATTGTGCAATTTGTCCTGAGTGCGCTGATACCCCATATGTGGGAGTAAACCACTGTTTGGGTGCATGGCAGAGTTTGGAAGGGAAGGAGCGCCGTGTGACTTTTTCAACGCAGAATTGGCTGGACGCCATGTCGTGTTTGGAGAGCTCCTGATCTGCCTAAACAGTGGAAACCCCCATAAATGACACCATTTTGGAAACTAGACCCCTCAAGGAACTTATCTAGATGTGTGGTGAGAACTTTGAACCCCCAGGTGTTTCACTAAAGTTTATAACGTACAGCCGTAAAATAAAAAATCCTTTTTTTTTTTTAAACAAAAATGATTTTTCGCCCCCAATATTTTATTTTCACAAGGGTAACAGAAGAAATTGGAACCCAAAAGTTGTTGTCCAATTTGTGCTGAGTACGCTGATACCCAATATGTGGGCGAAAACTACTGTATGGGCACACGTCGGGGCTCGGAAGGGAAGTAGTGACGTTTTGGATTGCAGACTTTGATGGAATGGTCTGGGGGCGTCATGTCGCATTTGGAGAGCCCCTGATGCGCCTAAACAGTGGAAACCCCCCAAAAGTGACCCCATTTTGGAAAATAGACCCCACAAGGAACTTATCTAGATGTGTGGTGAGCGCTATGAAGCCCCAAGTGCTTCACAGAAGTTTATAATGTACAGCCGTAAAAACAAAAAAATAATTTTTTTTTTTTACAAAAATGATATTTTCGCCCCCAGTTTTTTATTTTCCCAAGGGTAACAGAAGAAATAGGACAAATTGCACAATAACGCTTGGGGTCCAGAGTACGCTGATACCCCATATGTGGGAATAAACTACTGTTTGGACGCATGGCAGAGCTCAGAAGTGAAGGAGCACCGTTTGACTTTTTCAACGCAGAATTGGCTGGAATTGAGATCAGACGCCATGTCACATTTGGAGAGCCCCTGATGTGCCTAAACAGCGGAAACCCCCCAATTCTAACTCCAACCCTAACCCACACCCCTAACCCTAGTCCCAACCCTAACCACAAACCTAACCCTAATCCTAACTTAACCCCTTCACCCCCAAGGGTGGTTTGCACGTTAATGACCGGGCCAATTTTTACAATTCTGACCACTGTCTCTTTATGAGGTTTGTCCAAGAAATATCGTCACTCCTTGCGGAGATCAACATGCTAAGCATGCAGATGAGGAGACTTAAAGCCGCAATGCTCCTCTGGGAAATATGCAAATTGTCTCTTCAGAGAGGAAGAGAGCTAGAACTCTAGTGCCACCTTTTGGAAGGTAGCAATCCTACAAGTCAATGTCGACCCTTTAACGAGCCTTATCACATGACCTAAGATAATAGCCAAACCAGAATCTCAATTTGCAGACACTGTTTCGGGGTTCAGCCCCTCGTCAGTGCAAAGCGGAGATCTGGTTTGGCTGTGTGAGAGGCGTCAGACCATTGTCCAAGAAATATCGTCACTCCTTGCGGAGATCAACATGCTAAGCATGCAGATGACGAGACTTAAAGCCGCAATGCTCCTCTGGGAAATATGCTAATTATGCAAATTGTCTCTTCAGAGAGGAAGAGAGCTAGAATTATAACTCGAACGCTTCAACGGATCTTCGCGATTCTGAGATTGTTTTCTCGTGACATATTGTACTTCACGTTAGAAGTAAAATTTCTTCGATATAACTTGCGTTTATTTTTGAAAAAAACGCAAATATGGCGAAAATTTTTACAATTTTGCAATTTTCAAACTTTGAATTTTTATTCCCTTAAAACAGAGAAATATATCACACAAAATAGTTAATAAATAACATTTCCCACATGTCTACTTTACATCAGCACAATTTTGGAACCAAATTTTTTTTTTGTTAGGAAGTTATAAGGGTTAAAAGTTGACCAGCGATTTCTCATTTTTACAACAAAATTTACAAAGCCATTTTTTTTAGGGACCACCTCTCATTTGAAGTCACTTTGAGGGGTCTATATGGCAGAAAATACCCAAAAGTGACACCATTCTAAAAACTGCACCCCTCAAGGTACTCAAAACCACATTCAAGAAGATTATTAACCCTTCAGGTGCTTCACAGGAACTAAAGCAACGTGGAAGGAAAAAATGAATATTTAACTTTTTAGCCACAAAAATGATCTTTTACAAACTTTTTTTTTATTTTCACAAGGGTAAAAGGAGAAAATGGACAGATAAGGTTGTTATGCAATTTCTCCTGAGTACGCCAATACCCAATATGTGGGGGAAAAACCACTGTTTGGGCACACGGCAGAGCTCGTAAGGGAAGGAGCGCCGTTTGACTTTTTCAAACTAAAATTGGCGGGAATTGAGATTGGACGCCATGTCGTGTTTGGAGAGCCCCTGATGCGCCTAAACAGTGGAAACCCCCACAAGTGACACCATTTTGGAAACTAGACCCCTAAGGTACTTATCTAGATCTGTTGTGAGCACTTTGAACCCCCAAGTGTTTCACAAAAGCTTATAATGCCTGGGTGTGAAAAAAAAAACAAAACAATTTTCCACAAAAATGATTTTTTAGTCCCAAATTTTTGAATTTTCCCAAGGAAATTGGACCCCAAAAGTTGTTGTCCAACTTGTCCTGAGTACGCTGATACCCCATATGTGGGGGGGGAGAACTGTTTGGGTGCACGGCAGGGCTTGGAAAGGAAGTAGTAACGTTTTGGAATGCAGACGTTGATGGGGGTCATGTTCCGTTTGCAGTGCCCCAGATGAGCCTAAACAGTGGAAACCCCCCACAAGTGACCCCATTTTGGAAACTAGACCCCCTAAGGAACTTATCTACATCTTTGGTGAGCACTTTGAACCCTCAAGTGCTTCACACAAGTTTATAATGCCCGGGCATTAAAATAAAAAATCCTATTTTTTTTCCCACAAAAATTATCTTTTAGTCACTAATTTTTTATTTTCCCAAGGGTAACAGGAGAAATTGGACCACATAAGTTGTTGTCCAATTTGTCCTGAGTACGCTGATACCCATTTGTGGGGGGGAACCACTGTTTGGGCGCAGGGCAGAGCTCGGAATTGAAGGAGCACCATTTGACTTTTTCCAACCAAAATTGGCTGGAATTGAGATTGGATGCCATGTTGCATTTGGAGAGCCCCTGATGTGCCTAAACAGTGGAAACCCCCACAAATGACCCCATTTGGGAAACTAGACCCCTAAGGAACTTTTCTAGATCTTTGGTGAGCAATTTGAACCCCAAGTGCTTCACACAAGTTTATAACGTAGAGCCGTAAAATTTAAAAATCATATTTTTTCCACAAAAATGATCTTTTCACCCCAATTTTTATTTTTCCAAGGGTAACAATACTCCAAAAGTTATTGTGCAATTTGTCCTAAATGCGCTGATACCCCATATGTGGGGGTAAACCACTGTTTGGGTGCATGGCAGAGTTTGGAAGGGAAGGAGCGCCGTCTGACTTTTTCAACGCAGAATTGGCTGGACGCCATGTCGTGTTTGGAGAGCTCCTGATCTGCCTAAACAGTGGAAACCCCCATAAATGACACCATTTTGGAAACTAGACCCCTCAAGGAACTTATCTAGATGTGTGGTGAGAACTTTTAACCCCCAGGTGTTTCACTAAAGTTTATAACGTACAGCCGTAAAATAAAAAATCCTTTTTTTTTTTACAAAAATGATTTTTTCGCCCCCAATATTTTATTTTCACAAGGGTAACAGAAGAAATTGGAACCCAAAAGTTGTTGTCCAATTTGTCCTGAGTACGCTGATACCCAATATGTGGGAGAAAACTACTGTATGGGCGCACGTCAGGGCTCGGAAGGGAAGTAGTGACGTTTTGGATTGCAGACTTTGATGGAATGGTCTGGGGGCGTCATGTCACATTTGGAGAGCCCCTGATGCACCTATACAGTGGAAACCCCCACAAGTGACCCCATTTTGGCAAATAGACCCCACAAGGAACTTATCTAGATGTGTGGTGAGCACTTTGAAGCCCGAAGTGCTTCACAGAAGTTTATAACGTACAGCCGTAAAAATAAAAAATCTTTTTTTTTTTTTTTTTTACAAAAATGATTTTTTCGCCCCCAATATTTTATTTTCACAAGGGTAACAGGAGAAATTGGTCCCCAAAAGTTGTTGTCCAATTTGTCCTGAGTACGCTGATACCAAATATGTGGGAGAAAACTACTGTATGGGCGCACGTCAGGGCTCGGAAGGGAAGTAGTGACGTTTTGGATTGCAGACTTTGATGGAATGGTCTGGGGCATCATGTCACATTTGGAGAGCCCCTGATGCACCTATACAGTGGAAACTCCCCACAAGTGACCCCATTTTGGCAAATAGACCCCACAAGGAACTTATCTAGATGTGTGGTGAGCACTTTGAACCCCGAAGTGCTTCACAGAAGTTTATAACGTACAGCCGTAAAAATAAAAAATCTTTTTTTTTTTTTTTACAAAAATGATTTTTTTCGCCCCAATATTTTATTTTCACAAGAGTAACAGGAGAAATTGGTCCCCAAAAGTTGTTGTCCAATTTGTCCTGAGTACGCTGATACCCAATATGTGGGAGAAAACTACTGTATGGGCGCACGTCAGGGCTCGGAAGGGAAGTAGTGACGTTTTGATTGCAGACTTTGATGGAATGGTCTGGGGGCGTCATGTCGCATTTGGAGAGCCCCTGATGCGCCTAAACAGTGGAAATCCCCAACAAGTGACCCCATTTTGGAAAATAGACCCCACAAGGAACTTATCTAGATGTGTGGTGAGTGCTATGAAGCCCAAGTGCTTCACAGAAGTTTATAATGTACAGCCGTTAAAAACAAAAAAATAATTTTTTTTGTACAAAAATGATATTTTCGCCCCCAGTTTTTTATTTTCCCAAGGGTAACAGAAGAAATAGGACAAATTGCACAATAACTCTTGGGGTCCAGAGTACGCTGATACCCCATATGTGGGGATAAACTACTGTTTGGACGCATGGCAGAGCTGAGAAGTGAAGGAGCACCGTTTGACTTTTTCAACGCAGAATTGGCTGGAATTGAGATCAGACGCCATGTCACATTTGGAGAGCCCCTGATGTGCCTAAACAGCGGAAACCCCCCAATTCTAACTCCAACCCTAACCCCAACACACCCCTAACCCTAGTCCCAAACCTAACCCTAACACACCCCTAATCCCAACCCTAACCCTAATCCTAACTTTAGCGCCAACCCTAACCCTAACTTTAGCCGCAACCCTAACCCTAATGGGAAAATGGAAATAAATACTTTTTTTTAATTTTATTACTTTTCCCTTACTAAGGGGGTGATAAAGGGGGGTTTGATTTACTATTTATAGCGGGTTTTTATGATTGGCAGCTGTCACGCTAAAAGACGCTTTTTATTGCAAAAATAGTTTTTGCATCATCACATTTTGAGAGCTTATAATTTTTGCATATTTTGGCCCACAGAGTCATGTGAGGTCTTATTTTTTGCGGGACGAGTTGACGTTTTTATTGGTACCATTTTTGAGCACGTGACGTTTTTTGATCGCTTTTTATTTTGATTTTTGGGAGGTTAGAATGAACAAAAATCAGCAATTCATGAATTTCTTTTGGGGGAGGCGTTTATACCGTTCCGCGTGTGGTAAAATTGATAAAGCAGTTTTATTCTTCGGGTCAGTACGATTATGGCGATACCTCATTTATATCATTTTTTTCATGTTTTGGCGCTTTTATAGAATAAAAACAATTTTATATAAAAAAAATAATTATTTTTGCATCGCTTTATTCTGCGAGCTATAACTTTTTTATTTTTTCGCTGATGATGCTGTATGGCGGCTCGTTTTTTGCGGGACAAGATGACGTTTTCAGCGGTACCATGTTTATTTATATCGGTCTTTTTGATCGCGTGTTATTCCACTTTTTGTTCGGCGGTATGATGATAAATTATTGATTTTTTGCTTCGTTTTTTTTTTTTTTTTAAGGGGTTCACTAAAGGGGTTAACTAGTGGGACAATTTTATAGGGGGGGTCGTTACGGACGCGGCGATACCAAATATGTGTACTTTCATTGCTTTGTTTTTTTTATTTACAGGAAGAAGTGAATTTATTGGGGAATATATTTTTTTTTTTTATTTATTTTGGATTTTTTTTTAAAACATGTTTATTTTTATTTTTTTAACTTTTTTACTTTGTCCCAGGGTGGGACATCACTGTATTTTATCAGATCGCTGGTGTGACAGTGTGCACAGCACTCTGTCACACCAGCGATCGCTCAGGCAGTGCAGCAGGCTTCTCAGTGCCTGCTCTCGGCAGGCACTGAGGTAGCCGCCTCCCTCCAGGACCCCGGCGCCATCTTGGATCCGGGTCCTGGGAGGGAGGAAGCCCTCAGAACAGCGCGATCACATCGCGCTGCTCTGAGGGTCTCAGGGGGGCACGCAGGGAGCCCCCACCCTGCGCGATCCTCCCCTGTGCCCCCAGTACACCGCGATCATGTTTGATCGCGGTGTGCAAGGGGTTAATGTGCCGGGAGCGGTCCGTGACCGCTCCTGACACACAGTCATGGGTGTCAGCTGTGATAATCAGCTGACACCCGGCCGCGATCGGCTGCGCTCCCCCCGGAAGCGCGTCCGATCGCACGAGACGTACTATCCCGTCCCCGGTCATACGGGCCCAGGTACCATGGACGGGATAGTACGTCCGATGGCAGTAAGGGGTTAAGCGCCAACCCTAACTTTAGCCGCAACCCTAACCCTAATGGGAAAATGGAAATAAATACATTTTTTTTATTTTATTATTTTTCCCTAACTAAGGGGGTGATAAAGGGGGTTTGATTTACCATTTATAGCGGGTTTTTATGACTGACAGCTGTCACGCTAAAAGACGCTTTTTATTGCAAAAATAGTTTTTTGCATCGCCACATTTTGAGAGCTATAATGTTGCATATTTTGGCCCACAGAGTCATGTGAGGTCTTATTTTTTGCGGTACGAGTTGACGTTTTTATTGGTACCATTTTTGAGCACGTGACATTTTTTAATCGCTTTTTATTTCGATTTTTGGGAGGTTAGAATGAACAAAAATCAGCAATTCATGAATTTCTTTTGGGGGAGGTGTTTTTATCGTTCCGCGTGTGGTAAAATTGTTATAGCAGTTTTATTCGGGTCAGTACGATTACGGCGATACCTCATTTATATCATTTTTTTATGTTTTGGCGCTTTTATAGAATAAAAACAATTTTATATGAAAAATTATTTTGCATCGCTTATTCTGCAAGCTATAACTTTTTTATTTTTTCGCTTATGATGCTGTATGGCGGCTCGTTTTTTGCGGGACAAGATGACGTTTTCAGCGGTACCATGTTTATTTATATCGGTCTTTTTGATCGTGTGTTATTCCACTTTTTGTTCGGCTGTATGATGATAAAGCATTGATTTTTTGCTTTGTTTTTTTTTTTTTAAGGGGTTCACTAAAGGGGTTAACTAGTGGGACAGTTTTATAGGGGGGGTCGTTACGGACGCGGCGATACCAAATGTGTACTTTTATTGTTTTGTTTTTTTATTTACAGGAAGAAATGAATTTATTGGGGAATATTTTTTTTTAATTTATTTATTTTGGATTTTTTTTTTTAAAACATGTTTATTTTTATTTTTTTTACTTTGTCCCAGGGTAGGACATCACTGTATTTTATCAGATCGCTGGTGTGACAGTGTGCACAGCACACAGCACATCGCACAGGCAGCGCTGCAGGCTTCTCAGTGCCTGCTCTCAGCATCTTGGATCCGGGTCCTGGGAGGGAGGAAGCCCTCAGAACATCTTGGATCCGGGTCCTGGGAGGGAGGAAGCCCTCAGAACAGCGCGATCACATCGCGCTGGTCTGAGGGTCTCAGGGGGGCGTGCAGGGAGCCCCCTCCCTGCGCGATGCTTCCCTGTGCCCCCAGTACACCGCGATCATGTTTGATCGCGGTGTGCAAGGGGTTATAATGTGCCGGGAGCGGTCCGTGACCGCTCCTGACACACAGTCACGGGTGTCAGCTGTGATAATCAGCTGACACCCGGCAGCGATTAGCTAATCGCCTATGACGTACTATCCCGTCCATGGTCAGATTGTCACGGGTTTCATGGATGGGATAGTACGTCTAATGTCAGAGAGGGGTTAACAAAGCATATTAGTATTTCACTGTATGTGTAGCACGGTGTACTCACCGCAATACTGGTGTGTGGTAGGGGGATGGTTTACACATGGTATATACAGGGCTATCAATGTAACTATTCACACACTACTTCAGACGTGGACTCATCCCCTTCTATACAAATCGCTTGTGTTGCTCTGTGACTACATTTTATCAGTAACTGTAAAAAACAAATTACATTTTAAAGAAAATATATAGAAAACATACTAATAAGGTCTTTTTATTTTCAATAGATAAGAGCTCCAAGAAGGAAGCGAAAAGGAAATTACACCCCCAAGATGTTGTTCTGGGGCTCTAATCAGTACTCCTAGCTCCGGATGACAACAACCTACCTTCAGTCCCTAACTCAGGGTTCCTCTGTTAGACATACAGTGCCTACAAGTAGTATTCAACCCTCTGCAGATTTAGCTGGTTGACACATGCGGAATTAACTTGGCATTGTGACATTTGTACTGTAGATCAGCCTGGAAGTGGGAAATGCACTGCAGCAAAAAAAATTTTTTAATTTTTTTTTTTTTTTAAAAAAACGTTAAAAGTTAATTCAGAGTGTCATTTATTATTCAACCCCTCAAACCACAAGACTTCTGTTTGGTCCCCCTAAAGTTTTAAGAAGTAGTTCAGGCACCAAGAATAATGAGCTTCACATGTGTGGATTAATGATCTCTTTTGCCAGCCTTTTCTGACTATTTAAGACCCTCCCCAAACTTGTGAACAGCACTCATACATGGTCAACATGGGAAAGACAAATGAGCATTCCAAAGCCATCAGAGACAAGATCGTGGAGGGTCACAAGGCTGGCAAGGGGTACAAAACCCTTTCCAAGGAGTTGGGCCTACCTGTCTCCACTGTTGGGAGCATCATCCGTAAGTGGAAGGCTTATGGAACTACTGTTAGCCTTCCACGGCCTGGACAGCCTTTGAAAGTTTCCTCCCGTGCCGAGGCCAGGCTTGTCCGAAGAGTCAAGGCTAACCCAAGGACAACAAGGAAGGAGCTCCGGGAAGATCTCATGGCAGTGGGGACATTGGTTTCAGTCAATACCATAAGTAACGTACTCCACCGCAATGGTCTCCGTTCCAGACGAGCCTGTAAGGTACCTTTAGGCTGTGTTTCCATGGTCAGGAAACACAGCACATTTGACGGAGCGGAAATTCCGCTCCGTCCTAAGCCCCGCCCCCTTTCTGACGCGCGTTCTTTCCCTAGGTGTTCAGGACACCTCCGGAACACCTCCGGAAAGAACGCAGGGCTACATAGCCCTGTGTTAAATTCCGTTGCGACGACGCAGCGTCGCCGCAATACGCTAGGACATGCTGCGGTCTGAAAAGACGCGCAGCATGTCTGGATACGCAGGTCTTCCGCCTGCGTGTTGTTACGCATAGTGGAGACGGGATTTCTTGAAATCCCCTCCACTATGCTGTAACATCTGGACGCTGCGTGTTTGGCACTGCGCCAAACACGCAGCATTTCCTGATGGAATACTGATCGTGGAAACTCACCCTTACTTTCAAAGCATCATGTCAAGGCTCGTCTACAGTTTGCTCATGATCACTTGGAGGACTCTGAGACAGACTGGTTCAAGGTTCTATGGTCTGATGAGATCAAGATAGAGATCTTTGGTGCCAACCACACACGTGACGTTTTGAAACTGGATGGCACTGCATACGACCCCAAGAATACCATCCCTACAGTCAAGCATGGTGGTGGCAGCATCATGCTGTGGGGCTGTTTCTCAGCCAAGGGGCCTGGCCATCTGGTCCGCATCCATGGGAGGATGGATAGCACGGCCTACCTGGAGATTTTGGCCAAGAACCTACGCTCCTCCATCAAGGATCTTAAGATGGGTCGTAATTTCATCTTCCAACAAGACAACGACCCAAAGCACACAGCCAAGAAAACCAAGGCCTGGTTCAAGAGGGAAAAAGTCAAGGTGTTGGAGTGGCCTAGTCAGTCTCCTGACCTTAACCCAATTGAAAACTTGTGGAAGGAGCTCAAGATTAAAGTCCACATGAGACACCCAAAGAACCTAGATAACTTGGAGAAGATCTGCATGGAGGAGTGGGCCAAGATAACTCCACAGACCTGTGCCGGCCTGATCAGGTCTTATAAAAGACGATTATTAGCTGTAATTGCAAACAAGGGTTATTCCACGAAATATTAAACATAGGGGTTGTATAATAATTGACCCACACTTTTATGTTTAAAATTTATTAAAATTCAACTGAGCAACATAACTTTTTGGTTTGTAAGATTTATGCTTCTGTTAATAAATCCTACTCTCGTTTGCAGTTTGAAGGCTCTAACTTATTTGCATCTTATCAAACCAGCTAAATCTGCAGGGGGTTGAATACTACTTGTAGGCAAGGCATGTAGTTCTTATTCGGGTGTTAAAAATATTTAAGCTCCCCTGCTTTTAATAAAGGGGATTGCACACAATTAAGGCATGTTCACATGAATGAAATGTGCAGATGCCATGCTATTCAAGTTTATTCCGCTTCTCGCAGATAAAAAAAAAAAAATGTATGTACAGAGTCAGGTGCCCACACATAAATCTGCAGCAGCAATCAGATGGGCTGCCTTGTGTCTGTAACAGATTTTTCCATACACTTAAGGTACTGCCACACTAAACAATCCCGCTAGCGATCACGATAACGACGCATACTAATGCGATCGCTAGCGGGATTGTTTCTATATCGCTAAGTGCGGCCACATTTAGCGATATAGTTAACGACGCTATCGCCGTTAGCGATCTTCTTAACGACTTTAGCGGTACAAAAGTACCGCTAAATCGCTAAGAAAAGGTGCCACACTAGCGATATATACTTACCCAGCGGGAGCGCCGACGAGAAAATAGGGTCCGGAACGATTCCAGCGACGAGCGAGATCACAGCAGGAAGCTCGTCGCTGGCAGCTGCCGCACTGAATAACATCGCTAACGGGACGCTAAATAGTGACGTTTTTTAGCGATCCCGTTAGCGATATTGTTCAGTGTGGCATACCCTTTAGGCTATGTTTCCACTGTCCGGATTACAACAGGATTTGCTGCGGATTGGACGCTGTGTACATCCGCAGCGTCCAGATGTTACAGCATAGTGGAGGGAATTTTAGGAAATCCCGTCTCCACTATGCGTGCAGGGCTGCATGCGGTGCGTCTTTCCAGACTGCAGCATGTCTATTTATCTTACGGAGACGCTCCGTCTCCGCAAGATAAATAACCCATACTATGGATACAATGCGGTGATTCCGCATGTGTTCAATGAACACATGCTGTATCACCGCGCGTACAACGGGGCAGCGCTTTGGGCAGAGCGGGGTTTCCGCTCCATCCAAAGGGCTGCCAGTACGCAGCGTGGAGACGTACCTAAGCTATATACATTGTTTTTTTTCTGCAGGCAAAACCTGCTCTCTTGGCAGTAAAGAAGCTGCACCTAAGTTCCTGATGTTTTTGTACCAAACACACAGCAGAACCTGATACCTGCGTTTTTTGGCTGTGTTTTTTCACTTACTCATTTCTTTTTTTATGGATGAAAGAACTGACATGCTGCAGTTTTCCAAATTCAGTCAGGAAAAAAAAAACTGCATGAGATTTCTGAAATCTTATAGCTTTTGCTGATACTGTAAAACACAGCTTAAAATTTACATAAAAAAATGCAGCAAAAACGCAACGTGTGAACATAGCCTTAGACTGTGTTCCTACAATGAGCTTTTGATGTCACAAATTTTCTGCACCCCTTAAGTAAATTAGGTTACTTTTATTTTTTCTAAAAAATATGCAATGTAAAAAAACCAACTCACCAGAAACTGATTGGGGAACGTAGCCTTAGGGTTCATACACATCAACTGATCGCACTGTCACAATTTAAATGCCACTGTCAGGTATTGATAGCTGCTAGGGATGAGCGAATAGCCTCGGATAACTACTTATCTGAATAGCTATAGTGCTTACCGAATAGCTGCATCGCGATACCTGGAGCGCTCCCGATAATCAGCTGTTCGGTGCCGCACACATGTGGGCAGGCTTTCCATACATGAGTTGTGACCGTCAGAGCAGCGGCACCGAACAGCTCATTATATTGTGAGCGCTCCAGGTATCCGGGATCCCAGTACAGCCATTCGGTAAGCGCTATACCTATTCGGATAAGGAGTTATCCGAAGCTCTTCGCTCATCCCTAATTGCTACTCTTAAATGGTTACGCTGCAGCGATCAGAGAAAGCTCCAGTCTCAGTAGTTACAGGCTGGTATGAAGCAGGATCACCTCCTGAGTCAACGCCATACATTTTTTTTATATAATACACAAGGATCAGAATAGGGTAAAGAAAATAAATTAAAGCAGCATTACTCTCCTTACCAATCCCCTGCTTCTGACAGTGTAATATGACCTGATCCCCATTTACTGCTGCAGTGATAATTCGGACAACGGTACATGTGACCACTGTTGCCAGTGATTGACTGAAGCATGAACAGAAACAGTGGAGCAGGCAGCGTCAAAACGAAAGGGCAAGGCTGAAGTGATAAAAATTTGTATTTACCAGAAAACCACTCTAAATAATACAGGCTTATTCTGTCCACTTTAGGCTATAACATGCAGGTTTTATGTAGGTAATAAGAAGCTAACCTCTTAGTACCACCATTGGGACCCACACTAAAACAAGAGAACAGAGGTCCTGAACCTGATGTTGCACTGTTACAGTGGTCTGGCATGTGTGTCACTGCTCCATTCTTATATAGCTGGATGAAGCAGCACAGTGCCAGTGCCATCACCACTCCCTGACTCCTGCGAAAACATTTGTACCACTAAAACACGGATTTTGGTAAGAACTTACCGGTAAAATCCTTTTCAGCGAAGGAAGGGAGGGAGACACAGGAATTCATTACTGATGGGTAGGCGGAGCCCCAGATCAGGATGTCACCTCAGATCAAAAGAGTGCTGACTGGCTGGCCCCTCCAGCTCGGGCTCCTCCTACTCAGCTCTAGTCGTACCAAAGCTTTTAGGAAAAGAGCCAAGATCACCAGCGGAGCAACATAACCCCTTCTGAAGGAACTTCAGAGAAAAAACACAAGGATACAGGTTATGCATGCAAAGAAAGCCAAAAACCACAGAGTTCCAGGTACTACTCACGGAACCTGACTACTGCGATGAGCTGGCGATGCTGGAACAGAGCCTTAGCACGCTGACCTCAGCCCAGATAATCGCTATCAGATAAGGGTCGCGCTGCATCTGAAAACATCAACACACTTCTGCCTTGGGAGGGTGCTGTGTCTCCCTCCCTTCCTTCGCTGAAAAGGATTTTACCGGTAAGTTCTTACCAAAATCCGTGTTTCAGCTGCAGAATGGAAGGGAGGGAGACACAGGAATTCATTACTGATGGGACGTCCCAAAGCAGTTCAAAAATAAGGGTGGGAAAAAACCAACAAGAGGCAGAAACCCAACAACCTTAACAACAAAGCGCAACCAGCGCTAAACACAAGTTCATCCAGAACTTTAAACTACAGCTGCCTGCAGGACCCTACGTCCGAGGGCTGCATCAGCAGAAGCACTGACGTCCACTTTATAAAACTTCGTAAACGTGTGGACAGAGCGCCAAGTTGCCGCCCGGCAGAGCTGCACTGCCGAAGCACCTTGGTGAAAAGCCCACGATGAAGCCACAGCTCTCGTGGAATGGGCTTGAATCTTAATCGGGCAAGATTCACCCTGAAGACGGTAAGCTTCCAATATAGCTGACCGAATCCAACGAGCTATAGAATCCTTGGAAGCTCGTTGACCACGCCGACGACCGACTGGAACCACAAATAGGGAGTCCGTCTTACGAAAACCTTGAGTAATAGATAGATAAAACTTCAAGGCCCGCACTAAATCCAATGTGTGTAAAGCTCGCTCTTTCACATTCTTCGGATCCGGGCAGAATGAAGGCAACACAATATCCTGGTTGACATGAAATTGTGACACCACTTTAGGCAAAAAATCACCCCGAGTGCGAAGCACTACACGATCCGGAAAAAACTCCAGAAAAGGAGGCGAACAAGAAAGAGCTGCCAACTCAGAAACTCTCCTCAAGGAAGTGACTGCAACAAGGAAAGCCACCTTCCAAGAAAGTAAAGAAAGGCTAGCAGAAACCATAGGCTCAAAAGGTTTATGCTGAAGAGCCTCTAAAACAAGGTTGAGCCGCCAAGGAGACACGGGTGCCTTCCGCGGCGGGAACTTACGAGATATACCTCGGAAAAAGGAGAGCACGTCTCTATTTGAAGCAATGGTTCTCCGGAACAATAAGGACAGAGCAGAAATCTGACCTTTCAGGGTGCTGACTGCCAAACCCTTGTCTAGCCCATGCTGCAGAAAAGCCAACAGGTTGGGAATGGAAAATTTTCTCGGGTTCCGAGAGGACCCCAAACACCACGAAAAGAAGGTTTCCCAAATTTTGTGGTAAATCCTAGTAGTAGCCGGACATCTTGCAGCACGAAGGGTAGCAATGACCTCGGCTGAGAAACCTCTACGGGTCAAGATTTCGGTCTCAAGAGCCACGCCGTCAAACGCAGGGACATCAAGTCCGGATGACAAACGGGCCCCTGAGTCAACAAGTCCGGTTGAAGAGGGAGTGGAAAAGGAGGTGCCGCCAACAGCGACATTATTGTCGAGAACCACACCCTTCTTGGCCAGTCTGGAGCTATCAAAATAGCTGGAATTCCCTCTAGTCTGATCCGACGCAGTACTAGAGGAAGTAAGGATATCGGCGGGAATACATAGATCAGCTCGAACTGATCCCACTGAGCCACTAGAGCATCCACCGCCACAGCCTTCGGGTCCTTGTACCTGGACATGAACGTCGGTAACTTGGCATTGGACCTGGATGCCATCAAATCCACTTGGGGGGTTCCCCAGCGAGAGCACAGTAGTGCAAAAACTTCCGGGTGGAGGCTCCATTCCCGGGATCCATCCTTCTGCGACTGAGAAAGTCCGCTGTAATATTCTGAACCCCTGGAATGTGAATCGCCGAAATGGCTGGTACACTGGCCTCTGCCCAAATCAGAATTCGGGACACCTCTACCATGAGTCTGGAACTCCTTGTCCCACCTTGGTGATTGATATACGCGACAGCCGTCGCATTGTCTGTCTGCACTCGGACTGGCAGACCGCTCAAAGGGACCGTCCAATGTTGGAGGCAAAGGAAAATCGCCCTCAATTCCAGGATGTTGATCGGAAGAACAGACTCTTCCGATGACCATACCCCTGAATCCAGAGATTGTTCCAAACACCCCCCCAGCCCGTCAGGCTGGCATCGGTGGTTATGACTGACCACTTCGGAGGGAGGAAAGACTTCCCCAGGGAGAATGCCCCTGGACGTAACCACCATTCTAGAGAATCCCGCACCGCGCGAGAAATGGTGACACTGCAATCCAGCGATTGCGACTGGTTCCATCGACTCAAGATGAACCTTTGGAGAGACCTGGAATGGAACTGGGCAAAAGGAATTGCCTCCATGGACGCCACCATCAGTCCCAGAAGACGCATACACTTCCGTAGGGACATTGCTGTTGAGGATTTCATAATCTGTACATGTCGAAGAAGACATGACTGTTTGTCTGGTGGTAGGGAAACTACCGACCGAAACGTGTCGAGATGCATTCCCAAAAAGAGGATTGTCCTCGATGGTTCCAGGGACGACTTCTCCCAATTGACCAGCCAACCGAAGTCCTTCAGAAACTGAAGAGACAAATCCCGAGCCGTCAACGCCTCCTCCTCCGAGGAAGCCACGATCAAAAGATCGTCCAGATAAGGGAGAATCGTAATCCCCTGTCTTCGAAGGATTGCCATGAGGGGCGCCAGAATTTTTGTAAAGACCCTTGGCGCTGAGGCTAAGCCGAACGGCAGAGCCACGAACTGGTAATGATTCTGACCTATGGCAAATCGAAGAAAGCGCTGATGAGCCTTTCCGATGGGAATATGCAAATAGGCGTCGCGAATGTCGATTGACACCAGAAAATCGTTCTGTGATAAAGCTGCCACAACGGAGCGAAGCGACTCCATGCGAAATTTCCGGGCATGGACATGCCGGTTTAATCGCTTGAGATCCAGAATCGGGCGAAATTTGTTCTCCTTTTTGGGAACTATAAAAAGGTTGGAATAAAAACCTTTCCCTCGGTCCTCTGACGGAACCGGTATCACTACACCCTTTTGTAGCAGAGATTCGACCTCTCGCTGTAGAGCGACAACAAGCTCGGGTTCCGACGGAACGCGAGACTGACAAAAAACATTTGGGGGTCGAGAAGCAAACTCTATGAAATAGCCTGCCGACACTATCCGTGTTACCCAGGAATCTGGAACGCGAGCCATCCAAGTCGCCTTGAAAAGAAGCAGGCGACCCCCCACTCGAGAATCCTCGAGTGGACCCCTGGCGTCAATTCGACTTTGCGGGCTTCTTGTCAAGTTCCCGCTTGTCCTGGCGGAAACTCTGCTTCCAGGGAGTACGAGTTTTCTGAGAGGATTTCTTTCCTGAGCAGGAAGGACGAACCGATCCCCACGAGGAGTGACTAGATCGTCCTCGGCCCCGAAAGGACCGCCGACCACTATAGACACCAGGCTTACTGGACACCGAGGCCATGGCCCTACGCTGTGGTAATGCTGATTCCTTCGCCTTAGCCTTGGAAATCAGCTCTGTGAGGTCGGATCCAAAAAGATGGCCACCCTTGTAAGGTAAGGCCAACAACCCTTGTTTGGAAACTGCGTCCCCGGCCCACTGTCTGAGCCATAAAGCTCTTCTGACTGTGACCGCTGAAGCTTGCGCTTTGGCCAGCAGAGATGCCGTATCCAGACCGGCATCAAAGATATAACAGGCTGCCGTTTCTAACCATTCACAAGTTTCCCGTATCTCAGATAACGGAGATTCATTTTGCAACTCCGTCTTCAGACGTGCCAACCAGCCTAGAGAAGCTCTAGCAGCACACATGGATCCTAGCACTGCTCGGAATCCATGACCCGCAGCCTCATAGCTTGCTTTTGCCGCCAATTCCGTTTTTCTATCCAAAGGCTCCTGTAAGCTCGCTTTCCCCTTAATAGGGAGTAGTGAGGATTTACTAAGCTGAGATAAAGACACATCCACTTCAGGAGCAGAAGTCCAATTAGCCTTTAACTCCGCAGAGCAAGGATAAAGTGTATCAAAGAAATGCGTTCCATGAAAACGCTTATCTGGACACAGACGTTCCTCCTCTATTACACTATTAAGCTCATCCAGAGCTGGCAATGTTGTACGCGAAGCACGGGACTCCTGGAACATGCGTGCTGATTTACCAGGACGACTAGTTACCTCCCCCGGTAACTGTAATATATCTCTCATGGCTTCAATTAATGCCTCCGTACGCTTCGCCATAGAGGAACGCCCCTGCGGCTCGTCCGCATCTGAATCGGATATTTCTCCATCCGAATTTAAAGGGAAACTCTGCCCAATATCAGATACATCTGACTCGCTCCGTGTAGAGGCCGGTAACAGCCTGCGCCGCTTCCTCTGAGAGGAATTAGCAGACACATATTGACCTAAAAGGTCAGACAAGTTGTTGATCGATCGAGCGATATCGTCCAATTTTTCACCGCTGTCGACCGCAGTGCTAGACGCTGTGGAGGTCTGCGTATCTGATTGCCGTAATGGCACTGGGACATGGTCCGCGGCATCTGAACTCTGTTCAGACATGTCTCACCTGTATGAGCAGGTCAAAGCGGTAATACCAGCAAAAACTATGCGGTTTTTTTTTTTTTTTTTAAACGCTGAAGGGTTAACGCTCCACCAGGCAGGGTTACCCCAGCGGTATTCAGTCAAAAAATTTAGCTGGTAGAAATAACCCTCAGAGGGGTTAATATTGCAAACTCACCACAATATATATATATTTGTGAGCCCCAGCTAATTTTATGTCTCTAATGAGACTGCAGCTGCAGGATAGCGATCGCTGCGCTGCGGGGTGAGGATCAGCACTCACCCAGCTGGCCGTGGTGTCTTATGAGGAGAGGAGCGGTCTGAGGAGCCCAGGAGCCTGTGTAATGGCCGCCACAGTGAGGGAGTCGCAGGAGAAACGCCAGAGCGCGCGTCTTCCTGCTCAGAAGACCGGGAATAGTTAGGCCACGCCCCCCGCCAGCTCGAATATTGAGCGCGAACTCCCCCGCTCCTGCTCCCTCTCTGTCCTGCAGGTATCTGCCTGCGGACAAAAAATCACCACATCTACTTGTAACAGCGCTTTCACAGCAGCGCTGAAGCATACTGACATACATGTAGTAGCGCTGCTCACTCAGACGCTAAAGCACTCACACATAATTATAATACAAAATTTGTGTGGAGTACTCACCAGCCAAAGCGCCACAGGGACCCTCAGGGGTTTCTGGCGCTGTGCCCATGCTTCCCCCCCAGGGCGAGGAACGCAGTGACTGCACGTGTGGTTTGCGTCCCGCCAGGGAAGCTCTCCTCATCCCCCAGGGCCGGCAAGGATTCTGCAGGGACTTTGAGTAAATACAGATCCGCCAAGGGAGAGGTTGGGGTACAGCAGCGCTGGTACCCCTGAGACCTCTAGACCAACTGGTGATCCAAGTCTCCTGTCCGAATATAAAATAATAAACTCTTCTGAGGAGCTGCATTAGCAGCGACCATCCTCTGGACCTCAAATCTTAGACTGGAGCTGAGCAGGAGGAGCCCGAGCTGGAGGGGCCAGCCAGTCAGCACTCTTTTGATCTGAGGTGACATCCTGATCTGGGGCTCCGCCTACCCATCAGTAATGAATTCCTGTGTCTCCCTCCCTTCCATTCTGCAGCTGAAAATGCCACAAAATTGTAATTAAATCTCTCTTCAAACTACCAGAGTTTTTACTACTAAATAAAAACTGTCCAAATCTGGGAACAGAACGCATCCGACAAAGTGGATCCTCTGTGTTGTGCCTGGTGCGGGGCCTGAGGGGCAGTGCATACCTCATAAAACACCAGGTGAATCCCGTCATCTGACCTGTAGTCAGCCACTGCCTGGTGGGTCTGTCCTGGAGCTAGTGAAAGTTTTCGCTGAGCCTGATTTATAACCCAACATACAAAAAAAATAAAAAATCTTAGGAATTTAAAATGTGAAACAAAGTGTACAAAAAAGGTTATATTATATATTACACACATACACTACACTATATTATCGAGACTCTGAAAAAGTGCACACCAGCGTCACAACGACTGCAAATATAATGCACATAAATTCATAAAAAGCCACATATCGATTAGCTAGAATGTCTATTTAGTTTTATAATCATTCATGTTTTCAGCATAGCTCGTGGGTACACGGTCTGTCGTCTGGGTCACTTTCCAAAAAGAGTAATACAAAGAGTCAGACGACGGAGTGTTTGAGTTTATTTATGTATTTTATTACTTCATTTTTCAAGCTCAGTTTTGTCAGGATTTTTCAACTTCATTTTCTACCACTTTTCAGATCAGTTTTTTTTTTTATGAAAATTTATTGGTAACATGAAAGAGAGCTAAACAAATACACCATACAATTACATCTATATGGATAACCGCATTGCTTACATTTGCTCTGTATTCACAACCTGTCAACTACAGAACCAGTACAGACATCAGACGCTTGTGTGAACGGTGTACGGTTTATCAGAATAATATATCATGCAGAAGGAAGTGCTGGCCTGAAGTTACTTTCCTGTAATAAAACTAAACTATTTTTTTCACTTTAAATCTGCCCACAGACATTACCCCGGGGGTGGGGAACATTTTTTTCTGTCAAGGGCCATTTGGATATTTATACCATCTTTCGGGGGCCATACAAGTTGAGTGCGAACTCCACCCACAAAGTACGTCCCGATGCTGGCACTGGTGTCGGGACATAATCTGTCATTGCACGCCTCGGCATTCAGTAGTGAACACTGCGTGTGCATTACCACACAGCAAGAAGAAATTAAAGGGCCAGCGGCCGTCATCATACAGCTGCCGGCCCAAGCACCGTAGTCCCTGGGAATCTGCCCTAAGGCCACATAAATGGTCATCGAGGGCCATAAACAGCCCTAGGGCCTGAGGTTCCTCATCCCTGCATTAGAGCAAAGCAGCCCCAATATTTTCCCTGACAGATAAGCCGCTAACTGAGGTGTCAGGCAGTTCGCTCTCCCATTGAAAACATACAAGCTCTGTTTAAATCTACAAACTTCATTATATATAGGACAGGTGCTGCAAAGTCAAAATAAAGCTTTGATTTCCACAACAACATAAGGTGTGCTTTCACAGCCGTGGATAGGCTCAAGAGTAAGTCTAAGAACATTCACTCTCTCAGAGCTGTGAACATCGATGTTGAGCCCGTGGACGGCTGATGCAAAAGACGCGGACTTCAGAGCAGTATACTGGCTGATTGGTAGGGGAGAGGCGGCAGGTCACTGGACCCAGACGCTCAGCAGTATTGTGCAGCTACTGTCATATATAAAAACTTAACTTTAAACCAAGCTTGCATGTTATCCAGGGCTGTCAGGAGGAAACACTGATACACACATCTATTGAAGATGTAAGAAGTAATTGTCCCCTCTGGGCTAGAACCTCACCGAGTGCAGGGTTACCTGTGGACAGCAATGATGACCATGTCTACATGGTGAGCAGCAAATCATACGTGCGAGCTAGAACTCTGGCTCTCCCCCTGGCAGTGGTGATAACATTATGCAATCGATGTGACTTTTATGGTTCAATCTATTTTTATTGAAGTTATAATTAACAATTGATGTTTCAACAGACATCAAATTCAGGTTGCACAAGGGTACAATCAACAAAATTTAAATATATTAACCAGCATATACCTATTGGAAAGGGATCGTATAGTGCAACAATTGGTATTGAAACGTATCATGATATGTGAATAAATTGTTGTATTCAAATGACGAGACACGATAGGGAAGGATCGGGGTCAATGTGACTTTAAAAAGGGAACGTGTCGCCACATTATGCTGCTCAAACCACGGCAGCATGGATCAGAGCCTGACGGCTCTTTTGCAGCCAGGTATGTTTTTCTCTGAAATGTGGTGTTTCAAAGAAAATATACTTAAGATCTAGCCAGGAACCATAGCCAGAGAGAAGATTAGGCTGGCTGCTCCCGATGCCACTCCAGGCAATTGACATGATTCTCTTATAGAGACCAACCTATCAATCAGATGCAGTTGATCGAAGACTAACATCCTCCATAATCCGAACCTCCCAATTCGGTCTCCAAGACTTTTCTCGTGCTGCGCCAGTGTTCTGGAATTTGCTACCCTAAACATTCTGACTAATATCTAACCCCCATGTTTTCAGTATGCTTTAAAAACACATCTCTTTAGACAGACCTATCACCTCAACTCACTAGTCTAACTCTCCCGTTACCGCTGTCAGTCGTAAGCTGCTCCCTTCTATTCATCTGTCTCTACATGATCCATGCCCCCAATAGCACATGGTGACTGTACCTAGACAGATAGTGGCTGATGCCCAGGTCATGCAGTTTTATATGAAATCCCTCATTATAATGATGGTTGGACCAGACATAACAGCACTTTCTACCTATTGTGTCCCCCCTATTTCCTTATAGATTGCAAGCAGGACCCTCATCCCTGTAACTGGTGAATTACAGTATGTGTTACTCCATAATGTCTTTATTGTCTGTACATGTCTATTCTTAATTTTATTTATATAGCGCCAACATATTCTGCAGCACTTCACAATTGTCAGCTCTAGCAGTGTTGGGAGAAGCAAGCCAGGGGTGGCATCGCATAGAATTGGTCCCTTGCCAAATCTTTAAAATATTACGTCTCTGAAACGTCAGAGCATTTCTAAAAATGATATACCTGGCTGCAATCATGTTGTTTGGGCAGCATGAAGCCGGGGACAAGCTCCTTTTAATTCTCACCTAACTATGAAGCTGTGGGGAAAAAATATCAGCACAAAATAGGGTCTTATCCGTTGGATATTTCAAATATCTGCTTAGATTATACTAACCAGATATATCCATTATTGGAGCGAAAATGATCAGGGAGATGCCAGCTGCAGCAGACCCACAGGTCAGCAAGTGACCATATCAAGCTTGGAGTGAAAGGAATATTGTGGATATTACCCGCGCTGCTGAGTGAAATTCCAATCCAGACGAGATGAGTGGAATATGGTGGTTTTTATTCTATGCGTTTCAAAGTATTCTATTACTTCATCAGGAATACAAGTGTTAATATCCACAATATTCCTTTCACTCCACGTTTTAATTCTCACCTATGATTTGATGGGGGAATGGGTTGTGGCAAGTGACCCGTGCCCAAAGTCCAGTATGGTTAGATTTCATCTTTTTTTCCCATAGGAAAATAAAAGGTTGCAGTTTTGCTGATGTGTTGTGCAGCCTCAGCCTTGGTTTAGACATCTGTGCAAATACACATGCAATAATAAAAGATTTTCCAGAATAAATGACACTTGTGAAGCAGCACATCCAGATTGAAGTTTTAAATGCAGGTCAGCAGTAATACCTGTTTGTAACTCTCACTGTCTTTTCATACAGGCTGGTGGTAAAGCTGGGAAGGATAGTGGGAAGGCTAAGGCCAAGGCAGTATCTCGCTCACAGAGAGCAGGACTGCAGGTAAGATCTTTTTTGCCTGACATTGTACATTTTGGCATCATCAGGTAGCTAATAGATGTCAAAGTAAGCACCTTTAAGGCCGGGGTCACACTATCATATAACAGGGCCGAATGCCAGCTGATGTTTTATCGGATAGCACTCTGCCCAATATTATACTATAGGGCAGAGCAGACCAGAGATTAATTTTCTCATCCCAATTCGGCATGCTGCGATTAATGACGAGACTCTGCTCACTCGCATTCATACAAGCACTCATCCCCGTGCAGTCCGATATACGCCGAGTCAGGCAATGGAGGAGATTGAGAAATTACTTTCTCAATCTCCTCCTCACCTGTGCTGCAATTCTCTGATGCGAGAAGATCGGAGCACATTTCATGGACACTCGGCTCACGCTCACAGCAGAGCTGGAACCGAGTGTCATTAGCATATTGCATCCCATGTTATACGCTAGTGTGACTCCAGTCTAATACAAACAAATGTCCCTCAATTTAAAGAAAAACTGTCTGCAATTTTTTTCCACATTTGCTGTACAGAGACTTGTGCCCCAATAAAAAAAAAATATTGTACATTTTTTGTGTTATTCAAGAGAAATCTGGAGTACAATCCATATGCAAATAAGGCCAAAAGTTCACTGGGGGCGTGTCAATGCACTTGGACTAATTCCAGGTGCTTTGACACTCCCCAATGAACTACCAGCCTGATTTGCATATGGCTTCTATGCTTGACTGCTCTTGAATGCACTGGTGCATCGACTCTTCATAAGAGATAGTTTTTATTGTGGGACGAGTGCCCATACACGTGCTCCTACTTCCATATATCTCCATCTTTTATTTGAATCCTAAACACACACATGTAATGGAGCAGTTATACCTCTTATCAATCACTGTGAATCTTGGGATGAAACTTCCTAATAATATCAAGTACAAATGCGGCCTACAGCAGATATGCCATGTAACCTAGGGGTACTGGGCCCCTCATACTGGGCCTGTAATAGGTGCGGCATTGTGTATGTTCATAGCTTTTGGGAACTTTGATATAATTTGGGTAGGTGGGATACTTGGCTTAAAAGATTGGGAGATCACTTTCTTTGCTATTGTAGCAGAGGGCAACTTAGTTTGAGGGAGAAGAACAGGAGCTTGGGGATATATTGTTTTCATGTAAAAAGCTGTGTACCTGCTGCCAGTCCTCAAAATCTGCGCCTCTTGTCCTTCACACACAGTGATTGACAGCTTGTGTACTGGGAGAGCTGTCACTCAGCAGTGTGGCTAGGTAATCTGCACTTCTTACATATTACTGAAACGGATCACAGCAAAGATGTCCACCCTCAGATAAGCATGGGAGATTTCATACAGGTCAGTGTGAAAGCCGATATATTTAGAGTACATTGACACTGACAAGCTTTCATGTTGCAGGTTAACATATTCAGTATAATTACACGCTCTATAACTGTTTACTTGTTGTTAGTTTCCAGTGGGCCGTATCCACAGACACTTGAAGACACGCACTACAAGTCACGGAAGAGTTGGTGCTACAGCAGCAGTGTACAGTGCTGCCATCCTGGAATACCTTACTGCGGAGGTATGTGCTCCTTACACACGAGATACTAGAGAAGACCAAAAAAATCCACAGGATCATGGCCGCCAGACCAGTGCACTCCAACTCTAGTCCCCCATGGTGTCGCAGGCAGTAATCAGAAGTCACACTGGGGATGTCTCAAGGAGGAGGTTCGCATGGGGCAATAGACTACCAACATGGTTACTGGAGCAGGGGCCTGAGAGTCATTTTTCTCTAGGAATTTCCAATGCTTGATTATATAAAACCAGTTTAATAGTCTCAAAACACAGGTGATACTTTAACTAGATAGTAGTAACTCTGTCCTATTTTATGAGCAGGTATTGGAGTTAGCAGGAAACGCCTCTAAAGATTTGAAGGTGAAGCGTATCACTCCTCGTCACTTGCAGCTAGCCATTCGTGGTGATGAAGAGTTGGACTCCCTCATCAAGGCCACAATTGCAGGAGGAGGTATATTTGCTGGATTTTAGATTTGCTTACTGACTTTGTATAAAGTGTAGCATCCTAAGTTTTACACACTTAGGCTGGAGTCACACTACCGTACATTACAGCCCAGTGTTACTCTATGGGGCAGGTCACATCCACGATTATTTTCTCATGCCGAATAGGCATGCCAGAACAATTGCAGCATGCTGCGATTGTCAACGAGACTCGGCTCACTCGCACCCAAATGAGTCTATGGGTGCGAGTGACCACGCACAGCACTCGGATATCATCTGAGTGCAGTGCGATATACGCCAACGCTGGCAGTGGAGGGATGGAGAAATTACTTTCTGCACCTCCGCCAGTGCTGTACAAAAGGACCAGAGCACAGCAGCACTGACACTCAGCTCACACTCGCAGCAGAGCATGAGCCAAGGTTAATTAGTATTATATTGCATCCGATGTGCTGCCATCGAACGCCATACACTAGTGTGACTACAGCCTAAGAGTAAGGCTGCAGTCAAACAGCCTTGAGTCACGGACTCACTACAGGTCTCCTGATCCACTCTCAACAGTCTAATATGCACATATGAGGCTATCAGGACCAGGTCAGGAGACCCACGGCCGGTGCCCGGACCACCGCACAATGTGCAAATCTGGCATAAAACAAAAAGCAAATCAGATTATCATTGTCATATTTTGCATGTGCTTTGTTAAGGATCCAAAAAAAAAAAGTATGAACCGGAACTGGTGTGCATGCAGCATGTAAGCACATGTTCACACAGGCCACTAAAAAAAAGCAAAAACAGAAACATAATAATAAAATACCCTACAATAAATAAATAGCATAGTGCACAAAAATAATACACGGAATTTAGTTAACATGCTTTTTGATGATGCAGCAGACTAAATACACTTCTGGAAGCGCACTGGGTAATGCACTGCTTACAGTACAGCACTAATGTAGGATATGTTATCGCATGTTTGACTGCACAGACCAGTGATATATATTTTTTCTTTGCAGGTGTTATTCCTCATATCCACAAATCTCTCATTGGAAAGAAGGGACAGCAGAAAACTGCATAAAGTACATAACCTGCTTCCCTCTGCCATTGTACTGTACCTGGGACAGAAAAAAAATGGGGATATGTGGAATTTGTTTTGTTTATTTTCGTTGAAAATTTTACTTTTTCTAAAAGAAATAGATAAATGGAAGGTAATAGAGAGTAGACTTAAAGGAAAACCTTTGTATGTTCTTTAGGTGAAGAGTTTCACAAAAAAAAAAAAAAAAATCCTGAAGTTTTGTGAATGGGAATCTGTGTTGATTGGCTAGGTTTCTCCCGTGTGTTTTATACAAAAATGGAACAGATAAACCATTTTTTACATAAGCTTCGACTCTGTGGTAAATCTTATCTGGGACATGGGTTCTCTTCGCTGAAAAGTTTTTGAGCCACAGTTTCTTCACGATCTGCCGATTCCAGTGGCAACATTGGGACAGAAACGAAGGCCATGCACGGCTGGGCTCAGACGGCTGTATCGATAATCAGGGCCGTCATATCCTCACATTGTGGATGTAATTGGCTCAGTGTGCTCATCCACATGGCAGGGGCGGCCTTCTATTGCACATTAAGAGTTCAAGCAAAGAGGATGTAATTGCATTAAACAACAGATCTAATGGTCCACCATAGAGATAAGTCCTGAGCCTATTAAAACTTCACCTTCATTGGTAGGGCATGTAAAACTTCATACGGTTATATACCAGGTAACCCGCCTACACATTTCAGCAGGCAGCCTTAAATCAAGGTAATATACCATGTTCGACCAACCTGCCATTTTACTGTAAGGAGTTTCAATAGGCTCAGGACTTCTCTATGCTGGACCATTACACCTGTTTATTATGATTGGAGTTGCTCTGGCTTGTCAGTGCAAGCTTCCAGGATCAGTGCAGCCTTTTTATCCATAGTGGTGAGCTAACCCACTCGTACCTTGTTGCGGCGTCAAATCTGCACCAAAAGTGTATAATAAAAGAGGGGGGGTGGCTCATCAAAAACAAAGCAGATTGCTACTGCATATTTTACCATATTCAGAAAATTACGCAGCAGAAACATGGCCTAAGACTTCATACATGACATTTCATCTGTTTGGACAGATGAGGAATCAAAGCCATTCACTACCTAAGTCAAGTGTGGTACAACATGCCCCACTTGTCTTTTCACTCAGCAACTGTTAACATTAAAAGTAAGAAACCCAAATACACATTAAAGGTGTTCTCCAACAATGTAATAAGATAGCCATAACACGTACTTCAAATGTCAGCCCATCCTAGTCATGAGTTAGGATGGTCTGCAGTCTGAAGAAACGCAGCTCCTGAGATCTGCGTCTCAATGACAGAAGGGCTGAATCGTAAGCACACATTCTTCATGAGCAGCTCCTCTGTCATTGAGATGCAGGTCTCAGGAGCGGCATTTCTTCAGATGGCAACTTGTTTTTACACTTTACTAGAGAATGGGCTGTCGTTTAAATTATGTGATGGGCCATTTTACCACATTGTTGGTGAGCTCTTTTTAGTGGTCCGACAGTCCCACTGAAACAAGCAGGTTTGGCCGATGTAGGGTTCCCAACATGTGGCTCGCAGCGATTCCCTAGCTCAGACGCATTAGCGCTGGGCAGGGGTGTTGCTAGGCACTTCGATTCAGAGCCCCGAATCTTCAGGGACGCATTTTTGCCTATCATAAATAATTCTATTTTACACAAGCTAATGCACACATCTCTGGCCTGCGTAGCTTCTCCCACTCTGCTCCTACTTTCAGCGTGTGCACACACAGGGTTGAATCAAAGGAAGAGACATGAGGGCCTCCACCAGTTACCTCCCTGCTGCCTCTTTTTCCAGAGCAGGTGAGGAACGGCCTTATAAGCATTTTTTTGGCAGGAAAAATGCTGTGTAAAAGAGGCACTTTATTGATTTTTTTTTACATGCGTTTTTGGTGCAGATTTTTCCCTATTTGTATGGGTGAAATCTGCTGCAAAAATGTTGAAAGAATTGACATCCTGCAGTTTTAAATCTACAAGTCAAAAGTAATCAATGTGTGCAAGAGACTTCAAGATCCTTCACTTTTGCTGACATCAGTAAATCCTTCAGGTTATGTGACAAATCTGTGCAGGAAAAAAAAAAACACAAATCTGCAACATGTGCACAGGCCCTAAAGCCTCAAATCTCAACTAGGCTGGGACTACACTGCCACTTTGGCTGTGACACAGGTTTCTACATCTCAGCACAATACAAGTGAATGGTGACACATTGTGACCCCTGGAGTACAACTATAACGTCGAAAAAAGACGGATTTTGGTAAGACCTTACCTGTAAAATCCTTTTCAGCGAAGGAAGGAAGGGAGACACAGTCATTACTAGTGGGTAGGCGGAGCCCACACAGGATAGAACACCTCAGATTAAAAAGAGTGTTGACCGGCCCCTCCAGCTTGGGCTCCTCCTACTCCAGCTCTCCAGTCCATACACAAGCTAAAGAAGAGCAAATATCACCAGCAGAGCAACATAACCCCTTCTGAAAAACTTCAGAGAAAAAAACAAGGAAACAGGTTATGCATATAACAGAAAAAACCACACAGTCCCAGGTACTACTCACTGAACCTGACCACTGCGATGAGCTGGCAATGCTGGAAACAGAGCCTTAGCGCGCCGACCTCAGCCCAGATAATCGCTATCAGAGAAGGGTCACGCCGCATCTGAAAACACAACAACACACTTCTGCCATGGGAGGGAGCTGTGTCTCCCTTCCTTCCTTCGCTGAAAAGGATTTTACAGGTAAGGTCTTACCAAAATCCGTCTTTCAGCAGCAGATGGAAGGAAGGGAGACACAGTCATTACTAGTGGGACGTCCCAAAGCAGTCCAGAAATTAAGGGTGGGCAAAAAAACCAAAAGAGGCAGATTCCCAACAACCTAGATAAATGCGCAACTAGCGCTAAATACAAGTTCACAAGAACTTTAAACTACAGCCGCCTGCAGGACCCTACGTCCCAAGGCCGCATCAGCGGAAGCACTAACGTCCACCTTATAAAATTTTGTAAACGTGTGAACGGAGCGCCAGGTCGCCGCCCGACAGAGCTGAGCTGCCGAGGCCCCTTGATGAAAGGCCCACGATGAACCCACAGCCTTCGTGGAGTGAGCTCGAATCTTAATCGGGCAAGGTTCACCCTTAAGTCGGTAAGCCTCTAAAATGGCCGACCGAATCCAACGAGCTATAGAGTCCTTGGAAGCTCGTTGACCACGCCGACGACCTGCTGGAATCACAAACAGAGAATCCGATTTCCGAAAACTTTTGAGTAATAGACAAATAGAACTTCAAAGCCCGCACTAAATCCAATGTGTGCAAGGCCCGTTCCTTCGCATTCCTCGGCTCCGGACAGAGCGAGGGCAACACAATATCCTGGTTAACATGAAATTGTGACACCACCTTAGGTAGAAAATCGCCCCGTGTGCGGAGCACTACGCGATCCTGGTGAAACTCCAGGAAAGGAGGCGAGCAAGAAAGAGCCGCCAACTCAGAAACCCTTCTCAAAGAAGTGACCGCCACTAGGAAGGCAACCTTCCAAGAGAGCAAAGAAAGGCTAACAGAGTCCATAGGCTCAAAAGGCCCATGTTGGAGAGCCTCCAAGACAAGATTGAGCCGCCAAGGAGACACAAGCGCCTTCCGCGGCGGAAACTGACGTGTTACTCCGCGAAAAAAGGAACGTACGTCCCTACGCGAAGCGATCACCTTCCGAAACAGCAAGGACAGAGCAGAAACCTGACCCTTCAGAGTGCTAACTGCCAAACCCTTGTCCAGCCCGTACTGTAAAAAGGCCAACAAATTGGGAATGGAAAAAATCCTCGGGTTCCTCGAAGAACCCGAACACCACGAAAAGAAGGCCTCCCAAGTCTTGTGATAAATCCTAGTAGTAGCCGGACCTCTGGCAGCTCGCAGAGTGGCAATGACTTCGGCTGAAAAACCTTGACGGGTCAAGATTTCGGTCTCAAGAGCCACGCCGTCAAACGCAGAGACTTCAGGTCCGGATGACGAACGGGCCCTTGGGTTAACTGGTCCGGGCGAAGAGGGAGAGGAAGTGGAGGCGCTGCCAGAAGCGACACCAGCGTCGAGAACCACGTCCTCCTTGGCCAATCCGGGGCTACCAACATAGCCGGGACTCTCTCCAGTCTGATTCGACGCAACACCAGAGGAAGTAAGG
Organism: Oophaga sylvatica; assembly: GCA_033576555.1. Lineage (NCBI taxonomy): Eukaryota > Metazoa > Chordata > Amphibia > Anura > Dendrobatidae > Oophaga > Oophaga sylvatica. The sequence continues at coordinate 507,701,755 of JARQOD010000004.1, forward strand.
ATATCGGCGGGAACACATAGATTAGCTCGAATTGGTCCCACGGAGCCACCAGAGCATCCACCGCCACAGCCTTCGAGTCCTTGTACCTGGACATGAACGTCGGTAACTTGGCATTGAACCTGGATGCCATCAAATCCACTTGGGGAGTTCCCCAACGGGAGCACAGCAGTGCAAAAATTTCCGGATGAAGACTCCATTCTCCGGGGTCCATCTTTTCGCGACTGAGGAAGTCCGCCGTGATATTCTGAACTCCTGGAATGTGAATCGCAGAGATGGCTGGCACCCTGGCATCGGCCCATACTAGGATCCGAGACACCTCCATCATAAGCCCAAAGATCATCGTCCCACTTTGATGGTTGATATACGCGACCGCCGTCGCGTTGTCTGTCTGCACTCGGACTGGTAGACCGCTTAAAGGGACCGTCCAGTGTTGAAGGCAAAGGAAAATTGCCCTCAATTCCAGGATGTTGATCGGCAGGACAGACTCTTCCGACGACCATACCCCCTGAATCCAGAGATCGTTCCAGACCCCCCCCCCCAGCCCTTCAGGCTGGCATCGGTGGTTATGACCGACCACCTCGGAGGGAGGAAGGACTTCCCCAGGGATAACGCTTCCGGACGTAACCTCCATCCTAGAGACTCTCGCACCCTGTGGGAGATGATGACACTGCAATCCAGCGAAGCCTGCGATCGATCCCAACGGTTCAAAATGAGCATTTGGAGAGCCCTGGAATGAAATTGGGCAAACGGAAGTGCCTCCATCGACGCCACCATCAAGCCCAGAAGGCGCATACACCTTCGAAGGGACATTGCTGTCGAAGACTTCATAACCTGTACATGTCGAAGAAGACTTGCTTGCTTGTCTGGAGGCAGAGACACCACTGCTCGTACCGTGTCGAAATGCATCCCCAAAAAAAGGATTGACTGCGACTGTTCCAGAGACGACTTCTCCCAATTGACCAGCCACCCGAAGTCCTCCAGGAGCTGAAGGGATAGATTGCGAGCCGTCACCGCCTCCTCCTTCGAGAACGCCACAATCAAAAGGTCGTCCAGGTAGGGAATAATCGTAACCCCTGTCTTCGAAGGATCGCCATGAGAGGTGCCAGAATTTTTGTAAAAACTCTGGGTGCTGAGGCCAACCCGAATGGCAGGGCCACAAACTGGTAATGGTCCTGACCTATGGCAAAACGAAGGAAACGTTGGTGGGCCCTTCCGACGGGAACATGCAAATAAGCGTCGCGAATGTCGATTGACACCAAAAAGTCGTTCTGCGACAGGGCCGCCACCACCGAACGAAGTGACTCCATGCGGAATTTTCGGGTGCGGACATGCCGATTCAATCTTTTGAGATCCAGAATGGGGCGAAATTTGTTCTCCTTTTTGGGGACCACAAAGAAGTTGGAATAAAACCCTCTTCCCCGGTCCTCCAGCGGAACCAGTACCACCACACCCTTCTGCAGAAGGGAATCGACCTCCCGCAGGAGAGCGGCAAATAGCTCGGGCTCTGACGGAATGCGAGATTGACAAAAACTGTCCGGCGGTCGAGAAAGAAACTATGAAGTAGCCTGCCGACACAACCCGCGTCACCCAGACGTCCGAAACGCGGGAAACCCAAGTCGATTCGAATTGGAGCAGGCGACCCCCCACTCGAGAGCGCTCGAGTGAGGCCCTGGCATCAGTCCGCCTTAGCGGGCTTTTTGTCAGCTTCCCGCTTGTCTTGACGGAAGCTCTGTTTCCAGGGAGTGCGTGATTTCTGAGAGGTCTTTTTTCCTGAAAAAGATGGACGACCCGATCCCCAAGAGGGCTGACCGAAACGTCCCCTGGACCGAAAGGACCGCCGACTATTACCGGCACTAGGCCTGCCAGACGCAGAAGTCACAGCTCTTTGCTGCGGTAAAGCCGTTTCTTTTGCCTTTGCCTTGACAATCAGCTCCGTGAGGTCAGAACCAAATAGCTGACCACCCTTGTAAACTAAAGATAGCAAACCTTGCTTGGAAACCGCATCCCCGGTCCACTGTCTAAGCCACAGTGCTCTCCTGACTGTGACTGCCGAGGATTGTGCCCTGGACAGCAGTGACGCAGTATCCAAACCTGCATCACTGCCATATCGGGCTGCATCCTCCAACAACTTGAAAAGCCCATCTACCTCGGATAGCGGGGATCCCTCTTGCCACGCCGTCCGTAGACGGTCCAACCAGCTCAGGGAAGCTTTACAAGCGCACATGGATCCTAGTACTGCTCTGAATCCATGACCCGCGGCCTCGTAGATGGATTTCGCCGCCATCTCCGTTTTTCTGTCCAGCGGATCCTGCAAGCTCGCCTTCCCTTTCACAGGAAGTAATGAGGATTTGCTAAGCTGGGATATAGGGACATCCACTTCAGGAGAAGGAATCCAATTATCAATCAACTCCGTCGAACACGGATACAGTGTCTCAAAAAACCGTGTCCCCTGAAAACGTTTATCTGGACACAGGCGTTCCTTCTCCACTGCCCCATTAAGCTCATCCAGAGATGGTAATGCTGATCGCGACCTATGCGACTCCTGAAACATCCGAGCCGACTTACCAGGACGTCTAGTTACCTCCTCCGGTAACTGTAACGACTCCCTCATGGCTCCAATAAAAGCTTCTGCACGGCCCAAAAAAGAGGCAGAGTGTCCCTGACGATCCTCCTTATCCGAATCGGACATCTCCCCATCCGAGCTTGAAGGGGAACCCTCCATTCTAGAGATCTCCGAGTCGCTACGCGGGAAGGATAGTACCGGCCTTTGGCGCTTCCTGCCATGAGAGGATCTAGCTGACACCCAATAACCTAGAAGGTCAGACAGGCCATCAATAGAACGAGTGAGGGCCTCCATTTTGACATCACTGAAACCTCCGACCGCTGCGCTTGACGCCGTCGAGGACTCCTGCGTGTCAGATACGCGAGACTGATCCTGTAGCGAACCTGGGAGACGGTCCGCACCTCCTGGGCCCTGATCTGACATGCCCTCACACAGTATATGGCAGGTTAAACCTGTCAGTAACTAGAAAAGTGTGGTTTCACAAAAGAAAGAAAAAAACGAACGCTGAAGGGTTAAAGCTCTTAATGAGAGAGCTACCCCAGCTGTCCCCCAATTAAGGGTTAACCGCCTATTAGGGGTTAATGTCGCAGACTCCCCACAAACTTTCTGTTAAATGAAAAGGGTGTGCGAGCCCCAGACAAAAAAAGACCTCTATATGAGGCCACAGCTGCAGGACAGCTCAGTCTGTCACCTAATTGTGCCTCAGAAAGGTGCCCTGCGCTGTGGGGGTTAGGGAGTTAAGCTTCTGCTCTGATAGGCAGGAGCGACTCACCCAGCTGGCCGCGGTGCAGTGTTCCTTCGGTCTGTCGGGAGGAGCGGAGAGTGAGGAGCCCGAAGCCTTCAATAATGGCCGCCGCGCTGTGAAAGAGGGAAGCCGGAAGAGAAGAGGCAGGAGAAATCGCGCGCTCAGAGCGCTTCCTGCCCGCGAAAGACCGGGGAAGCGCGAAGCCACGCCCCCCGCCGGCTTCAAAAAAACGCGCGCGAATCCTCCGCTCTCCGCTCCTGCCCCGCTCCCATGTCCTGCAGGCATCCACCTGCGGACAAAAAAACACATCACCAAAATGAGTACATGTAGCAGCGGCTGCCGCAGCAGCCGCTGAAGCACTCAAACGCAATTAAATGTTGAGTACTCACCCAGCTGAGCGCCACAGGGACCCCCAGGGATTTGTGGCGCTATGCCCATCGCTTCCCCCCAGGGAGGGGAACGCAGTGACCCCAGAAGCGCGGTTTGCGTCCCCGCCAGGGAAGCAACCCTCATCCCCCGGGGCCGGCAGGGTTCTGCAGGGACCACCTTAAAGGGTAATACAGATCCGCCAAGGGAGGGGTGGGGGTCCAGCAGCACTGAGACCCTGAGACCTCAAGACCACTGGGATCCAAGTCTCTGTCCGATAAAAATAAAAAAAATTTCTGAGGAGCTGCTCCAGCAGCGACTATCCTCTGTGACCTCAAATTTTAGACTGGAGAGCTGGAGTAGGAGGAGCCCAAGCTGGAGGGGCCGGTCAACACTCTTTTTAATCTGAGGTGTTCTATCCTGTGTGGGCTCCGCCTACCCACTAGTAATGACTGTGTCTCCCTTCCATCTGCTGCTGAAAAGTTTAACCGGGTCAGATTTCTGTGAATTGTCGCAGTACCCTCGGGTTCGCAGTGTGTCTTCATTCATTTGTTTTGGCAGCGTGACCTATTTTGCGGCTAATGTTGCAGCACATGCCATCACAGATCTTAGGAACAGGCTCTGTGTGAGACACAATGACATAGTCTGCTCTCCTCACTGCAGAGTCATGGCAGGTGCTGCAGCACAGCAGACCCGAGTGTGATTAATAGCTCTAATTGTCTCTCACAGAGCTGGTTCTTTGTTATTCCCTGCTTATGGCTGGTCAGCCTCAGAAAGAGGAAGAAGCACATGCCCCCAGTGAAATTCCTCTGGCCATGCACACTTGCTTGGATCTTAACAAATAAAACTCCAAGCAAGTGGGCATTACTAGATCAGGTCAGTGAGCGCAGGTGAAGCAGAGTGAGGTCACGCAGCTGTCACATCTGTGTAAGGGAACGTGTTTCTGCAGACGTTTTACAGCATCTTGTGCGCACTTTCAGAGTTGTGGAAACGCCTCACATACGATGCACGCAGGGGGAACAGAACTACGCATGCACAGCTCCTGGGATGAACAGATAAAGCTGGCAGACAGAATAACTCCAGCGGGCCCATTCTAGACGATGAAGGGTTGTTATTCTTGGAAAAGAGCAGGATTTTTAATAGCTGTAAATGACTAAAATATTTAAACATTTTCGGCCTTATTAAATGTATTTTTTATGGTGGCACAAGAAACCAACGTAAAGTATCTGTGTCTTAAACCTTTCCCAATGTGTTTTGATGGTGGAGGATAAACGACGTGACTGGATACCTGCTCTTCCACCTGCAGCCACTTTATGACCAAGAGCACCGTATGTATAGGGTGAAGATTTCTCAAACAAGGTATGTAGGTTCGCTACCATAGAAAACCAACCTTCAATAAGAGATACCTTAGTTGCTTTATGTATTCTTTGCTTACATTTAGTACAGTGGTTATACACTTTAATATTTTGCTGCAACTGACACGTGACATCAGATGGAGGAAAA
>JARQOD010000004.1:507707031-507757534 GCA_033576555.1 Oophaga sylvatica
AAAAAACCAAAAGAGGCAGATTCCCAACAACCTAGATAAATGCGCAACTAGCGCTAAATACAAGTTCACAAGAACTTTAAACTACAGCCGCCTGCAGGACCCTACGTCCCAAGGCCGCATCAGCGGAAGCACTAACGTCCACCTTATAAAATTTTGTAAACGTGTGAACGGAGCGCCAGGTCGCCGCCCGACAGAGCTGAGCTGCCGAGGCCCCTTGATGAAAGGCCCACGATGAACCCACAGCCTCGTGGAGTGAGCTCGAATCTTAATCGGGCAAGGTTCACCCTTAAGTCGGTAAGCCTCTAAAATGGCCGACCGAATCCAACGAGCTATAGAGTCCTTGGAAGCTCGTTGACCACGCCGACGACCTGCTGGAATCACAAACAGAGAATCCGATTTCCGAAAACTTTTGAGTAATAGACAAATAGAACTTCAAAGCCCGCACTAAATCCAATGTGTGCAAGGCCCGTTCCTTCGCATTCCTCGGCTCCGGACAGAGCGAGGGCAACACAATATCCTGGTTAACATGAAATTGTGACACCACCTTAGGTAGAAAATCGCCCCGTGTGCGGAGCACTACGCGATCCTGGTGAAACTCCAGGAAAGGAGGCGAGCAAGAAAGAGCCGCCAACTCAGAAACCCTTCTCAAAGAAGTGACCGCCACTAGGAAGGCAACCTTCCAAGAGAGCAAAGAAAGGCTAACAGAGTCCATAGGCTCAAAAGGCCCATGTTGGAGAGCCTCCAAGACAAGATTGAGCCGCCAAGGAGACACAAGCGCCTTCCGCGGCGGAAACTGACGTGTTACTCCGCGAAAAAAGGAACGTACGTCCCTACGCGAAGCGATCACCTTCCGAAACAGCAAGGACAGAGCAGAAACCTGACCCTTCAGAGTGCTAACTGCCAAACCCTTGTCCAGCCCGTACTGTAAAAAGGCCAACAAATTGGGAATGGAAAAAATCCTCGGGTTCCTCGAAGAACCCGAACACCACGAAAAGAAGGCCTCCCAAGTCTTGTGATAAATCCTAGTAGTAGCCGGACCTCTGGCAGCTCGCAGAGTGGCAATGACTTCGGCTGAAAAACCTTGACGGGTCAAGATTTCGGTCTCAAGAGCCACGCCGTCAAACGCAGAGACTTCAGGTCCGGATGACGAACGGGCCCTTGGGTTAACTGGTCCGGGCGAAGAGGGAGAGGAAGTGGAGGCGCTGCCAGAAGCGACACCAGCGTCGAGAACCACGTCCTCCTTGGCCAATCCGGGGCTACCAACATAGCCGGGACTCTCTCCAGTCTGATTCGACGCAACACCAGAGGAAGTAAGGATATCGGCGGGAACACATAGATTAGCTCGAATTGGTCCCACGGAGCCACCAGAGCATCCACCGCCACAGCCTTCGAGTCCTTGTACCTGGACATGAACGTCGGTAACTTGGCATTGAACCTGGATGCCATCAAATCCACTTGGGGAGTTCCCCAACGGGAGCACAGCAGTGCAAAAATTTCCGGATGAAGACTCCATTCTCCGGGGTCCATCTTTTCGCGACTGAGGAAGTCCGCCGTGATATTCTGAACTCTGGAATGTGAATCGCAGAGATGGCTGGCACCCTGGCATCGGCCCATACTAGGATCCGAGACACCTCCATCATAAGCCCAAAGATCATCGTCCCACTTTGATGGTTGATATACGCGACCGCCGTCGCGTTGTCTGTCTGCACTCGGACTGGTAGACCGCTTAAAGGGACCGTCCAGTGTTGAAGGCAAAGGAAAATTGCCCTCAATTCCAGGATGTTGATCGGCAGGACAGACTCTTCCGACGACCATACCCCCTGAATCCAGAGATCGTTCCAGACCCCCCCCCCCCAGCCCTTCAGGCTGGCATCGGTGGTTATGACCGACCACCTCGGAGGGAGGAAGGACTTCCCCAGGGATAACGCTTCCGGACGTAACCTCCATCCTAGAGACTCTCGCACCCTGTGGGAGATGATGACACTGCAATCCAGCGAAGCCTGCGATCGATCCCAACGGTTCAAAATGAGCATTTGGAGAGCCCTGGAATGAAATTGGGCAAACGGAAGTGCCTCCATCGACGCCACCATCAAGCCCAGAAGGCGCATACACCTTCGAAGGGACATTGCTGTCGAAGACTTCATAACCTGTACATGTCGAAGAAGACTTGCTTGCTTGTCTGGAGGCAGAGACACCACTGCTCGTACCGTGTCGAAATGCATCCCCAAAAAAAGGATTGACTGCGACTGTTCCAGAGACGACTTCTCCCAATTGACCAGCCACCCGAAGTCCTCCAGGAGCTGAAGGGATAGATTGCGAGCCGTCACCGCCTCCTCCTTCGAGAACGCCACAATCAAAAGGTCGTCCAGGTAGGGAATAATCGTAACCCCCTGTCTTCGAAGGATCGCCATGAGAGGTGCCAGAATTTTTGTAAAAACTCTGGGTGCTGAGGCCAACCCGAATGGCAGGGCCACAAACTGGTAATGGTCCTGACCTATGGCAAAACGAAGGAAACGTTGGTGGGCCCTTCCGACGGGAACATGCAAATAAGCGTCGCGAATGTCGATTGACACCAAAAAGTCGTTCTGCGACAGGGCCGCCACCACCGAACGAAGTGACTCCATGCGGAATTTTCGGGTGCGGACATGCCGATTCAATCTTTTGAGATCCAGAATGGGGCGAAATTTGTTCTCCTTTTTGGGGACCACAAAGAAGTTGGAATAAAACCCTCTTCCCCGGTCCTCCGCGGAACCAGTACCACCACACCCTTCTGCAGAAGGGAATCGACCTCCCGCAGGAGAGCGGCAAATAGCTCGGGCTCTGACGGAATGCGAGATTGACAAAAACTGTCCGGCGGTCGAGAAAGAAACTATGAAGTAGCCTGCCGACACAACCCGCGTCACCCAGACGTCCGAAACGCGGGAAACCCAAGTCGATTCGAATTGGAGCAGGCGACCCCCCACTCGAGAGCGCTCGAGTGAGGCCCTGGCATCAGTCCGCCTTAGCGGGCTTTTTGTCAGCTTCCCGCTTGTCTTGACGGAAGCTCTGTTTCCAGGGAGTGCGTGATTTCTGAGAGGTCTTTTTTCCTGAAAAAGATGGACGACCCGATCCCCAAGAGGGCTGACCGAAACGTCCCCTGGACCGAAAGGACCGCCGACTATTACCGGCACTAGGCCTGCCAGACGCAGAAGTCACAGCTCTTTGCTGCGGTAAAGCCGTTTCTTTTGCCTTTGCCTTGACAATCAGCTCCGTGAGGTCAGAACCAAATAGCTGACCACCCTTGTAAACTAAAGATAGCAAACCTTGCTTGGAAACCGCATCCCCGGTCCACTGTCTAAGCCACAGTGCTCTCCTGACTGTGACTGCCGAGGATTGTGCCCTGGACAGCAGTGACGCAGTATCCAAACCTGCATCACTGCCATATCGGGCTGCATCCTCCAACAACTTGAAAAGCCCATCTACCTCGGATAGCGGGGATCCCTCTTGCCACGCCGTCCGTAGACGGTCCAACCAGCTCAGGGAAGCTTTACAAGCGCACATGGATCCTAGTACTGCTCTGAATCCATGACCCGCGGCCTCGTAGATGGATTTCGCCGCCATCTCCGTTTTTCTGTCCAGCGGATCCTGCAAGCTCGCCTTCCCTTTCACAGGAAGTAATGAGGATTTGCTAAGCTGGGATATAGGGACATCCACTTCAGGAGAAGGAATCCAATTATCAATCAACTCCGTCGAACACGGATACAGTGTCTCAAAAAACCGTGTCCCCTGAAAACGTTTATCTGGACACAGGCGTTCCTTCTCCACTGCCCCATTAAGCTCATCCAGAGATGGTAATGCTGATCGCGACCTATGCGACTCCTGAAACATCCGAGCCGACTTACCAGGACGTCTAGTTACCTCCTCCGGTAACTGTAACGACTCCCTCATGGCTCCAATAAAAGCTTCTGCACGGCCCAAAAAAGAGGCAGAGTGTCCCTGACGATCCTCCTTATCCGAATCGGACATCTCCCCATCCGAGCTTGAAGGGGAACCCTCCATTCTAGAGATCTCCGAGTCGCTACGCGGGAAGGATAGTACCGGCCTTTGGCGCTTCCTGCCATGAGAGGATCTAGCTGACACCCAATAACCTAGAAGGTCAGACAGGCCATCAATAGAACGAGTGAGGGCCTCCATTTTGACATCACTGAAACCTCCGACCGCTGCGCTTGACGCCGTCGAGGACTCCTGCGTGTCAGATACGCGAGACTGATCCTGTAGCGAACCTGGGAGACGGTCCGCACCTCCTGGGCCCTGATCTGACATGCCCTCACACAGTATATGGCAGGTTAAACCTGTCAGTAACTAGAAAAGTGTGGTTTCACAAAAGAAAGAAAAAAACGAACGCTGAAGGGTTAAAGCTCTTAATGAGAGAGCTACCCCAGCTGTCCCCCAATTAAGGGTTAACCGCCTATTAGGGGTTAATGTCGCAGACTCCCCACAAACTTTCTGTTAAATGAAAAGGGTGTGCGAGCCCCAGACAAAAAAAGACCTCTATATGAGGCCACAGCTGCAGGACAGCTCAGTCTGTCACCTAATTGTGCCTCAGAAAGGTGCCCTGCGCTGTGGGGGTAGGGAGTTAAGCTTCTGCTCTGATAGGCAGGAGCGACTCACCCAGCTGGCCGCGGTGCAGTGTTCCTTCGGTCTGTCGGGAGGAGCGGAGAGTGAGGAGCCCGAAGCCTTCAATAATGGCCGCCGCGCTGTGAAAGAGGGAAGCCGGAAGAGAAGAGGCAGGAGAAATCGCGCGCTCAGAGCGCTTCCTGCCCGCGAAAGACCGGGGAAGCGCGAAGCCACGCCCCCCGCCGGCTTCAAAAAAACGTGCGCGAATCCTCCGCTCTCCGCTCCTGCCCCGCTCCCATGTCCTGCAGGCATCCACCTGCGGACAAAAAAACACATCACCAAAATGAATACATGTAGCAGCGGCTGCCGCAGCAGCCGCTGAAGCACTCAAACGCAATTAAATGTTGAGTACTCACCCAGCTGAGCGCCACAGGGACCCCCAGGGATTTGTGGCGCTATGCCCATCGCTTCCCCCCAGGGAGGGGAACGCAGTGACCCCAGAAGCGCGGTTTGCGTCCCCGCCAGGGAAGCAACCCTCATCCCCCGGGGCCGGCAGGGTTCTGCAGGGACCACCTTAAAGGGTAATACAGATCCGCCAAGGGAGGGGTGGGGGTCCAGCAGCACTGAGACCCCTGAGACCTCAAGACCACTGGGATCCAAGTCTCTGTCCGATAAAAATAAAAAAAATTTCTGAGGAGCTGCTCCAGCAGCGACTATCCTCTGTGACCTCAAATTTTAGACTGGAGAGCTGGAGTAGGAGGAGCCCAAGCTGGAGGGGCCGGTCAACACTCTTTTTAATCTGAGGTGTTCTATCCTGTGTGGGCTCCGCCTACCCACTAGTAATGACTGTGTCTCCCTTCCATCTGCTGCTGAAAAGTTTAACCGGGTCGATTTCTGTGAATTGTCGCAGTACCCTCGGGTTCGCAGTGTGTCTTCATTCATTTGTTTTGGCAGCGTGACCTATTTTGCGGCTAATGTTGCAGCACATGCCATCACAGATCTTAGGAACAGGCTCTGTGTGAGACACAATGACATAGTCTGCTCTCCTCACTGCAGAGTCATGGCAGGTGCTGCAGCACAGCAGACCCGAGTGTGATTAATAGCTCTAATTGTCTCTCACAGAGCTGGTTCTTTGTTATTCCCTGCTTATGGCTGGTCAGCCTCAGAAAGAGGAAGAAGCACATGCCCCCAGTGAAATTCCTCTGGCCATGCACACTTGCTTGGATCTTAACAAATAAAACTCCAAGCAAGTGGGCATTACTAGATCAGGTCAGTGAGCGCAGGTGAAGCAGAGTGAGGTCACGCAGCTGTCACATCTGTGTAAGGGAACGTGTTTCTGCAGACGTTTTACAGCATCTTGTGGAACACTTTCAGAGTTGTGGAAACGCCTCACATACGATGCACGCAGGGGGAACAGAACTACGCATGCACAGCTCCTGGGATGAACAGATAAAGCTGGCAGACAGAATAACTCCAGCGGGCCCATTCTAGACGATGAAGGGTTGTTATTCTTGGAAAAGAGCAGGATTTTTAATAGCTGTAAATGACTAAAATATTTAAACATTTTCGGCCTTATTAAATGTATTTTTTATGGTGGCACAAGAAACCAACGTAAAGTATCTGTGTCTTAAACCTTTCCCAATGTGTTTTGATGGTGGAGGATAAACGACGTGACTGGATACCTGCTCTTCCACCTGCAGCCACTTTATGACCAAGAGCACCGTATGTATAGGGTGAAGATTTCTCAAACAAGGTATGTAGGTTCGCTACCATAGAAAACCAACCTTCAATAAGAGATACCTTAGTTGCTTTATGTATTCTTTGCTTACATTTAGTACAGTGGTTATACACTTTAATATTTTGCTGCAACTGACACGTGACATCAGATGGAGGAAAACACAGGCTAAAACATCTTTTACGCAAGTGATGTGCAGCTTTTGTGACAGTGGCCGCCGAGGCCTGTGTGTAATCTGCACAGCAGTAATCTGTGACACCAACCTTACAGAGACGGCACCACACGATCATCGTGCCATGTAGCGCTGATTGCCTGTGTGCCACAGTTACCCACTGCATTGTCTTGGGTCTCTGCTATAAGATTTTACTCCAAAACCAGATTTAAAAAATATTTTATAAAGACATTTTAGGTCATTTAAATACAAGCTTGTACCTGGACACTGATAATCAGGCATTTCTGTATGGAGGAGACACGTACTGCAGACCCAGAAGTGCAAAGATCTCTTCCTCAGAGGCTGCAGGGATGGAGCAGTTCTGCAAGCAAAAAAACATATATGAGCAAAGAAATCAGGCTGAGTGTTAAAGCCACTGATTAAAGTGGTGTGCCAGTTTCTGGAAATAAAAGCTATTCTGTGCATAATGAAAGCTTACACAATTTCTATGTACATTACTTATAGTCTTCAAGACCTATGCTTGTTATCTAATACAAATATTCATTGATTAGTGCTAGTTATGGGCAGGTTGGGAAAAGGTACATGGCTCCAGGCCAAGTGCTGTGTGGCTGCCTGCTCCAATCCTGGGATTTAACAGCATCCTTAATGTGGGTGTATATATAGCTATCTGGATTTGTATACTGCTCCAAAAAATAAAGGGAACACTAAAATACCACATCCTAGATATCACTGAATGAAATATTCCAGTTGCAAATCTTTACTCATTACATAGTGGAATGTGCACCGAGAACAATAAAACATAAAAATTATCAATGTAAATCAAAATTAATGTCCCATGGAGGTCTGGATTTGGAATGACACTCAAAATCAAAGTGGAAAATCAAATTACAGGCTCATCCAACTTCAGTGGAAAATCAAATTACAGGTTCATCCAACTTCAGTGGAAATACCTCAAGATAATGAAATGATGCTCAGTAGTGTGCGTGGTCTCCACGTGCCTGTATTGGCTCCCTACAATGCTTGGGCATGCTCCAGATGAGGCAGCGAATGCTCCTCCCACACCTGGATTAAAGCATCAGTCAACTCCTGGACAGTCTGTGGTGCAACTGGCGTTGGTGGATGGAACCAGACATGATGTTCCAGATGTGCTTGGTTGGATTCATGTCTGGGGAACGGGCAGGCCAGTCCATAGCATCAATGCTTTCATCATGCAGGAACTGCTGACACTTCAGCCACATGAGGGCTAGCATGGTTATGCATCAGAAGGAACCCAGGGCACCTGCATATAGTCTCACAATGGGTCTGAGGATCTTATTCCGGTGCCTAATGGCAGTCAGGGTACCTCTGGAGAGCACATGGAGGGCTGTGCGGCCCTCCAAAGAAATGCCACCCCACACCATTACTGACCCACTGCTGAACCGGTAATGATGGAGGAAGTTGCAGGCAGAACGTTCTCCACGGCGTCTCCAGACTCTCACGTCTGTCACGTGCTCAGCGTGAACTTGCTCTCATTCGTGAAGAGCACAGGGCGCCAATGTCAAATCTGTCAATCTTGGTGTTCTCTGGCATATGCCAATCGCCCTGCACGGTGTTGGGCTGTGAGTTCAACACCCATTTGTAGACATAGGGCCCTCATACCACCCTCATGGAGTCGGCCTCTGACAGTTTGAACAGACACATGGATGCTAGTGGCCTGCTGCAGGTCATTTTGCAGGGCTCTGGCATTGCTCCTCCTTGCACAAAGGAAGAGGTAGCGGTCCTGCTGCTGGGTTGTTTCCCTCCTACGCCCCCCACCCTGGTGTACTGGCCTGTCTTCTAGTATCTGCTCCATGCTCTGGACACTGTGCTGACGGACACAGCTACCCTTCTTGCCACAGCTCACATTGATGTGCCATCCTGGATAAGCTGCAATACCTGAGCAACTTCTGTTGGCTGTAGACACCACCTCATGCTACTGTACAGTACCTCTAGGAGTGAGAGCAATGACAAAGTGCTAAAGTGACCAAAACAACAGCCAAAAAGGATGAGAACAGAGAAATGGTCTGTGGTCACCCCCTGCAGAACCACTCCTTTATAAGGCTTGTCTTGTTAATTCCCTATCATTTCTACCTGTTGTCTGTTCCATTTGCAAAACAGCAGATATTGATTCACAATCTGTGTTGCTTCATAACTGGACAGGAGGATTTCACAAAGGTGTGACTGACTTGGAGTTACATTGTGTTCTTTAAGTGTTCCCTTTATTTTTTGAGCAGTGTATATAGTGTATAATGAATTCCATTTATCTTTCCAATTTTAGGTAGAGACAAGTGAAATGAGCCCCTAAGTGCAGAATGGCGTTAACGGTACATCACAGTCAAGGTGCACTCATGTGGACTAGGTTCAGAAGCGGAGCCTGCCCATATCCAGCAGATGCCGGCTGTGATACATAGCGGACATCTGCACTGATTAGAGCTAGCCCCAGACCCTGCTGTTTAACTATTTAAATGCCACTGTCAATTACTGACAGCAGTATTTAGATAGCATGATAGCGGGTGCATGAGCTCACAAACTCCCATCAGTTTACACACGTGACGAGATTAACATGGCATGCCCACATTGCTGCCATGTTGGTCCTGCCTTAAAGCTGGGGCTTCTAGAAAAGAAATCTATTTCACCATGTACTGCGGTATATCACTACATTTGGCCATATGATCAGTTTTTAAACAAAATAAAAATTAGAAAGAAAGAATGGAATTCCCTAAGGCAGATGTGAAAACAGCCTGAAAGTGCATTTGCACTGCCCCATGATCTTAGGTGTGGTCTCTTCCCAATAATCGGCCAGTGTAAACAGGCTGCCAATCACCTGACGGATGAGCAAAATGCTTATTCATCGGGTTGAAATATTTTTAAGTTTGTTTAAAAATCACCATTGTTTGCAGCACATCATTCAGTGCAAGCAGTTCTGTCAATCTGTTACCGGTCCTTACAGATCGCTCTGTACTCGTGGGAAATGCCATCGGCCTGTCTAAACAGAGTATTAAATGGCCGCTGAATAGCTTGTATGTAGCCGATTGGTAGTTGTTTAGTGCTGCAAGTCGTACATCAAATCCCATTTTTAGAATCATATACGTGGCTCCACTGCACCCCAGAAGTGCATAGTGTACATCTTCACTGGATATTACTGGATGAGTGTTATGTTCTGCAGTCTGGTAGTTTCTTACCTTCTCTGTATCATAAAGTCCATGACTGTTTAAAGACAGATTTTTCTCATGCCAAGAAAAGCGACGCAGTTCTCTTTCAAAATGCTGCAAGAGAATTTATGTACGAATTTACATCGTGGACTAGTGCACACAACCACAGAGTAAGTGACAGTCTTATATATATGTGCCAACGCAAAATTTACAAAATTAGAAGAAAATAAAAAAAAAAAAGCGTCAGCTTACATACAAGTCGGGGTGTAATCCCAGATTTAGTCCCTAAATACCAGTAAACACTATATTTGCCTTGCTTATTTATATTCTGTTAAACAGGACTTTTCATGTTGAACTGGACACACAATGTAATTAATAGTGGCTGCAGAGTGGAATAAACTTTTTTTTTTAAATTTTGCCCCTTTGTTGTGGTGATACTAGCAATCAAACTATTGGAACCTAATAAATTAACGCCTTCTTGGATATAACAAAAGTTATCAGCGAGTTTTCACTCAGGGCGTGTTCTTCTTCCCCTGTATGACATTGACCAATCATAAGCAGGTAGCAACACACGAGAGAGAACACGCCCCCGCCGTAGCTTAGCTTAGAACAGGCAACTCTTGTAGGTGATGTATGAGCCTGATCTCACTGCACAACAATTAGCACACATAAGTGCGACTGCATCTGGACAGTGCTCTAAGAGAGATATATTATATATATATTTATCATATCCTTAGGAGTATTCTCAATGATGACCTGTCTACAACACTCACAGCAAAATTGTGTGACAAAGGCCTGATATAGAACATAACTTAGTACAGATATTTCCTAATGAATGAAAAGTCACCACGTGGTGGCAGATGAATTAGAGGCCTCTACATGTAGTGATACATAACACTAATCTCCCAGACACGCGATCTTCCCACCATTACTCTTACAATGCCAGATTCCACTACAGGCTATTGATTGTCACTGACCTTAGATCCTGTCCAGCCTAGGAGCGCAAAGGGATATTCATCATATGGAGTAACTACTAAATCCACCCTGACAGCCCTCCATGTACGAGCTCCAGAGGAGGATAGATCGTTATGTGCTGCATCGTAAACTTCGGCTTCACATTCAGACCTCACTTGGTCACGGTTTGGAAGGGCAAATATGGCATAACAGGTTTCATGGCCATCCATGTGTGTGCTGCGCCTAGGATGGTGCATGTGAGAGCGCACCTTTGTATGGTGGTACAACAACAAGCCCTGTAATGGGATACAGCAGAAAGATCACATGTAAAATAAGAGGCAGCAGCTTATCTCCTCTGTGATGAACCAGCACCTTGCCTGATGTCACTATCACGTCTCCCCACTTTCCCTCGTAGGGACACGTAAGGTCAGCTTTGTACAGTTTTAGGGCTCTTTCACAAGTCAGTGTTGCTGGTACGTGTGGTGACAGTTTTCAAACAAACCGGAGACACTAACACACAAAGACCCATTCAAGTGAGTGGGTCTGTGCACATGCCAGTGTGTTTCTACAGACCGTTTAACAGCAGCATGAGCTGCAAAATGTCCCGCACATGTTAAGACTAATCACACATGGATGACATCCGTGTGACACGTACCGGCGCCTGGGAATCAGCGGTACTGTACGAGCTGTTCCCGGGGCCAGATGCTAAAAACAGCTCCCAACACTGTCCCTGCTCGCGCAGCGATCATTGTGAACAGGGGACCATGTTGAGAGTTGTATTCAACTGATAACAGAGAGATCAGGCAGCGGTTGATGAGAGTATTCATAAGCCGCCGTCCGTGCTATACATAAATAAAATGACGTGGGGTTCCCCTGTATTTTTGATAATCAGCCAGGCAAAACTGACAGCTGCATGCTGCAAACCTCAGCTGTCAGCTTCAGCACGGTTGTTTATCAAGAATAGGAGTCCCAACGCCGTATTTTTTAATTATTTTAAAAAATAATAAAAAAAAAACAAAAAAAAACACGTGATGTTTTGGGGGAAGAGTTTAATTGGGGGGGGGGTGGAGGGAAGGTTTTGATAATTGGTTTACAATAAAATTATAAGATTATTCCATGATTCAATACAGGTATGCTTATAACGTCATGAAAACGGATGGATTTACAGTGATATGTAAAACAAGAATGTAATATGTTTTGTTGGGAAATCGTGATTGTCACAATAAAAATGGTTTTGATAAAAAAAAAAAAAAAGGAGTGGGGTCCCCCCATTTTTGACAACCAGCCAAGCTAAAGCAGACAGCTGAGGGCTGGTAAGGGGCAATGGATATTGGCCCTTCACACCCTAATAATAGCAGCCCACAGCCACCTCAGAAAAGGCGCATCTATTAGATTCGCCAATTCTAGCGCTTTGCCTGGCTCTACTCACTTGCCCTGTGGCAGTGGCAAGTGGGGTTCATATTTGTGGGTTGATGTTGCCTTTGTTTTGTCCGGTGACATCAAGCTCAAGGCTTAGTAATGGAGAGGTGTCCATTTGGCCATCTATAGTTATATTGTAAATAAACACATAGCGAGAATAAAATCCTTTATTTGAAATAAAAACGAAAACACTTTTCCTTTTTATTAATTTAAAAACATCAAACACAGCTATACCCACCTAACACCCATTTCATTGAAGTCCTCATCTCCGGTCATAAAATAAAAAACAACCATATTCCTCACCTGTCCGTCGTTCTGTCCCACGCTGTAATCCATGTCTGGGTCCAGGCTGAGTACCACTGAGGAATGAGCTGCTGTGAGCGCAGAGTCAGTGACCAGTGGTGACCTCATCGAGGTAGTGAGTTCACTGAGAAATTTCAGTGCTGACGTCACCACAGTTTCAGGGCCCCGGCTAGGAATGCAGCCTCAGAGACCCGCAGTAACCTCGAGATCACCGCTGGTCACTGATGCTAAGCTCACAGCATCTCATTCCTTATTGGTTCTCAGCCTGGACGTTCGCATCTTGGCACCGTCTACCTTGAAAACTATTTATTCCCAGACATGGATTATGGCATGGGACAGAAAAAAATGAACAGGTGAGGCATAAGGTTGTTTTTTATTTTTGTTTTATTACAAGAAACGATGGCATCGTTGGAATGGGCGTTAGGCGAGTATAACTGTTTGATATTTTTAAATAAAAAAATAAAATAAAAAACGTGTTTTGTTTTTATTTTGAATAAAGGACTTCATACTGGCTGTGTGTTTATTTGAACTAGCCGGGCCCCTAAAGTTCACCGAAATTTCTCACGGTGAACTTACGAACCTCTATGAGATCTCAGACTCTGCGCTCGCAGCAGCACCTCATTCCTCAGTGGTTCTCAGCCTGGACGGTGGCATCTTGGCAATGTCCATGTTGAAAACTGTTTATATCCTGACATGGATTATAGCTTGGGACAGAACGAAGGACAGGTGAGGGATATGTGTTCTGAACTGTGAGTGATATGAACGGTGTTTGAGATTTTTAAAAAAAAAAAAAAAAAAAGTGATACGTGTTTTGTTTTATTTCAAATAAAGGACTTTATACCGGCTGAGTGTTACTTTACAATATAACTATAGGATTAGTAATGGATAGGTGTCTTCTGGATGACTCTCCATTACTAATCCGTGGGCTTGATGTCACCGGACAATAAAAAGGTGACATCAAGGTCACAAATATGAACACCACTTGCCACTGCCACAGGGCAAGTGGGAAAAGCTGGGCAAAGCACCAGAGTTGTCACATCTAATAGATGCCCTTTTCTGGGGTGGCTGTGGGCTGCTATTTTTAGGCTGTGGGGGGGCCAATATCCATGGCCTCTTACCAGCCTGAGAATACAAGCCCATAACTGTCTGCTTTAGCTTAGCTGGTTGTCAAAAATAGTGGGGGCCCATGCTGTTTTTTTAAAGTTATTTATTTAAATAATTAAAAAATATGACATGAGGAACACTCTATTCTTGATAACCAGCCTTGTTAACGCTGACAGCTGCAGGTTCCAGCCCGCACCTGTCAGTTTTGCCTGGCTGGTTATCAAAAATACAGAGAAACCCTACATCATTTTTTAAATTTATTTATTTATGGTGCAGGCGGTGGCTGATGAATACTCCCATCAGCCGCTACCTGCGCTCGTTGTTATCAGTTGAATACAACTTTCAACATTGTCCCCTGCTAGCGCTGATCGTTACGCGATGAAGCGGACAATGATGTGAGCTGTCTTCAGCACCTGGCGCTGGGGAACAGCACGAATAGTAGCCGATTCCTAGGTGCCGGTACGTATGATACTGATGCAGCACATGGTTGCCACACGGACACTGATATCTCTGGTACTGTTTTTTCGAGTACTGGAAATATCAGGACATGTGAAAGAGCCCTTACACAGACGTCCTCTGTCCACACGGGCCCAAGGAGGCACATGGAGTGAGAGGATGTGGCTCACGCAGTCACTGATGTGGCACCACACTCACTCACAACCCTGACAGGCTGAGAGGCCCCTTTCACTAGCACCAGTGAAACAGCCCCTGTGCAGCCCAGTTGGACTGCCACCAGTTCCTCGTTAAATATAGGCCCGGTCTATTAATGGCATTATATCGGGCCAGAAACCAGCCTGGGTAGAATGGAAAGTTAAGCCGAGAAACGGACATGTGGATTTGTGAATCAATATAGAACAGCAGCCCAAGGTTAAATTATATATTTAAATCGTCTTAGGGGCACACTAAACAATACACTACATGCACAATGGTTATAAATATACAGTGGTCATTTATGCAAATACAATAGTGGTAGGACAAAAGATATGAGCAGATGGATCATGTCAATTACAGGGTTGATGTTTGACCATGTGTGGGCTGGGCCGCAGGGGCATGGGCTGCCAGCAGGCTCCTAGGTCCTTCACAGCACATTACTTGACAAGGCCCCCACTTTCAAAGTGAACCGCAAGCAGAACAGAGAGACCACATGGCCTTACATTAGTTTTTGGGTAACTCGACTCATGCCCTCTGGGCTGAACCTAAATCCCTTCCCCTTGCCTCTAGCAGCTAAAAACTCCAAAACTTAAGAAGAGTCATAACTCCTTAATGGACAGTCCTAGTCAGGCAGTTTTGGTGCCTTCAGATCCAGCCAGGCCCCTTCTTCATGTTGAAACTAAACACATCTTTGCTACCTGGTTTCTACTAGCCATCCTACGTATCTTCCTACCCTGTGGTGCTAGAAAGGACCGAGACCCTGGAAGGTATTTGGTCCAGTCATCTCGAAAATGTAATCTGTGAGTGACCAGGGCATACGGTAGGTCCATATTCTCCTTATGAAATCATAGCTAACTCAACAAAGCAGTTAGACCACATGGTATCTATTTTGCAAGCAAGCCTTTTGTTCTGAGCTTGGCTGTCTCAAGGTATGAGATCTGTCACTCACAGACTTTTGAGGCTTGACCCTCCTGCTGAGCTAGGTGTCCTGTTACAGCTGTCCATGCGAAGAGGGTTTTATAATCCCCTGCCAAATATGATACAAAGATTGACATGAAATTAAACCTCCAATATTCTTAACGTCCTCTTTCCCCCTTATAGTCCTACATACACAAATCGCCACTTATAGGATTTTTCCTCACGACATAAAAACCCTATATAACTGGCCCCTATTAGGAAAGGTTTTTTTTTTTCTTCAAAATAATGGCCTTCTCAAAAATCTTTCCAGTGATGCTTCATGCATCACAGCCACTTTGTATTAGGGCTGAGATGACTTTATAAAACACTATGAAGTCGTGAGCAATAAATACAAATTATTCTTTACGCAGGTTTTTATTTCACATGATTAATACATGCATCCCATCGCGCCCTCCAGATATAGATATATCCATGCAGTTCTGCATGAAGTGCCAACTGGTTAGGACAAGATCCTGCGCCAACCATGCATGCAAAACCTGGTGAGGCCTCTGACAAATGTGAACAAAGCCTTTTATTCTGAGCTACTTGTAGTTTTACAGAACACAATGGCTTACTAACAACTACTTTGTATAAGCAGGTCTGTACACACTCCTCGGATAATTACCAGGTGGATTTAACAAGGTTGTGCGTTTTAGAGAATACCTTTGAAAATCCCAGTCTGTAAGCTAAAGATGTGGAGTAAAGGCTGGGTCTCACATAGCGATACACCAGCGATCCCGACAACGATCAGGATCGCTGGTGTATCGCTATATTATCGCTGCTGAGCTGCCAAACAGGCAGCTCAGACAGCGATCAGCACAAGGACACTGCGGGTAAACATCGCTAGTTTACCCGCAGTGTACCTTGGATACCAGCGCCCTGATGCAGGGAGCTGGTAACCAAGGTACACATCGGGTTTCCAGGCGCTGCACGGTGCCTGGAAACCCGACGTGTACCTTGGTTACCAGCTCCCTGCATCAGGGCGCTGGTATCCAAGGTACACAGCAGGTTTCTAGGCACAGCCCCGCGCCTGGAAACCCACTGTGTACCTTGGTTACCAGCGGATCGCTGGTCTCCCGCCTGTCACACGCAGCGATGCGTGCCTGTCAGCGGGAAACCAGCGATCAAAAAAATGTCCAGACATTTCAGCGACGATCAGCGATACCCGGCAGGGGGGCTGATCGTCGCTGAATGTCACACACAGCGATATCGCTGGGGAGCTCGCTGCTGCGTCACAAAACTAGTGACTCAGCAGCGATCTCGCTAGCGATATCGCTATGTGAGACGGGCCCTTAAGGCAGGCATGGCTTTTAACACCTTGTATCCGTCTATGCCCATTGAATTTGACAGGAGGCTCTATAATGCTTCATGGCGCCTGCAGTGTCACTCTAGGCTCTTGCTTTGAAGGACTAAAAGTTACGCTATCAAATTATCGCATTTCAATCAGGTTTTAGCATTGCATGTATTTTTTAAAAAAGGCAATATTTTTTTTTCATCTTATGTTCTTTATTAAAAAACAAAATGAGTAATCTTTCAAATTTCACCCTGGCCACTGGGGTTATTTTGGACTCGTACATCCTGTCGTTCTAGAGCAGTTTTCCTTACTATCAGAGTTAGGGTTACAAAGACTGACAACACTCCTGTACGCAGCTGTTAACACAGGATCTAGGAATCACAAAAAGTGGAGCCCCTGAATTCAGAAGAATTTTTGCACACGCTCATTAGATGCTTCAATGCAAACTATAGCGTCAATGTCTGTTCATTGCAGCAAATGTACGTGCGCATTTCCTAAAAAAAAACGGGATGTTTGAGTCTAAAAAGACCCAGCGTCCAGTGTACAAATTCCAAAATTTCTTACTTTCGAGACTACTCAGGTCTCTTCATCAGGCATAGTATAACAAATTGTGAAGAGTCATATTTAACCCCTTCACCCCCAAGCCTGTTTTCACCTTCCTGACCAGGCCAATTTTTTCAAGCCTAACCAGTGTCATTTTATAAGGTAATAACTCTGGAACGTTTCAACGTATCCCAGTGATTCGGAGACGTTTTTTCTCGAGCCGCATTGTGCCTCGTGTTAGTGGTAAATTTAGGTCGATATGACTTGTGTTTATTTATGAAAATGTCAAAAATTTGAATAAAATTTAGAAAATGTACCAATTTTCAAACTTTGAATTTTTATACCCTTAAACCAGATAGTAATAAACACAAAATAGTTAATAAATAACATTTCCCACATGCCTAATTAATTTTTTTGTTGTTAGGAAGTTACAAGGGTTAAAAGTTGACCAGCGATTTATGAGGTTGCCAACAAAATTTGCAAAACCAATTTTTTTTTTTTTAGGGACCACCACCTCACATTTGAAGTGACTTTGAGGGGCCTATATGACAGAAAATACTCAAAATTGACACTATTCTGAAAACTGCACCCGTCAAAGCCAGATTCAAGAAGTTTATTAACCCTTTAGGGGCTTCACTAGAGATAAAGCAATGCGAGAGGAAAATGAAAATTTTTTTTTATTTTTTATAGGAAAAAGTCGAAATGTTGCTTTAACCCTAAATGTTACATTTTCACAAGGGTAACAGGAGAAACTGGACAGAACAATTTGTCGTGCAGTTTCTGTAGTACACCAATATCCCATATATGGTGGAACACTACTGTTTGGGTAGACAGCAGGGCTCAGAAGGGAAGGTGCACCATTCAAGTTTTGGAACTCAAAATTGTCTGGAAGAGATAGCGTCCAAAAAAAGGCTGCACTCAAGCATACTAAAGCATGACAACATAGAATACATGAAATTTTGAATAGCAATATGGCTTTATACTAAGCGTCTCAAAATTTTCCTTATATTCCAAAGCCATATTGCTATTCAAAATTTCATGTATTCTATGTTGTCATGCTTTAGTATGCTTGAGTGCAGCCTTTTTTTGGATGTTTTACATGAGGGTAGCTCCCTTTGGTTTGCACCTAGTTCACATTAGTCTGGAAGTGCCAGTCAGGTTTTTTGTCTTTTGAATGTTAGCTTGCTGACCGAGCACTCCGCTCCCACCAGGTGGTGATTTTAATTACACCAGCTCCCTACTTTACCCATATATGCAGGCATTACTGACAGAGGTGCATATTCACCCAGAAATTCAGATATCAGCCTAATAGAGGTATGTTCACATTAGGTTAGGGACTCAACAGAATTGAGACCACCTTGACGATGGTTGTTGGGCTTTAAAATGTTTGGCCAAATGTTTATACTAAGCGTCTCAAATTTTTCCTTATATTCCAAAGCCATATTGCTATCCAAAATTTCATGTATTCTATGTTGTCATGCTTTAGTATGCTTGAGTGCAGCCTTTTTTTGGATGTTTTACATGAGGGTAGCTCCCTTTGGTTTGCACCTAGTTCACATTAGTCTGGAAGTGCCAGTCAGGTTTTTTGTCTTTTGGAAGAGATAGCGGACGCCACATTTGCAGAGCCCCTGATGAGCCTAAACAGTGGAAACCCACAACAAGTGACCCCATTTTGTAAACTAGACCCCTCGAGGAATTTATCTTAAGGTGTGGTGAGCATCTTGAACCCTCAGGTGTGCCACAGAATTTTATAGTGGTGAACCGTGAAAAAAATAAAGAAAATAAAATTTTCACGCAAAAATATTGCTTTAGCCCCAAATTTTTCATTTTCGTAAACGTAACAGGAGAAAAATGGGTGAGCACCAGTCGGCAGAATAGGGGATCTTTATCCCAGTTACAAAATGGAACAACGGGGTCAGCTGAGTATGGTAGTGAAGTGGTTAATATAGGACTCTTGAGATGATTTGTTAAACTATGCCTGATGAAGAGACCTGATTATTATTAATAAAGATTGTGATACAGGAAAAATAAACATTGCAAAAAAGAAAAAAATACATGTAACAAAAACCTGATTTGAACAACAGAACATTTTCTGATGATAGCTTCCTTTTAAGCTATTCATGTATTATATGGATGCAACAAATCATCACAAACAGCACTACATCTTCAAAGCACAGGCCGCTGGAGGACAAATGAGTACCAAGTGAGTTCAGCTGTCTGCAGTGGCTTTAGAAGTTGGACCTGGTACAGAGGGTCTCTGGTACGCCTGATCGCATGTTGCTCGTGCTACTGTGAGCAACCTGCATGGCCTAAACATGCTACCATGCCTCTACAGCGTCTCCGGACTTGTCTCCTATTGAGCTCATCTTGGCATTTCGTCATCAACTGAAAAGGCAGCTACCAGAAGAGGATCTTGACGATTTGCACAAGTGCATTCAGTGCGGCAGAACCTTCCTCAGACGACCATTAACAACACATTTTGAACCATTTTCCCATAATTTGCATATCATTAACATATCTATCCATCCATCCCCGGGATTTCCATTCTTCCACAAAGGTTGAGAGATCGATACACGCATACACATCACTACACAATCCTGCGGTATTTTTATTACTAGCCTACCTGGCTATCCATCCAGTCTACAGCTTTTCCCAGCAGTCCTCTGAGCGATTCTTCATCAGTGTGCGTTATCAGAAAATCCACATCGTGTCCTTGCTGCTTCCCCTGTTAGGTGACAGGACAAACAAAAAGGAATAATCTGGGCAGAGGCGAGTGGATGTCAGCACAGTGTTATTACTATTAGAACCATTATTGCAATACAAATTAGCTTTTCTGGCGTTTGGCTCTTGACTTTATACACAATAGTCAATCTATATGCAGGGCTGCAGTGTAAAGCATAGGGGAAAGAAAGTATTTCAGGCCATTTCGGATACCCATTACACACTGTAGCTAAGCCGCCGTCACCAGCAGTTGTAAATAGCACAGACTAACAAAGAAAAAATAAATAACATCTAATCATTGCCCATGCTCGGAAAAAGTTTCGACAAAACCTTTACCCTTTGTTTGGCAATAAATTCTCCTCTACCTGCGAAATCCACCGGTCACTGTAATTTTTAGGTCTGGAACAAATCTGTGCAGAGCATCTTTTACTAAGTGCTCCACACGGTCAGCCTCCTCACGGGTCACCGGTTGCTTTAGGTCTGTGTAATGTTCTATCCCTGTGTGAACAGTAACAACAGTTAATATATGTACGGATCCTGCAAACACTCAGCACAAAGGTCCTACCTGCTCTCTGCTCTGCAGTCAGTTTAATGGTAAGTTTCTCCAAGTCACTTAGTTTCCGCACACCGTCCTTGTACCAACGATCTGCTGTGCGCACCCCAACACCAAAAACACTGGTTAGGAGCTATACCGTAAAAAGAGCATACAAGTTATATAATATGCAAAGCAGAAGAGTAAAAACGACAAAAAAATGTAAACATCGAATCTACCTACAAATACACTTAAAGGATTGTCTGGTGAAAATAAGTGATCACCTATCCTCTGTATAGGTGATAACTTATTGATCAGTGAGGGTCCGACTGCTGGGACCTCCACCAATCAGAAGAATGGAGGATCGTTATCCCAGTTACAAAATGGAAAGCCTTTTGTTCTGAGCTTGGCTGTCTCAAGGTATGAGATCTGTCACTCACAGACTTTTGAGGCTTGACCCTCCTGCTGAGCTAGGTGTCCTGTTACAGCTGTCCATGCGAAGAGGGTTTTATAATCCCCTGCCAAATATGATACAAAGATTGACATGAAATTAAACCTCCAATATTCTTAACGTCCTCTTTCCCCCTTATAGTCCTACATACACAATCGCCACTTATAGGATTTTTCCTCACGACATAAAAACCCTAATATAACTGGCCCCTATTAGGAAAGGTTTTTTTTTTTCTTCAAAATAATGGCCTTCTCAAAAATCTTTCCAGTGATGCTTCATGCATCACAGGCACTTTGTATTAGGGCTGAGATGACTTTATAAAACACTATGAAGTCGTGAGCAATAAATACAAATTATTCTTTACGCAGGTTTTTATTTCACATGATTAATACATGCATCCCATCGCGCCCTCCAGATATAGATATATCCATGCAGTTCTGCATGAAGTGCCAACTGGTTAGGACAAGATCCTGCGCCAACCATGCATGCAAAACCTGGTGAGGCCTCTGACAAATGTGAACAAAGCCTTTTATTCTGAGCTACTTGTAGTTTTACAGAACACAATGGCTTACTAACAACTACTTTGTATAAGCAGGTCTGTACACACTCCTCGGATAATTACCAGGTGGATTTAACAAGGTTGTGCGTTTTAGAGAATACCTTTGAAAATCCCAGTCTGTAAGCTAAAGATGTGGACTAAAGGCTGGGTCTCACATAGCGATACACCAGCGATCCCGACAACGATCAGGATCGCTGGTGTATCGCTATATTATCGCTGCTGAGCTGCCAAACAGGCAGCTCAGACAGCGATCAGCACAAGGACACTGCGGGTAAACATCGCTAGTTTACCGCCAGTGTACCTTGGATACCAGCGCCCTGATGCAGGGAGCTGGTAACCAAGGTACACATCGGGTTTCCAGGCGCTGCACGGTGCCTGGAAACCCGACGTGTACCTTGGTTACCAGCTCCCTGCATCAGGGCGCTGGTATCCAAGGTACACAGCAGGTTTCTAGGCACAGCCCCGCGCCTGGAAACCCACTGTGTACCTTGGTTACCAGCGGATCGCTGGTCTCCCGCCTGTCACACGCAGCGATGCGTGCCTGTCAGCGGGAAACCAGCGATCAAAAAAATGTCCAGACATTTCAGCGCTGGCCAACTCCATAGAAACATCCCAACCCATAGGGAATGGATGAAACAAGAGGTCCCACATGTGTACTGCTAGACCATTGAACTGACCGGCATAATGGGGGATCTTTTTCCCAGTTATAAAATGGAATGGCAGGTCAGATACCTGAACACTGCATATCATCCTAAAAACACCATACCAACAGTGAAGTATGGAGGTGGGAACATCATGGTGTGGGGCTGTTATTTAGCATACGGCACTTGCAAACTTCATATAACTGAAGGAAGGAAGAATGGATAAATGTACAGATAAAAATCTGCTGCTATCTACCAGGATGATGAAGATGAAACGAGGGTGGACATTTCCGCAAGACAATGATCCCAAACACACAGACAAGAAAACTCTGAATTGGTGTTAGAAAAAGAAAATAAAGCTGCTAGAATGGCCCAGCCAATCACCTGATCTGAATCCAATAGAAAATAAATGGAAGGAACATAAGCTCAGGGTTCATAGAAGGAGCCCAAGGGACCTTGAAGACGTGAAGAATGTTTGTGTGGAAGAATGGGTCAAAATCACACCTGAGCAATGCATGCGACTAGTTTCTCCATACAGGAGGAGTCTGTCATCATTGACAAAGCCTTTTGTACAATTAGTATTCAATTTTAGTAAACTTGTTCAATACTTCTTCCCTGTGTCATTTTTCATTATTACAAATACCGTATTTAGCAGATTATGTGACACACCCCAAATTTTGAGGCAGAAAATAGTAATTTTTCTTTCCTTTTTTAATAAAATTGTGAGGTGTCTTATAGTCCGTTTTTACAGTAGCTTACTGCGGGGGTGGGGGGCCAGCTGCGATGGAGCAGGGTCCCAGGAGGCAGGGTCACTGCTGCAGGAAGCCAAAGGTGGCATGATTGGTGAGATGCTGAGGGCCCCAGGGGTGTTCGACAGTGAGAGTGAAAGCGGCCTTTGGGCTTTCACAAAATATCGATGTAGTCCACTGCAGCAAAATGGCTGCCAGAGGCGGCGCACGTGCAGACTGAAACCTTGGGAGCCCGCAGCATCGCCCCAATCTTGCAGTCACAAGCTTCCTGCAGCAGCGACCATTTTTTAATACTGGGAAGCCTGAATATAGTAGAGGTGGCTTCTCCTAATTTTACTCCATTTATTCTTAGACACAAGTCTTTTTACCGCACCTCCATACACCGGTACTGCTCACTGACTTTAAGCTCCTCTACTTCATGACATGTTCCATCTTCCAAGATCTCCTGGAGAAAAAAAAAAGAAAGATAAATCAATGCCAAATACCAAGAAAGAAGCCTGCCATGGTTCCTGCCCATCGGCAGTGTTCACATGTCGCCTCCAGAACATGGCTTGGGGTTATTCTGATGAAACAGAACCTTTAATAGAACATTTCCACCCATTACGTCACTCAGTAATAATTCCCATGGGCACAGCAGGCTGGGATTTTTAGGCACACATTGTGACGAGATTAGGAGAAAAGCCAGTAGGGGACACATTATTCCATCTGTCCTCGCCCTTGTTTTACCACATTACCTGGATGACCGCCTGGCTGTGACCTCCGCACCACACCAAGTTTTTGGCTTCTTTAGCAGATCGCAGCTTCATTGGTAGAGACTTGAGCACAGACGCCGCTCTTGCAAAAGCCAGACTTCGGACTTCAGAGCCCTGGAACGCAGCTGCTTTTTCCAACATCTCCAGAACGTCCTAAAAAGTGAGCAGCACCACAGCCAAAATCACACAAAGGCATTTCAGAAACCAGTGCCCAATGCAGAAAAAAAAAACTCTGCAAGAGACGTAAAATCATTATATATGATCAGTGCAGGGCCCAAATTATGGTGGGAAAGCCTCTACTGCTATGAATTAATAACCCATCTGGCCAAACATTTCTGATCATAGAATGGATAAGCCGACTTCCTGGCCACAAAGCAAGGACATCACTGGATTCAATATTTTTGCAGGACTTGAACTCTAGTGCCACCTATTGGAAGTAGCAAGCCACTGCGCAGTCAAAAGGTTTCTCGCGAGTGCTCACTTCTCACAGTTGGGCAAAGCATACTGCGCACGCTCGACAAACCATTTGACCTGCGCGGGCGCGATATCTCAGAGATCTGCGTCATCCACGTCAAGGACTGCGTGCAGCAGCCGAGGAGAGGGGTGGAGTGAGTGAGCCGAAGCCACGCCCATCGGACCGGACGGACCCTATTAGCATACATCGCGGGAGAAATATAAAAGGTTTTTATGGGTGATACACGGGGAGTCAGGGGTTACATAAGTATTTAGAGAATGCACAGCTGACACTGAATAAAATGATATTTTTAGCTGGTAGGACAGAAACGTGGTGACAGGTTCCCTTTAAGTAGCGGCAATACTAACTCTCAGCCAATCGTTGCTGCAATACAAGCCTTGACGACAGCCCACAAAACCCGCTTTCAGTGGCAAACATTGGAGTGATATAAGGGAAATTAGTGGAGTTGAGCAAAAAGACTCATAGGACCCTGGTCCACCAGTCATGTTGGTAGTCCATGGCCACCGGACCAGAACATTTTGATACTCTTCCTACCTGTCAGGAACATCAGCGACTCTTCTGATTAGTTCTGTGTGCATCACATTGCAATGATGATGTTGCGCCAGGTCAACTAATCAGAAGAGCAGCCAGTGATGCCGGCGACTCAGAGGGGGTTCATAGGGTTCTGGCCCAGTGGGCACGGACTACAGGCGTGGCCACTGAACCAGGGTACTGCTAATAGTTTTGCTCGATTCTAGCAATTGGCGGTGATCTGATTATGAAGCCACCAAAATTTGCAAACATAGATGATGTTCCCCGTTCTCCTGGAACCACGCAAAAATAAAGGAAAAAACAGCCAGCACTCATTACATGGAGGCCTATGTACTTGCACAAATGGGTCCAGAACTCTTGTCTAGGGAAGAAATAAGGGTGCTTTCTTATTTTTGCTTAACTCTAGAGTAAAAGTTTGTGGCACGAGATTGGTTTTTCTAACAACCAGTGGCTGGCGTCACAACATTGTAAAATCAGATAAGCTATAAATGTTCACTCCTGGAATATTTCTGGAAACATGGTGGCAAACATGCAAGATGCTATAGGGTAAAACTAGAATATATTAGTGTTGAAAAGGGCAAAAATATTTACTCCCTTAAAGGGGCGGTTCACTATTTGGACAAACCCTTCTCAATCTCTCCCAGTATAATAACCCCTATACGCACCTCCGATGCCGAAGTTGTTCCAGCAGTGTCAACCAGGGGTCACAGGACATTGTTACGTCACGCGATCTCTGTGACAAATCAGCGCTGCTTTCACTCTTCCAGTCTTCAGACAAGTAGACGTCTGGAGGAAATGATATCTGTGACTACCCATTTCCTCTGGATGTCAAGTACTTCCATAGGAGAGGAGAGTGCAGGTAGTGCTGATTAGCCTCAGGGTTCACATAATGTCACACAAGCCCCTGGACAGCCAGATCTGACCGTACCATTATAAGGAAAAAAAAAAAATAGGGATTTTTGTATACTCACTGTAAAATCCTTTTCTCCAAGCCAATGGTCTGTGTCCCCCAATGAAGCGAAGGAGAAAAAAAACGCTGCGTAATTGGATCGCACTCAGCCATGAAAGTCAACGAGGCCATGGAAACCATCGGACTGTACAGCTGCACCCGGAGCAGGAATATCCGCTTTGTCCTTTGATGATATTCACAGTCACTTACTGTAATCTCTGAATTAGGGTGGGTCAATGGCGTCTGACGTTGGCAGGCATACGGCGCTACTGATGGAAGGACGTCTTTGTCTTTACACATCTCGGATCCTAAAATCTACAATTTAAGAAAAATAACATAAGAACTGAGAACGTTTATTGGAAATGTGATATACACAATTGATAAACGTTATGTGCCGACTGAATGCATTTAATCCCTTCCTACCGCAGGCAGTATTAGCCTCCCTGACATCGGCCCATTTTTAAAATCGAAGTGGTAATAATTCCAGAACTCGTGACACGTGGTACGTTGTGTTAATCGTGATGCGTTTCGCGTTTATTTATCATTTCAAATTTTAAAATTTCTGATTGTCAATTTTTTGCAAAGTTTAAATTTGTATGTCCTTAACCCCTTCACACCCAAAGGTGGTTTGCACGTTAATGACCGGGCCAATTTTTACAATTCTGACCACTGTCTCTTTATGAGGTTATAACTCTGGAACGCTTCAACGGATCTGCGCGATTCTGAGATTGTTTTCTCGTGACATATTGTACTTAACGTTATTGGTAAAATTTCTTCGATATAACTTGCGTTTATTTTTGAAAAAAAATGCAAATATGGCGAAAATTTTGAAAATTTTGCAATTTTCAAACTTTGAATTTTTATTCCCTTAAAACAGAGAAATATGTCACACAAAATAGTTAAGAAATAACATTTCCCACATGTCTACTTTACATCAGCACAATTTTGGAATCAAATTTTTTTTTTCTTAGGAAATTATAAGGGTTAAAAGTTGACCAGCGATTTCTCATTTTTACAACAAAATTTACAAAGCTATTTTTTTTTAGGGTCCACCTCATATTTGAAGTCACTTTGAGGGGTCTATATAGCAGAAAATACCCAAAAGTGATACTATTCTAAAAACTGCACCCCTCAAGGTACTCAAAACCACATTCAATAAGTTTATTAACCCTTCATGTGCTTCACAGGAGCTGAAGCAACGTGTTAGGAAAAAATAAATATTTAACTTTTTAGCCACAAAAATGATCTTTTACAAACTTTTTTTTTAATTTCACAAGGGTAAAAGGAGAAAATGGACAGATAAAGTTGTTGTGCAATTTCTCCTGAGTATGCCAATACCCCATAAGTGGGGGAAAACCACTGTCTGTGCGCACAGCAGAGCTCATAAGGGAAGGAGCGCCGTTTGACTTTTTCAAACTAAAATTGGCTGGAATTGAGATTGGATGCCATGTCGCGTTTGGAGAGCCCCTGATGCGCCTAAACAGTGGAAACCCCCCACAAATGACACCATTTTGGAAACTAGACCCCCTAAGGAACTTATCTAGATCTGTTGTGAGCACTTTGAACCCCAAAGTGTTTCACAAAAGTTTATAATGCCTGGGTGTGAAAAAAAAACAAAACAATTTTCCACAAAAATGATTTTTTAGTCCCAAATTTTTGATTTTTCCCAAGGAAATTGGACCCCAAAAGTTGTTGGCCAATTTGTCCTGAGTACGCTGATACCCAATATGTGGGGGGGGGAACTGTTTGGGCGCACGGCAGGGCTTGGAAAGGAAGTAGTAACGTTTTGCAATGCAGACGTTGATGGGGGTCATGTTCCGTTTGCAGTGCCCCAGATGAGCCTAAACAGTGGAAACCCCCCACAAGTGACCACATTTTGGAAACTAGACCCCCTAAGGAACTTATCTAGATCTTTGGTGAGCACTTTGAACCCCAAGTGCTTCACACAAGTTTATAATGCCCGGGCAAGAAAATAAAAAAATCCTATTTTTTTTCCCACAAAAATTATTTTTAGTCACTAATTTTTTATTTTCTCAAGGGTAACAGGAGAAATTGGACCACAAAAGTTGTTGTCCAATTTGTCCTGAGTACGCTGATACCCAATATGTGGGGGGGAACCACTGTTTGGGCGCACGGCAGAGCTCGGAATGGAAGGAGCACCATTTGACTTTTTCCAACCAAAATTGGCTGGAATTGAGATTGGACGCCATGTTGCATTTGGAGAGCCCCTGATGTGCCTAAACAGTGGAAACCCCCCACAAGTGACCCCATTTGGGAAACTAGACCCCTGAGGAACTTATCTAGATCTTTGGTGAGCAATTTGAACCCCCAAGTGCTTCACACAAGTTTATAACGTAGAGCCGTAAAATTAAAAAATTGTATTTTTTCCACAAAAATGATCTTTTCACCCCAATTTTTATTTTCCCAAGGGTAACAAGACTCCAAAAGTTATTGTGCAATTTGTCCTGAGTACGCTGATACCCCATATGTGGGGGTAAACCACTGTTTGGGTGCATGGCAGAGTTTGGAAGGGAAGGAGTGCCATTTGACTTTTTCAACGCAGAATTGGCTGGATGCCATGTCGTGTTTGGAGAGCTCCTGATCTGCCTAAACAGTGGAAACCCCCCACAAATGACACCATTTTGGAAACTAGACCCCTCAAGGAACTTATCTAGATGTGTGGTGAGCACTTTGAACCCCCAAGTGCTTCACAGAAGTTTATAACGTACAGCCGTAAAATAATTTTTTTTTTTTTTTTTTTTACAAAAATGATTTTTTCGTCCCCAATATTTTATTTTCACAAGGGTAACAGGAGAAATTGGACCCCAAAAGTTGTTGTCCAATTTGTCCTGAGTACGCTGATACCCAATATGTGGGAGAAAACTACTGTATGGGTACACGTTGGGGCTCGGAAGGGAAGTAGTGACGTTTTGGATTGCAGACTTTGATGGAATTCTCTGGGGCGTCATGTCGCATTTGGAGAGCCCCTGATGCACCTAAACAGTGGAAACCCCCCATAAGTGACCCCATTTTGGAAAATAGACCCCACAAGGAGCTTATCTAGATGTGTGGTGAGCACTTTGAACCCCTAAGTGCTTCACAGAAGTTTATAACGAACAGCCGTAAAAATAAAAAAAATATATTTTTTTTTAAAAATTATTTTTTTCGCCCCCAATATTTTATTTTCACAAGGGTAACAGGAGAAATTGGACCCCAAAAGTTGTTGTCCAATTTGTCCTGAGTACGCGGATACCCAATATGTGGGAGAAAACTACTGTATGGGTACACGTTGGGGCTCGGAAGGGAAGTAGTGACGTTTTGGATTGTAGACTTTGATGGAATGGTCTGGGGCTTCATGTCGCATTTGGAGAGCCCCTGATGTGCCTAAACAGTGGAAACCCCCCACAAGTGACCCCATTTTGGAAAATAGACCCCACAAGGAACTTATCTAGATGTGTGGTGAGCACTTTGAACCCCAAAGTGCTTCACAGAAGTTTATAATGTATAGCCGTAAAAATAAAAAATATTTTGTTTTTACAAAAATTATTTTTTTCGCCCCAATATTTTATTTTCACAAGGGTAACAGGAGAAATTGGACCCCAAAAGTTGTTGTCCAATTTCTCCTGAGTACGCGGATACCCAATATGTGGGAGAAAACTACTGTATGGGTACACGTTGGGGCTCGGAAGGGAAGTAGTGACGTTTTGGATTGTAGACTTTGATGGAATGGTCTGGGGGCGTCATGTCGCATTTGGAGAGCCCCTGATGCGCCTAAACAGTGGAAACCCCCCACAAGTGACCCCATTTTGGAAAATAGACCCCATAAGGAACTTATCTAGATGTGTGGTGAGCGCTATGAAGCCCCAAGTGCTTCACAGAAGTTTATAACGTACAGCCGTAAAAACAAAAAAAAAATCATTTTTTTTTAAAAAAAAATGATATTTTTGCCCCCAGTTTTTTATTTTCCCAAGGGTAACAGAAGAAATAGGACAAATTGCACAATAACTCTTAGAGTCCAGAGTACGCTGATACCCCATGTGGGAGTAAACTACTGTTTGGGCGCATGGCAGAGGTCAGAAGGGAAGGAGCACCGTTTGACTTTTTCAACGCAGAATGGGCTGGAATTGAGATCAGACGTCATGTCACATTTGGAGAGCCCCTGATGTGCCTAAACAGCGGAAACCCCCCAATTCTAACTCCAACCCTAACCCCAACACACCCCTAACCCTAGTCCCAACCCTAACCACAAACCTAACCCTAACACACCCCTATCCCTAATCCCAACCCTAATACTAACTTTAGCGCCAACCCTAACTTTAGCCGCAACCCTAACCTTAACCATAACCCTAATGGGAAAATGGAAATAAATACATTTTTTTAATTTTATTATTTTTCCCTAAGGGGGTGATAAAGGGGGGTCTGATTTACTATTTATAGCGGGTTTTTATGATTGGCAGCTGTCACGCTAAAAGACACTTTTTATTGCAAAAAATAGTTTTTTGCATCGCCACATTTTGAGAGCTATAATTTTTGCATATTTTGGCCCACAGAGTCATGTGAGGTCTTATTTTTTGCGGTACAAGTTGACGTTTTTATTGGTACCATATTTGAGCACGTGACATTTTTTGATCGCTTTTTATTTCGATTTTTGGGAGGTTAGAATGAACAAAAATCAGCAATTCATGAATTTCTTTTGGGGGAGGCGTTTATACCGTTCCGCGTGTGGTAAAATTGATAAAGCAGTTTTATTCTTCGGGTCAGTACGATTATGGCGATACCTCATTTATATCATTTTTTTTATGTTTTGGCGCTTTTATAGAATAAAAACAATTTTATATAAAAAATAATTATTTTTGCATCGCTTTATTCTGCGAGCTATAACTTTTTTATTTTTTCGCTGATGATGCTGTATGACGGCTCGTTTTTTGCTGGACAAGATGACGTTTTCAGCGGTACCATGTTTATTTATATCCGTCTTTTTGATCGCGTGTTATTCCACTTTTTGTTCAGCGGTATGATGATAAAGCATTGATTTTTTGCTTTTGTTTTTATTTTTTAAGGGGTTCACAAAAGGGGTTAACTAGTGGGACAGTTTTATAGGGGGGGTCGTTACGAACGCGGCGATATCAAATATGTGTACTTTTATTGTTTTAATTTACAGGAAGAAATGAATTTATTGGGGATATTTTTTTTTTATTTATTTATTTTGGAATTTTTTATTTTTACACGTTTATTTTTATTTTTTTTACTTTGTCCCAGGGTGGGACATCACTGTATTTTATCAGATCGCTGGTGTGACAGTGTGCACAGCACTCTGTCACACCAGCGATCGCACAGGCATAGATGCAGGCTTCTCAGTGCCTGCTCTCGGCAGGCACTGAGGAAGCCGCCTCCCTCCAGGACCCCGGCGCCATCTTGGATCCGGGTCCTGGGAGGGAGGAAGCCCTCAGAACAGCGCGATCACATCGCACTGTTCTGAGGGTCTCAGGGGGACGCGCCGGGAGCCCCCTCCCTGCGCGATGCTCCCCTGTGCCCCCAGTACACAGCGATCATGTTTGATCGCGGTGTGCAAGGGGTTAATGTGCCGGGAGCGGTCCGTGACCGCTCCTGGCACACAGTCCCGGGTGTCAGCTGTGATAATCCCCCCGGGAGCGCAGCTAATCGCTATGACGTACTATCCCGTCCATGGTCAGATTGTCACGGGTTTTATGGACAGGATAGTACGTCAGATGTCAGAGAGGGGTTAAAGGGATTGTTCCCTTCCAGAAAACTTTTCGGTGGACGCTTCAGTAGTTATTAAAAATAAATAAACAGCATTAATTATCTTCCCTTGGCCCAGCGCCGGCTCTCCACCACTACCCCGGCCTCTGTTTGCTGCACTGACTTCACGTTGACAACGCTGCAGCTAGTCACAGAGCTCAGCAGCTTTTACCATGTAGACGACATGAGCTGCTGACTACACTGATTGGCTGCAGCGCTGGTGATGTGACGTTAGTGCTGCAAACAAACAACGGGGACTGCAGCATTGTGTAAAGTTTTTATTTTGTTAGGATCCTAGAGAGTTTAACAGTACGTAATTTTCAATGGCACTTAGGGACTTTTGTTAGAACCTCCACCCTAAAAACTTGGTAACCACTGGTTGAGCATTCCGATACTTCCGATACCTGAAATCCAATGTAAGTCTATGGGAATAAAATATCGGAAGTAAGTATCGGAAGTACTTCCGATATTTTGTTCCCATAGACTTACATTGGATTTCAGGTATCGGAAGTATCGGAATGCTCAACCCTCCATTACACAGAAATTAAAGTGGAATGAAAAAATTCAACATTTAGGGCCAATCCATCAAAGCTTTCTAATCAGAATTATGGCAAGAAAGCTTTGAGAAGTCACAAAAATTAGGCACAACCTGGAACAGCATTACCCCCCAGAGTTCACCCAAAATAATGGCAAAATAATACTAAATAATGTGACAATTTTAGAGCATGTTACCAAAACACGTACTTACACTACTCACAAAAAGTTAGGGATATTTGACTTCCGGGGGAAATTTCAGGATGGACCTAAAATGCCCTCTAACCTTATCGGGTGAACTTAATGTGACCGTCTCTACACTTCTGAATGTCGTGTCCAACTGTTCAGTGTTTCAGCACTGTTTGCACAACTTGCTGTGTTCTCTAACAAGGAGCTTAATGGTAAAATTCACAACAGGTGTTGGATCCATGAATCGGCCAATACATTTCAGGGTTCAGTGAGAATTGGTATTAATCAGTCCTCCTCATCATAATGTTCACATTTTGACATCATGAGACCAAGACGACACCTAACAATTGATCACCAGGACCTCGCCGTTACGTAGCTTCAGGCAGGATGTTCTCAGAGGGAAGAGGCCACTGAGCTCAGAGGGTCACAGAGTCATCAGCAGAGTGTAACAGAGATACAGAGTCATCAGCAGGGTGTAACAGAGAAACAGTCATCAGAAGGGTGCAACAGAGGTACAGAGTCATCAGAAGGGTGTAACAGAGAAACAGTCATCAGAAGGGTGCAACAGAGGTACAGAGTCATCAGAAGGGTGCAACAGAGGTACAGAGTCATCAGAAGGGTGCAACAGAGATACAAAGACTGGAAGAGTCACAGAATCATCAGAAGGGTGCAACAGAGATACAGAGACTGGAAGAGTCACAGAGTCATCAGAAGGGTGCAACAGAGATACAGAGAGACTGGAAGAGTCAGAGTAATCAGAAGGGTGCAACAGAGATACAGAGACTGGAAGAGTCACAGAGTCATCAGAAGGGTGCAACAGAGATACAGAGACACTGGAAGAGTCACAGAGTCATCAGAAGGGTGCAACAGAGATACAGAGAGACTGGAAGAGTCAGAGTAATCAGAAGGGTGCAACAGAGATACAGAGACTGGAAGAGTTACAGAGCCATCAGAAGGGTGCAACAGAGATACAGAGACTGGAGGAGTCACAGAGTCATCAGAAGGGTGCAACAGAGATACAGAGAGACTGGAAGAGTCACAGGGTCATCAGAAGGGTGCAACAGAGATACAGAGACTGGAGGAGTCACAGAGTCATCAGAAGGGTGCAACAGAGATACAGAGAGACTGGAAGAGTCACAGGGTCATCAGAAGGGTGCAACAGAGATACAGAGACTGGAGGAGTCACAGAGTCATCAGAAGGGTGCAACAGAGATACAGAGAGACTGGAAGAGTCACAGGGTCATCAGAAGGGTGCAACAGAGATACAGAGACTGGAAGAGTCACAGAGTCATCAGAAGGGTGCAACAGAGATACAGAGAGACTGGAAGAGTCACAGAGCCATCAGAAGGGTGCAACAGAGATACAGAGACTGGAAGAGTCACAGAGTCATCAGAAGGGTGCAACAGAGATACAGAGACTGGAAGAGTCACAGAGTCATCAGAAGGGTGCAACAGAGATACAGAGACTGGAGGAGTCACAGAGTCATCAGAAGGGTGCAACAGAGATACAGAGAGACTGGAAGAGTCACAGGGTCATCAGAAGGGTGTAACAGAGATACAGAGACTGGAAGAGTCACAGAGTCATCAGAAGGGTGCAACAGAGATACAGAGAGACTGGAAGAGTCACAGAACGGCAGAGAAGTGGACGTCCTTTGTCCACTTCCCACACTGATGACTTCATTGTGAATAATGCCCTTCAGAACCGATGATGAATGCTACACAACTCCAGGCACATATAAGGGTATGTTTCCACGGTCAGTAAACGCTGCGGATTGGACGCTGTGTACAGCCACAGCTGCCAGATGTTACAGCATAGTGGAGGGGATTTTATGAAATCCCATCTCCACTATGCATGCAGGAACGCCTCCGGCTTACCTGCATATCCGGACATGCGGCGTCTTTCTAGACTGCAGCATGTCTATTTATCTTGTGGAGATGCTCCGTCTCTGGAAGATAAATAGCACAGTCTATGTATAGGATGCGGTGATTCCGCATGTGTTCAATGAATACATGAAGAATCACCGGGCGTACAAAAGCCGGCAGCGCTGCCAATACTGACCGTGGAAACATACCCGGGGGGGGGGGGGGGGGGGGGGGGAGGGTGAGAGTCACCAAAGTGTCATTTCAGACCATTCAAAACCATATACATCAGCGTGGTCTGTGTGCTCGAGGGCCTGCAAGGTACCTGACCCCACCACCAGGCACAGGCGTCACCGTCTTGCATTGACCAGGGAGCATCTACGATGAGGGACCAGTGGACCTCAGTTTCACTGATGAAAGTCCATTCACACTGAGCAGAAATGATGGCCGCCAACAATGCTGAGAGCGCTATGCATCAGCCTCAGTTGGCACCAGACGAGTCTTTGGTGGTGGTGATGTTAGTGTGGGCAGGTGTCTTCTCAAAACACAACTGCCCTTCACTTTATGAATGGTACAGTGACAAGCCCCTGCTAAGTGAATAATAAAATTTATCCAGTCATTGTGCCTCTGCACAAACAACACAGGCCTAATTTCATCTTCATGATGACAATGCTCCAGCTCATCGAGGTCACATCATTAACCTCTTAATGACCCAGTTTTTCTGCTTTTGCGTTTTCGTTTTTCGCTCCCCTTCTTCCCAGAGCCATAACTTTTTTATTTTTCCGTCAATATGGCCGTTGTGAGGGCTTATTTTTTGCAGGACGAGTTGTACTTTTCAACGACATCATTGGTTTTAGCATGTCGTGTGCTCGAAAACAGGAAAAAAATTCCAAGTGCGGTGAAATTGCCAAAAAAAAGTACAATCCCACACTTGTTTTTTGTTTGGCTTGTTTGCTAGGTTCACTAAATGCTAAAACTGACCTGCCATTATGATTCTCCAGGTCATTATGAGTTCATAGACACCAAACATGTCTAGGTTCTTTTTTATCTAAGTGGTGAAAAAAATTCCAAAGTTTGCTAAAATAAAAATTTTGCGCAGTTTCCAATACCCGTAGCGTCTCCATCTTTCGTGATCTGGGGTCTGGCGAGGGCTTATTTTTGCATGCCGAGCTGACTTTTTTAAGGATACCATTTATGTGCAGATACAATCTTTTAATCGCCCGTTATTGCATTCTAATGCAATGTCACGGCGACCAAAAAAACGTAATGCTGGCGTTTCAATTGTTTTTCCCGCTACGCGTTTAGCGATCGGGTTAATCCTTTTTTGTTATTGATAGATCAGGCAATTCTGAACTCGTCTATATCAAATATGTGTATATGTGATTTTTAATTGTTTTATTTTGAATGGGGCGAAAGGGTGGTGATTTAAACGTTTATTTTTTTTATTTTTTTCATATTTATTAGAACATTTTTTTTTTAATTTTAGCATGCTTCAATAGCCTCCTTGGGAGGCTAGAAGCATCCACTGCTTGATCACCTCTGCTACATACAGGCGATGAGCAGATCAACTATGTGTAGCAGAATTACAGCATTGCTGAGCGCTGACCACCGGGTGGCGCTCATAGCAATGCTTTATCAACAACCCTAGAGGTCTCCAAGACCTCAGGTTGTTATGGCAACGCATCACTGACCCCCGATCATGTGACGGGGGTCGGCGATGCGCGTTTTTCCAGCCCGGCGGCCGGAAGAGCTGGTTAAAACCCGCTGTCAGCGTTTGACAGCGGGATTTAACTAGTTAATAGGCACGGGTGGATCGCGATTCCCACTGCACCTAGTGCGGGCACATGTCAGCTGTTCAAAACAGCTGACATGTCCCGGCTTTGATGTTGGCTCACCGCCGGAGCCCTCATCAAAGCGGGGGATCTGACCTTGGACGTATTATTGCGTCCGAGGTCAGAAAGGGGTTAAGGAGCGGCTGCTGGAGACCGGGGGACCTCAATGGAGCCTCCTCCACTTTCTCCAGACCTGAATCCCATAGAAAACCTATGGGATCATCTGAGTCGCTGTGTAGAGGCTCGTAAGTCTGCACCCAGAACCTCAATAACTGAGGGCTGCCCTTCACGAAGAGTGGCATGCCTCAGTAGACAATAACTCCACTTGTGAACAGCAGGAGACGCCGTTGTCAGCTGTATTTGAGGCCACATGACAAGTTACTGAGACACTGACATTTTGTGTTGGGGTCGGGGTGGGTATACCCCCACTGTTGGCTTTTGTGTCAATAAATTGTCTGAGATGAGGAAATCAGCATTGCTGCTTCTATTTAAATGCCCGACATTCATGGTAAAATATCACTGTAGTGGGAACTTTTTAAGTTTTCCATAAATTTCACATGAAAGCCAAATATCTAACTTTTTTGTGAGAAGTGTATTTGTTTCAACACAAAAATTAGGTTTTTAATGGTAAAACTTTTTTCCCTTTTGTGTGCATTTTTCACATTTTTCAAATTTTATTCACAGACCAAAAGGCCACTGCTTTGCTGCAAATTGCCATCTGAACCCTAGAATCAAACCCTCAAGGTGGAGGGGATGTTGTGAAAGAAGGAGCCCCCTTCTTCTCTGAACCA
Organism: Oophaga sylvatica; assembly: GCA_033576555.1. NCBI lineage: Eukaryota > Metazoa > Chordata > Amphibia > Anura > Dendrobatidae > Oophaga > Oophaga sylvatica. The sequence continues at coordinate 507,743,255 of JARQOD010000004.1, forward strand.
TTTAAATGATGTGGCGATATTGATCGCAGCATCTGTCCGGTTAAATAATCAGGATCAGTGACGACACGGCTGTTGCAGTCAGTTTTAAACCGAGCCCCCAATGTAATCGCACTGGATATAGTTCCCGCGCCCACCGGGTCACCAGTACTTCCATTTACAGAGAGACCTTCCTAGAGGGGACATTATGTACATTTCAGCCTCTGCTGCTAGTTGTGATATGGCCACGTCTATAGAAAGATAGAAAATGAGCAAATTACACGAAAATGACAATAAGTCCCGTTACCCCTAAAAGGTGTCTGGCCTCCACGGCCACAGGTTTTCCTGAGCTCATGCTCTCTGTAAACCAGCTGATGTCCAGGATATGCGGCAGCGTCTGATCGCCAGCAATCTGCATCACGGGATTCCCAGTCTTCCTTTCAATCCAGCCGAGGACGTCAGAGAATGAATTCTGTTCTGACACCACATGTGTCACCGCACCGCTGCCAGAAAACAAACATACCGGCATCATACACCGCAATTACCGGGGCAGAAGCAGAACGGCACCAATGGTTTCTGGAGTACCTCCCTTTAAAAGGACTTTTTCCATACACCTGTATTAGTAGATATGCCCGCTACCTTACACAGGACCCATCTCCTTGACAGGTCTGTAAATACTTTCATACCCAAGAAAATGTCAATTTTGAGGCATATTTTCAAGAACTCTGCAGACCCAGGAAAGCCCATTCACCTGGTCAATAAGACATGTCCCTACATACTCTGACACTGGCCAATCCTCACCGACGAGGGAGGCGGCACCATCCATTTACATATGTATTCATACATTTCCAGGAGGAATAACAGAGGAAAAGATGCCCCGGCACTGTTATTTTATGGAGAATAAAAGCTGTACGAAGTGACCTGGAAGCTGCCAACAAAAAAAGTGACCCATCAGCTATGCTAAATGGGCAGCAGAGACGTTTTTCAGGCACATTCCCACACACAGTGGGTGGTCCGGAGAGAACAGTGAAGGGGCTGCAGAGCTGGGCAGGGAACAGCGGGTGGTCCTAGACAATGTATTGCTGCTGTACTGCAGTTCCCCTGCACAGCACGATGGCCAGTGAACTACTGCTCAGCAAAAAAAAATGAAGTGGCATCTTCATTCCCAGGACTGGTATAGACCTTCACATATGTCAAAAGGGTTGTTCTTGTTCGGCCTTAGGCTACAAGTCTGCAGTTATTTTGTGACTGCAGACTTGTGAATCCTCACATCGCTCACATTGATTCTTCGGTGCCGGAAGCGTAACTGCAAGTGCATGATTTGCATACGTGCGGTCAAGTGCCGACTGGACATGCGCAGCCTCGCTCAATGCAAGTGTATGGAGCAAGACCGGACACAGTCTAGTTGGAATGTGGCCCCGGAAGCATACAAATTGCACACTTGCAGTCACATAACCGCCTACTTCCGGAAATTCCTCACAGTGAATTCAGTATGAGGATTCACAAGTCTTCAGTCACAAAGTGACTACAGTCTTGTTCCTTAAGGCCAGACAACCCCTTTAAGGAGGAAGGACCTGCCTGCAGCGGTATCTCTTATCCAGGTCTTGGATCTTCTAATCACGCGTATCGGGGTGTGGCTGACACCCTTCACCCAATTCTGATTATGAGACGGCACCATTATGCAGGCTGTCAGTCACATGCAAGGAGGCGTAATTAGAAGGTCAGAGTTAGGACTAGTCCAAGGGAAGAGACGCCCTGCTGCACTAGTCCGACCGGCCTTATTAATATATGTGATGCTGCAGGATAAAATGAACATGCTTCAAAGATTGCAGCAACAGTAATCCACATGACATCTTATCAGATAAGCAGTGGGGGACAATCAGGGGTACTAAGAGATTGCCTTCAAAAATCCATCTTGTGGACTGTAGCCATAAGAGTGGACTGGGGATGCTGTCTGGTGAGAAGCGTCGATAGGTGCCCAACAGCCAAAGATGTTAGTAATAGAAAAACGCACCCATCTAAATAACCCCATTATATACCGTGCCATGCTAAAACCGGGTTTGTGCATTTTACCTGTATTCATGTGCCACACCGAATCCTTTCCTTTGTGCCAGTGATGTGAGGAAGCCCCTTCGAGCAGCCCCATTCTACGCTCAACCAAGAATATCCAGACATCAGGAAATATGACTGGTGGCGCTACTGGATCCGTGGGGGCCGCAGCTTCTTTCTTCCGCTTTTTAAGTGGGAATGGGAACATCACGGAGCCTGAGCAAGAAACAGACGACAAGGGTCTGATGTCATCATAACTGGTTCACCTGTCTGTATACAGCACCAGAAGGGTCCCTATACAGCACCAGAAGGGACCCTATACTGCATCAGAGGGGTCCCTATACCGTACCAGAGGGGACCCTATACCGCACCAGAGGGGTCCCTATACGCACCAGAGGGGACCCTATACTGCACAAAGGGGAGCCTATACTGCACAACAGGGGAGCCTACACTGCACAAGAGGGGACCCTATACTGCACCAGAGGAGACCCTATACTGCACCAGAGGGGTCCCTATACTGCACCAGGGGGGACCCTATACTGCACCAGAGGGGACCCTATACTGCACCAGAGTGGTCACTATACTGCACCAGAGTGGTCCCTATACTGCACCAGAGGGGACCCTATACTGCACCAGAGGGGACCCTATACTGCACCAGAGTGGTCACTATACTGCACCAGAGTGGTCACTATACTGCACCAGAGTGGTCCCTATACTGCACCAGAGGGGACCCTATACTGCACCAGAGGGGTCCCTATACACATGATGGGAGCGGTAACTGTAAAGCTGCAAAGATCAGTCATACATACGTATGGAGAGGTTCCCAGAGCAGTGATCATGGGGCAGACATATCTGCAGAGTTCTCAGCCGCTCCCCAGCATGATAACAGGAAACAATAAGACTATTCAGCTGCAGAACGGAAAAGATAAGATTATTGCTGCCTGTACTTATTAAAAAGATTTTTCATGCACAAAAAAAAAAATATTGATCTGACTGTCCTTGTAATGAGTCCTCACACCCGTATGTTACTGTGTACTCCCCCTTTTAGCTCCCCTTCAGCATTGTTATGATCGGTTATTCTTTGTATCCTGAACTTCCCGCCAGCTATCACTCCGTACCTACTGACTACCTTTCCCAGAAGGCAGCGTGCTCAGGTTTCTCTGCCAAAGTTGCATCTGTTCCGCAGCCCACACGCTCTCGCCTTCAGTGCCTGCCCATTCCACTTACAAAGAACCATCCTGAGACTCCTATACAGTCTCAAGATGGATAAATCGCTGCACATAGTTTCTCCCTCTGGACACTCCTACTATGCATTGCCTTGAGGCTCTCCTGCAGTGAATGTTACAGGAAACACTGGCATCACAGTGTACTGCAGGGGAGAAATGGGTCATACAATGTAGTTATTGACTATAATGTAACCTAGCAGCACTTTGGACCACCCAGCACTATCCACTCCGGCCACTAGTTGACAAGCTTTCTATTTTCCATGGAGCCTGCACTGCCTCTATGGGTTCTGCTCACCCTGCCTCCAAACTGTCCGGGGATCACTGGCCTTACCCCATTACATCACCATTAAGTGCACACTGCTGAGAGCCCCGGGCCTCCTACAGGCACAGAGCCCCGGGCCTCCCGCAGGCACAGAGCCCCGGGCCTCCCGCAGGCACAGAGCACCGGGCCTCCCGCAGGCACAGAGCACCGGGCCTCCCGCAGGCACAGAGCACCGGGCCTCCCGCAGGCACAGAGCACCGGGCCTCCCGCAGGCACAGAGCCCCGCCTCCCGCAGGCACAGAGCCCCGCCTCCTGCAGGCACAGAGCACCGCCTCCTGCAGGCACAGAGCCCCGCCTCCCGCAGGTACAGAGCCCCAGCCTCCTGCAGGTACAGAGCCCCGCCTGTGTTTTTATTCAGGAGAGCGGAGTAAATCTGGAAACACACATTAAATAGCAGTTGGACAAACGTTACATATGGGCACTTGGTTCGCCGACTAATTGTGTTTTCAACAGGGAGAGAGGAGAAAAACGCTGCCAGACATCTAGAAGCTGCTCACCTTCCCTTAAAACAAAAAGATTGAGCATTGAAGTTCCAGCTGCCCCATCGTTCAGCCTTAAAGGGGTTTTCTGATCATGAATTCCAAATCTTTAGGGGGGTGGGGGGGGGTCTCGCACCTGGCACCCCAACCCTCACCCCGTTCAGATGTTATTTGCTCCTAATTTTCTTCTGAATATGGGCTATTCTGCAGGATCCAGCAGCGGCAACTACAGACTGAATGCAGCTCCTATCAGTGTGAACATCCAGCATCAGCTGATTGGTGGGGGTAACGTACCCCCACTAGTCCTTAGGATAGGCCATCAATATATTGAGTCCGGGCAACACCCTTTAAATTGCTGAAAGGCTCCTCTGGCGGTAACTTCTTTCCTGAGAAAAGGATCGATTGTTCAAGCGCGTGTGGAGCATTTAAGGGGACGGCACTGTGGTGCTGGAAGGGGGGCAAATTGTGTAAGGGAACGTACTGTCGGGGCATCTTTGTGGCGCTATGCTGTATGAGGCTGAACCGCAACACATCTCTTATGCAACAATGACTGTGCCTGACCCCTGCAAAATAATTGTGAGGGGTTTTGGGCTTTTTGAGGCGGTGGGGGACTTTTTGGAAGTTTGCTATAGGACCCCTTCATTTATATGTTTGCCCCTCTATGAATTCCTAAATAACTTGATTCTTACAGGATCCCTAAAATAACCATTGATGATAATGACACAAAGATCAATATATGCAACGTTGGCCTCCATTTGTGCTCCTATGTGGTGCACCTCTTATCAGATGGGGATGAGAACATTTGTTGTAGGGAAAACAGCAGGATTGTTTTATCCAGAGAATAGACCTATAGAACCAGCGTATGGATAAATTAAAACTTAATGTTTATTCGTCATAAATACCATAAAAAGACACACAAAGTGTACCCAAATCCACAAAAAACCTATCCCAGGTAGTGAAAAACACATAATATTCTAAAAACAATGACATATAATGGTCCGCTGTATAATCAGCATATCATAGACCCCATATGAGATAAGTTAACAATGCACACTTAAATAGATATAATTCCTTTTACTTTCAGCAAATAAATCTATACAGCCTTGTGTGTGTTTCATATAGAGGTCAATCAGCTCAGACCTAAATGTAGCAGCATTGAACGAGGTAGCAAATAAGACCTATGTCAAATACTCTCAGAAAACAAAATAGCCTGTGGAATAATATCAACACAAATATTCACTAATGCACTCGCTGAGAGTAAAAGGAATTCTATTTAAGTGTGCATTGTTAACATATCTCATATGGGCTCTATGATATGTTAATTATACAGCGGACCATTATATGTCATTGTTTTTAGAATATTGTGTTTTTCACTACCTGGGATAGGTTTTTTATGGATTTGGGTACACTTTGTGTGTCTTTTTATGGTATTTATGACAAATAAAGATTAACAACATTTGTTGAACCCATGGAAAATCTGCATAATTTAAAGGAAATCTGTCACCAGGCTTTTGCTATGTAATCTGAGAGAAGGCACCAGAATGTAGGAGCAGAGACCCGGATTACAGCGATGTGTCACTTACTGGACTGCATTTTTCTGCTCCAATACAATCAGTGTTTTATCTGCAGAAAATTATCACTACACGACAACTGTCCTCGTCCCTCCTAGTCCAACCTCTGCCCCCAGCACGGATCAGCAGCTGTCACTATACAGAGGACTTGGAGAGCTTTGGTGTGAGCGGGGGTATACACAGCTCAACAAATCGGCAGCAGAGAAACCTATCACTCCATTTTAACTGCTGCACCCATTAAACTACGTGACATCGCTGGAATCAGGGTCTCTGTCCCTACATCATGCTGCAGTCAGATTACATAACAAAGCCTGCTTACAGATTCCCTTTAAGCTTTGCATGTGTCATTATACTCAGTGACCCTGCTGGGGAGCCCACCTGAGTACTCTGCACACCGAGCTATCTGTTGGTCTGACTTACATGTCGCACGTTATTCTGAGAGATTCATCTCGCTTCCGTCTCCAACCGCAGATCACAATCTCCTGATTAGATAAAAAAATGGAACTAAAGTTACAACATGGAAATGAGCAGCAGCGGGTGCAGACCTTGTGCAATGTCATCTCCTGCCGCCGGCGTCCATGGTGCGAGCCCCGGCCACCTAACACTTGGCGGTGCAGATGGGCACTACCTGGCACAGAGGATGCGGATGGGCACTACTTGGCCCCAAGCCGGGACACAGAGGATGCGGATGGGCAGTACCTGGCACCCCCAGCCGGGGCACAGAGGATGCGGATGGGCAGTACCTGGCACCCCCAGCCGGGGCACAGAGGATGCGGATGGGCAGTACCTGGCACCCCCAGCCGGGGCACAGAGGATGCGGATGGGCAGTACCTGGCACCCCCAGCCGGGGCACAGAGGATGCGGATGGGCAGTACCTGGCACCCCAGCCGGGGCACAGAGGATGCGGATGGGCAGTACCTGGCACCCCAGCCGGGGCACAGAGGATGCGGATGGGCAGTACCTGGCGTCCCCAGCCGGGGCACAGAGGATGCGGATGGGCAGTACCTGGCACCCCCAGCCGGGGCACAGAGGCAGCGGATGGGCAGTACCTGGCACCCCCAGCCGGGGCACAGAGGCAGCGGATGGGCAGTACCTGGCACCCCCAGCCGGGGCACAGAGGATGCGGATGGGCAGTACCTGGCACCCCAGCCGGGGCACAGAGGATGCGGATGGGCAGTACGTGGCACCCCCAGCCGGGGCACAGAGGATGCGGATGGGCAGTACCTGGCACCCCCAGCCGGGGCACAGAGGATGCGGATGGGCAGTACCTGGCACCCCCAGCCGGGGCACAGAGGATGCGGATGGGCAGTACCTGGCGTCCCCAGCCGGGGCACAGAGGATGCGGATGGGCAGTACCTGGCACCCCCAGCCGGGGCACAGAGGCAGTGGATGGGCAGTACCTGGCACCCCCAGCCGGGGCACAGAGGCAGCGGATGGGCAGTACCTGGCACCCCCAGCCGGGGCACAGAGGATGCGGATGGGCAGTACCTGGCACCCCAGCCGGGGCACAGAGGATGCGGATGGGCAGTACCTGGCACCCCCAGCCGGGGCACAGAGGATGCGGATGGGCAGTACCTGGCACCCCAAGCCGGGGCACAGAGGATGCGGATGGGCAGTACCTAGCACCCCAGCCGGGGCACAGAGGATGCGGATGGGCAGTACCTGGCGTCCCCAGCCGGGGCACAGAGGCAGGGATGGGCAGTACCTGGCACCCCCAGCCGGGGCACAGAGGCAGGGATGGGCAGTACCTGGCACCCCCAGCCGGGGCACAGAGGATGCGGATGGCAGTACCGGCACCAGCGGGGCACAGAGATGGATGGGCAGACTGGCACCCCCAGCCGGGGCACAGAGGATGCGGATGGGCAGTACCTGGCACCCCCAGCCGGGGCACAGAGGATGCGGATGGCCACAAAAGATAGTCCCACGGTGCCGTCAAGTTTTGAGCTTTTAACTGACAAAATTAAATGCAAAATGGCAGCAGGAGAAAAACACAACTCACCAGCTCCATCTGAATATTCACATACAAAATACAAAACACGAAAAAAAACAAGTAAATGATAAACTCCACAGAGGAACTGTACTATAAATAATGCACAACAATATTACACAATGTGAACAGGCCTCTAATCCAAAGCAGGTGCCCCCAGCAAGCACACACCTGTACACCCCCAGCCCAGTCACCACTAACCCCAGCAAGGGGGGCTGAGCCACTCCAGCCCGTCACCCCCGTGCCCTGCTGCGCCCCCATACCCATGCACCTTCCCTCCAAACTTGGCCTCCTGGCCTCTCACCCACAGCGCAGCCTCACAGACTTCCGCTTCTGGGACCACGCCCCTATGCAAATTAACCTGAATACGCAAACGAAGACGACTCCTCCCCTTTATTTAAATACCCCCAGTAGCGCATTTATTAGAGCGAGACGTCAATCAAAATAAGCCACGCCCACTAAGCAGCTCGCGCAGGTCCAGAGGTCACACAGCGTTCTGCCACCTGCAGCGCCGGTGCTCCCCCAGCACTCAGCGCTAATGACAGGCGCTGGGAGGGCGGGGTCTGCGCGGCGGCTGCTGGCGCACACTGTCAGTCCTGTGCCGGCCATGTATTCCAATCCGGGCTGAGCCCCGCGTCTCTCCGTTATCCGCCCGCTGCTTCCTCTTCATCAGAAATGCAAATATACCAAATAATGGGAACAAGAGTCATTGTAGAGAGGAGCAGCGGGGACAGACGGCGCGGGGACGGGAGCAGCTACACACAGGTATTACTGCACTGATAAAATATACAGCGGGAAGGAGCAGCTACACAGGTATATACTGCACTGATATATATACAGCGGGGAGGGAGCAGCTACACAGGTATATACTGCACTGATATATATATATATTATATATTATATATATACGCGGGGAGGGAGCAGCTACACAGGTATATACTGCACTGATATATATACAGCGGGGAGGAGCAGCTACACAGGTATATACTGCACTGATATAGATAGTACAGCGGGGAGGGAGCAGCTACACACAGGTATATATACTGCACTGATAGATAGTATATACAGCGGGGAAGGAGCAGCTACACAGGTATATACTGCACTGATATATATATCAGCGGGGAGGAGCAGTACACAGGTATATACTGCACTGATATATATACAGCGGGGAGGGAGCAGCTACACACAGGTATATATACTGCACTGATAGATAGATAGATAGATACAGCGGGGAGGGAGCAGCTACACAGGTATATATACTGCACTGATATATATACAGCGGGGAGGGAGCAGCTACACAGGTATATACTGCACTGATATATATACAGCGGGGAGGGAGCAGCTACACACAGGTTATATACTGCACTGATAGATAGATAGATAGATAGATACAGCGGGGAGGGAGCAGCTACACAGGTATATTACTGCACTGTAGATAGATAGATAGATACAGCGGGGAGGGAGCAGCTACACAGGTATATATACTGCACTGATATATATACAGCGGGGAGGGAGCAGCTACACAGGTATATACTGCACTGATAGATAGATATATACAGCGGGGAAGGAGCAGCTACACAGGTATATACTGCACTGATATATATAACAGCGGGGAGGAGCAGCTACACAGGTATATACTGCATGATTATATATACAGCGGGGAGGGAGCAGCTACACACAGGTATATATACTGCACTGATAGATAGATAGATATATATGATACAGCGGGGAGGGAGCAGCTACACAGGTATATACTGCACTGATATATATTACAGCGGGGAGGGAGCAGCTACACAAGGTATATACTGCACTGATATATATTATATTATACAGCGGGGAGGGAGCAGCTACACAGGTATATACTGCACTGATATATATATATATATATATATATATAACAGCGGGGAGGGAGCAGCTACACACAGGTATATACTGCACTGATATATATATATATATATACAGCGGGGAGGGAGCAGCTACACACAGGTATATACTGCACTGATAGATATACAGCGGGGAGGGAGCAGCTACACACAGGTATATACTGCACTGATAGATATACAGCGGGGAGGGAGCAGCTACACACAGGTATATACTGCACTGATATATATACAGCGGGGAGGGAGCAGCTACACACAGGTATATACTGCACTGATATATATACAGCGGGGAGGGAGCAGCTACACAGGTATATACTGCACTGATAGATATATATATACAGCGGGGAGGGAGCAGCTACACAGGTATATACTGCACTGATAGATATACAGCGGGGAGGGAGCAGCTACACAGGTATATACTGCACTGATAGATAGATATATATACAGCGGGGAGGGAGCAGCTACACAGGTATATATACTGCACTGATAGATATACAGCGGGGAGGGAGCAGCTACACAGGTATATACTGCACTGATAGATATACAGCGGGGAGGGAGCAGCTACACAGGTATATACTGCACTGATAGATATACAGCGGGGAGGGAGCAGCTACACAGGTATATACTGCACTGATAGATATATATATACAGCGGGGAGGGAGCAGCTACACAGGTATATACTGCACTGATAGATATACAGCGGGGAGGGAGCAGCTACACACAGGTATATACTGCACTGATATATATATATATATATATATATACATACAGCGGAGAGGGAGCAGGTACATACAGGTATATACTGACTTATATATATTTATTACTAATATATATATATATATATATTATACATACTGCACTGATTATTATAGATTTTTATAGCGCCATTTATTCCATGGCGCTTTACATGAGAAAAGGGGCAAATATAGACAAGTACAATAAACGTGAGCAATACAAGGCACACACAAGTACAGAAGGAGAGAGGACCCTGCCCGCGAGGACTCACAGTCTACATGGGATGGGTGAGGATACACTAGGAGAGGGTAGAACTGGTCGTGCGGTGGTTCAGTAAACTGAGGCTCACTGCAGGTTGTAGGCTTGTCGGAAGAGGTGGGTCTTCAGGTTCTTTTTGAAGGTTTCCATGGTAGGCGCGAATCTGATGTGTTGGTGTAGAGAGTTCCAGAGTATGGGGGAAGCACTGGAGAAATCTATGCGGTTGTGGGAAGAAGAGATAAGAGGAGAGTAGAGGACGAGATCTTGAGAGGATCGAAGGTTGCGTGTGGGTATGTATCGGGAGACGAGGTCACAGATGTATGGAGGAGACAGGTTGTGGATGGCTTTGTATGTCATAGTTAGGGTTTTGAACTGGAGCCTCTGGACGATAGGAAGCCAATGAAGGGCTTGACAGAGGGGAGAGGCTGGGGAATAGTGGGGAGACAGGTGGGTTAGTCGGGCAGCAGAGTGCAGGATGGATTGGAGTGATGCCAGGGTGCTGGAGGGGAGGCCAGAGAGTAGGAGGTTTGCAGTAGTCGAGGCGGGAGATGATGAGGGCATGGACTAGGGTTTTTGTAGTTTCATGGTCAAGGAATGCACGGATCCGGGAAATATTTTTGAGTTTGAGACGGCAGGAGGAGGCAAGGGTTTGGACATGTGGCTTGAAAGAGAGGGCAGAGTCAAGGATCACCCCGAGGCATCGAGCATGCGGGACTGGGGAAAGTGAGCAGCCATTGACATTGATGGATAGGTCTGGTGGGGGGGTAGAGTGGGATGGGGGAAAGATGATGAATTCTGCTTTGTCCATGTTCAGTTTTAGAAAGCGAGCAGAGAAAAAAGCGGAAATAGTAGACAGACATTGTGGGAATTTGGTCAGTAAGGAGGTGAGGTCAGGTCCAGATAGGTAGATCTGCGTTTCATCGGCATAGAGATGATACTGCACACCATGGGATTCTATGAGCTGTCCCAGGCTGAGGGTGTAGATGGAGAAGAGTAGGGGTCCTAGAACTGAGCCTTGAGGAACACTGACGGGGCGAGGTGAGGAGGTACTGTGGGAGAGGAAGACACCGAATGTTCGGTTTGTTAGATATGATGAGATCCAGGATAGGGCCAAGCCTGTGATGCCAAGATGAGGAGAATCTGTAGCAGGAGGGAATGGTCCACAGTGTCGAAGGCAGAAGACAGGTCCAGGAGAAGGAGGACAGAGTAGTGCCGCTTGCTCTTGGCGGTTAGTAGGTCGTTGGTGACTTTAGTTAGGGCAGTTTCAGTTGAGTGATGCAGTCGGAAGACTGATTGTAAGTGGTCAAAGAGGGAGCAGGAGGAGAGGTGGGAGGACAGTTCAAGATGGACATGCTGTTCCAGTAGTTTTGAGGCATAAGGGAGAAGAGATATCGGGCGATAGCCAGACACAGAGGATGGGTCAAGGGAGGTCTTTTTGAGAATGGGTGTGATTGAGGCATGTTTGAAGGATGAAGGGAAGACACCATTTGTTAGTGAGAGGTTGAAGAGGTGTGTTAGAGTATGGGTGAAGACTGTGGCAAGGCTAGGGATGAGGTGGGATGGGAGCGGGTCAAGCATGCAAGTGGTGAGGTGTGATCTTGATAGGAGGGTGGAGAGCTGATCTTCTGTCATGGTGGAGAAGTTGGTTTTGGAGGAACAGGGCTGAGCAGCTAAGAGGGGCAATGAGGGCTGTGGGCCAAAGCTTTCTCTGATCGTATCAATCTTCTGCTTAAAGAAAGAGGCAAAGTCTTCAGCAGAAATGAGAGGAGAAGGAGGAGGTGCTGGGGATGGAGTAGAGAATTGAAAGTGTTGAAGAGCTGTTTAGGGTTGTGAGAGAGGGAGGATATGAGAGATGAGAAGTAAGTTTGTTTTGCAGCAGTGAGTGTGGACTTGAAGCTGGTGAGGGACTACTTGTATGCGGTTAAGTGTTCGGCAGAGCGGGATTTTTTCCATCTCCGCTCAGCAACCCTGGAAGCCCGTCTCAGTTCTTTGGTGAGGCTGGTCAGCCAGGGCTGCCTGTTTATTGTACAAGTTTTGCTATGTGTGAGGGGCGGCCGAATCAAGTGCTGCTGTTATTGTAGTGTTATAAAAGGTGGCAGCAGAATCTGTGTCATGAAGTGAAGATATGTCTGTAAGAGGGAGGAGGGACTCAGAGAGCAATGGTAAATTGAGGTGTTTGAGATTTCTGCGGTGGTGAGTGAGTTTGTGGAGTGGGGGTTGTGCACTGGAAGAGGAGAGAGAAGAGAACGTCAGTAGGTTGTGGTCAAACAGGGGAAGGGGTGAGTTAGCGAGATTAGTAAGGGAGCAGAGGCGGGTGAAGATAAGGTCCAGTGTGTGACCATCTTTGTAAGTAGCCGCAGAGGACCATTGAGTGAGGCCAAAGGAGATTAGAGGCAGCTGGGATGGAAGCGTCAATGGGGATGTTGAAGTCACCCATGATGATAGTGGGGATGTCAGCAGAGAGGAAATGGAGTAGCCAGGTGGTGAAGTGGTCGAGAAAGGTGGAGATGGCTAGTTCTGGGGGGCGGTAGATGACAGTCAGTTGGAGGGGGAGTAGATGCGGACGGAGTGCACCTCAAACGAGGGAATAGTAGCGGAGGGGGGTAGTGGAATTGGGGTAAAGGAGCAGATATCAGACAGGAGCAAACCAACTCCTCCACCACGTTTGTTGCTGGGGCAGGGGGAGTGGTGTGTGTGTGTGTGTATATATATATTATATATATACACATACATATAGACGGTGGGGACGGGAGCAGGTATATACAGGTATATCTATATACAGCACTAATATTTTATATATATATATATATATATATATATATACACAGGGGTTGGACAAAACAATGGAAACACCTGGAAACACTAACAAAAGTTAGTTTAATATGGTGTAGGTCCACCTTTTGCGTCGATTACAGCCTCAATTCTCCGAGGTATGGATTCATACAAGGTGTGAATTGTTTACAAAGGAATTTTAGCCATTCTTCAGTGAAAACACCCTTAGTTCTTTGAGCGATGATGGCGGCAGAAATCGACGTCTAACTTGAATCTCTAAAATCGACCAAAAATGCTTAATAATGTTGAGGTCTGGGGATTGTGGGGGCCAGATGAGATGCTCAACTTCATTAGAATGTTCCTCGTGCCATGCTTTAACGATTCTAGCTGTATGAATTGGTGCATTATCATCCTGAAAGATGGCTTTCCCCTCCGGGAACAGTGCTTGAACCATAGGATGCACTTGGTCGCCCAAAATGCTTAAATAATTGCGGCTGTTAATTCTTCCATGAAGGGATATCATTGGCCCGGCGGATCTCCACGAAATAGCACCCCAGATCATCACAGAACCTCCGCCATGTTTTACGGTTGGGAGAAGGCAGTCTGGATGGAATGCTTCTTTCGGCTGTCTCCAAACGTACACGCGGCCGGAGGTCGGAAATAGGGTAAATGATGATTCGTCTGAGAATATCACATGTTTCCACTGCTCGAGGGACCAATTCTGGAGGTTTCTTCACCACTCTAAACGCTTGAAAACATTTGTCATTGAGAGCAGCGGTTTTCGAATTGCAGCTCTTCCGTGGAATCCAGATTTGTTCAGCTCCCGACGAACAGTTTTTGTGGAAACTGGGTTCTGTAGGTGTTCATTGAGCTCAGCAGTGATTTTCGGAGCCGTGGTCTTGCGATCCTCTCTCACAATTCGCTTTAGAGTCCGACGGTCTCTCTGTCAACTTCGACTTTCGGGCCGGTCCTGTGCTTTACTGCGGACGTTTTTCCTTCTCTTTCAAACGCAGTCATTATTTTGG
>JARQOD010000004.1:507757634-507805701 GCA_033576555.1 Oophaga sylvatica
TTTTTTTTTTTTAAAAAATTTGTTGAACCCTGGAAAAATCTGCTTTAATTTAAGGAAATCTGTCACCAGGCTTTTGCTATGTAATCTGAGAGAAGGCCCCAGAATGTAGGAGCAGAGACCCGGATTACAGCGATGTGTCACTTACTGGACTGCATTTTTCTGCCCCAATACAATCAGTGTTTTATCTGCAGAAAAATTATCACTACACGACAACTGTCCTCGTCCCTCCTAGCCCAAACCCTCTGCCCCCAGCAGGGATCAGCAGCTGTCACTATACAGAGGACTTGGAGAGCTTGGTTTGTGAGCGGGGGTATACACAGCTCAACAAATCGGCAGCAGAGAAACCTATCACTCATTTTAACTGCTGCACCATTAAACTACGTGACATCGCTGGAATCAGGGTCTCTGTCCCTACATCATGCTGCGTCGATTACATAACAAAGCCTGCTTACAGATTCCCTTTAAGCTTTGCATGTGTATTATACTCAGTGCCCCTGCGGGGGAGCCCACCTGAGTACTCTGCACACCGAGCTATCTGTTGGTCTGACTTACTTTGTCGCACTTTTATTCTGAGAGATTCATCTCGCTTCCGTCTCCAACCGCAGATCACAATCCTGATTAGATAAAAAAATGGAACTAAAGTTACAACATGGAAATGAGCAGCAGCGGGTGCAGACCTTGTGCAATGTCATCTCCTGCCGCCGGCGTCCATGGTGCGAGCCCGGCCCCCTAACACTTGGCGGTGCAGATGGGCACTACCTGGCACGAGGATGCGGATGGGCACTACTTGGCCCCCCAAACCGGGACCAGAGGATCGGATGGGCAGTACCTGGCACCCAGCCGGGGCACAGAGGATGCGGATGGGCAGTACCTGGCACCCCCAGCCGGGGCACAGAGGATGCGGATGGGCAGTACCTGACACCCCCAGCCGGGGCACAGAGGATGCGGATGGGCAGTACCTGGCACCCCAGCCGGGGCACAGAGGATGCGGATGGGCAGTACCTGGCACCCCCAGCCGGGGCACAGAGGATGCGGATGGGCAGTACCTGGCACCCCCAGCCGGGGCACAGAGGATGCGGATGGGCAGTACCTGGCGTCCCCAGCCGGGGCACAGAGGATGCGGATGGGCAGTACCTGGCACCCCCAGCCGGGGCACAGAGGCAGCGGATGGGCAGTACCTGGCACCCCCAGCCGGGGCACAGAGGCAGCGGATGGGCAGTACCTGGCACCCCAGCCGGGGCACAGAGGATGCGGATGGGCAGTACCTGGCACCCCCAGCCGGGGCACAGAGGATGCGGATGGGCAGTACGTGGCACCCCCAGCCGGGGCACAGAGGATGCGGATGGGCAGTACCTGGCACCCCAGCCGGGGCACAGAGGATGCGGATGGGCAGTACCTGGCACCCCCAGCCGGGGCACAGAGGATGCGGATGGGCAGTACCTGGCGTCCCCAGCCGGGGCACAGAGGATGCGGATGGGCAGTACCTGGCACCCCAGCCGGGGCACAGAGGCAGTGGATGGGCAGTACCTGGCACCCCCAGCCGGGGCACAGAGGCAGCGGATGGGCAGTACCTGGCACCCCCAGCCGGGGCACAGAGGATGCGGATGGGCAGTACCTGGCACCCCCAGCCGGGGCACAGAGGATGCGGATGGGCAGTACCTGGCACCCCCAGCCGGGGCACAGAGGATGCGGATGGGCAGTACCTGGCACCCCAAGCCGGGGCACAGAGGATGCGGATGGGCAGTACCTAGCACCCCCAGCCGGGCACAGAGGATGCGGATGGGCAGTACCTGGCGTCCCCAGCCGGGGCACAGAGGATGCGGATGGGCAGTACCTGGCACCCCCAGCCGGGGCACAGAGGCAGTGGATGGGCAGTACCTGGCACCCCCAGCCGGGGCACAGAGGCAGCGGATGGGCAGTACCTGGCACCCCCAGCCGGGGCACAGAGGATGCGGATGGGCAGTACCTGGCACCCCCAGCCGGGGCACAGAGGATGCGGATGGCCACAAAAGATAGTCCCACGGTGCCGTCAAGTTTTGAGCTTTTAACTGACAAAATTAAATGCAAAATGGCAGCAGGAGAAAAACACAACTCACCAGCTCCATCTGAATATTCACATACAAAATACAAAACACGAAAAAAAAACAAGTAAATGATAAACTCCACAGAGGAACTGTACTATAAATAATGCACAACAATATTACACAATGTGAACAGGCCTCTAATCCAAAGCAGGTGCCCCCAGCAAGCACACACCTGTACACCCCCAGCCCAGTCACCACTAACCCCAGCAAGGGGGGCTGAGCCACTCCAGCCCGTCACCCCCGTGCCCTGCTGCGCCCCCATACCCATGCACCTTCCCTCCAAACTTGGCCTCCTGGCCTCTCACCCACAGCGCAGCCTCACAGACTTCCGCTTCTGGGACCACGCCCCTATGCAAATTAACCTGAATACGCAAACGAAGACGACTCCTCCCCTTTATTTAAATACCCCCAGTAGCGCATTTATTAGAGCGAGACGTCAATCAAAATAAGCCACGCCCACTAAGCAGCTCGCGCAGGTCCAGAGGTCACACAGCGTTCTGCCACCTGCAGCGCTGGTGCTCCCCCAGCACTCAGCGCTAATGACAGGCGCTGGGAGGAGCGGGGTCTGCGCGGCGGCTGCTGGCCGCACACTGTCAGTCCTGTGCCGGCCATGTATTCCAATCCGGGCTGAGCCCCGCGTCTCTCCGTTATCCGCCCGCTGCTTCCTCTTCATCAGAAATGCAAATATACCCAAATAATGGGAACAAGAGTCATTGTAGAGAGGAGCAGCGGGGACAGACGGCGCGGGGACGGGAGCAGCTACACACAGGTATATACTGCACTGATAGATAGATATATACAGCGGGGAAGGAGCAGCTACACAGGTATATACTGCACTGATATATATACAGCGGGGAGGGAGCAGCTACACAGGTATATACTGCACTGATATATATACAGCGGGGAGGGAGCAGCTACACAGGTATATACTGCACTGATATATATATATATATATATATATATATATATATATACACGCGGGGGAGCAGCGCTACACACAGGTATATATACTGCACTGATAGATAGATATATACAGCGGGGGGAGCAGCTACACAGGTATATACTGCACTGATATATATATATATATATATATATATATACAGCGGGGAGGGAGCAGCTACACACAGGTATATACTGCACTGATATATATATACAGCGGGGAGGGAGCAGCTACACAGGTATATACTGCACTGATATATATATATATATATATATACAGCGGGGAGGGAGCAGCTACACACAGGTATATACTGCACTGATATATATACAGCGGGGAGGGAGCAGCTACACACAGGTATATACTGCACTGATATATATACAGCGGGGAGGGAGCAGCTACACACAGGTATATATACTGCACTGATAGATAGATAGATACAGCGGGGAGGGAGCAGCTACACAGGTATATATACTGCACTGATAGATAGATAGATATATACAGCGGGGAAGGAGCAGCTACACAGGTATATACTGCACTGATATATATATATAATATATATACAGCGGGGAGGGAGCAGCTACACAGGTATATACTGCACTGATATATATATATATATATACAGCGGGGAGGGAGCAGCTACACAGGTATATACTGCACTGATATATATATATATATATATACAGCGGGGAGGGAGCAGCTACACACAGGTATATACTGCACTGATATATATACAGCGGGGAGGGAGCAGCTACACAGGTATATACTGCACTGATATATATATTATATATATATATATATACAGCGGGGAGGGAGCAGCTACACAGGTATATACTGCACTGATATATATATATATATATATATATACAGCGGGGAGGGAGCAGCTACACACAGGTATATACTGCACTGATAGATATACAGCGGGGAGGGAGCAGCTACACACAGGTATATACTGCACTGATAGATATACAGCGGGGAGGGAGCAGCTACACACAGGTATATACTGCACTGATATATATACAGCGGGGAGGGAGCAGCTACACACAGGTATATACTGCACTGATATATATACAGCGGGGAGGGAGCAGCTACACAGGTATATACTGCACTGATAGATATATATACAGCGGGGAGGGAGCAGCTACACAGGTATATACTGCACTGATATATATACAGCGGGGAGGGAGCAGCTACACAGGTATATACTGCACTGATAGATAGATATATATATACAGCGGGGAGGGAGCAGCTACACAGGTATATATACTGCACTGATAGATATACAGCGGGGAGGGAGCAGCTACACAGGTATATACTGCACTGATAGATATACAGCGGGGAGGGAGCAGCTACACAGGTATATACTGCACTGATAGATATACAGCGGGGAGGGAGCAGCTACACAGGTATATACTGCACTGATAGATATATATATACAGCGGGGAGGGAGCAGCTACACAGGTATATACTGCACTGATAGATATACAGCGGGGAGGGAGCAGCTACACACAGGTATATACTGCACTGATATATATATATATATATATATATATACATACAGCGGAGAGGGAGCAGGTACATACAGGTATATACTGCACTAATATATATATATATATACATACTGCACTGATTATTATAGATTTTTATAGCGCCATTTATTCCATGGCGCTTTACATGAGAAAAGGGGCAAATATAGACAAGTACAATAAACGTGAGCAATACAAGGCACACACAAGTACAGAAGGAGAGAGGACCCTGCCCGCGAGGACTCACAGTCTACATGGGATGGGTGAGGATACACTAGGAGAGGGTAGAACTGGTCGTGCGGTGGTTCAGTAAACTGAGGCTCACTGCAGGTTGTAGGCTTGTCGGAAGAGGTGGGTCTTCAGGTTCTTTTTGAAGGTTTCCATGGTAGGCGCGAATCTGATGTGTTGGTGTAGAGAGTTCCAGAGTATGGGGGAAGCACTGGAGAAATCTATGCGGTTGTGGGAAGAAGAGATAAGAGGAGAGTAGAGGACGAGATCTTGAGAGGATCGAAGGTTGCGTGTGGGTATGTATCGGGAGACGAGGTCACAGATGTATGGAGGAGACAGGTTGTGGATGGCTTTGTATGTCATAGTTAGGGTTTTGAACTGGAGCCTCTGGACGATAGGAAGCCAATGAAGGGCTTGACAGAGGGGAGAGGCTGGGAATAGTGGGGAGACAGGTGGGTTAGTCGGGCAGCAGAGTGCAGGATGGATTGGAGTGATGCCAGGGTGCTGGAGGGGAGGCCAGAGAGTAGGAGGTTGCAGTAGTCGAGGCGGGAGATGATGAGGGCATGGACTAGGGTTTTTGTAGTTTCATGGTCAAGGAATGCACGGATCCGGGAAATATTTTTGAGTTTGAGACGGCAGGAGGAGGCAAGGGTTTGGACATGTGGCTTGAAAGAGAGGGCAGAGTCAAGGATCACCCCGAGGCATCGAGCATGCGGGACTGGGGAAAGTGAGCAGCCATTGACATTGATGGATAGGTCTGGTGGGGGGGTAGAGTGGGATGGGGGAAAGATGATGAATTCTGCTTTGTCCATGTTCAGTTTTAGAAAGCGAGCAGAGAAAAAAGCGGAAATAGTAGACAGACATTGTGGGAATTTGGTCAGTAAGGAGGTGAGGTCAGGTCCAGATAGGTAGATCTGCGTTTCATCGGCATAGAGATGATACTGCACACCATGGGATTCTATGAGCTGTCCCAGGCTGAGGGTGTAGATGGAGAAGAGTAGGGGTCCTAGAACTGAGCCTTGAGGAACACTGACGGGGCGAGGTGAGGAGGTACTGTGGGAGAGGAAGACACCGAATGTTCGGTTTGTTAGATATGATGAGATCCAGGATAGGGCCAAGCCTGTGATGCCAAGAGATGAGAGAATCTGTAGCAGGAGGGAATGGTCCACAGTGTCGAAGGCAGAAGACAGGTCCAGGAGAAGGAGGACAGAGTAGTGCCGCTTGCTCTTGGCGGTTAGTAGGTCGTTGGTGACTTTAGTTAGGGCAGTTTCAGTTGAGTGATGCAGTCGGAAGACTGATTGTAAGTGGTCAAAGAGGGAGCAGGAGGAGAGGTGGGAGGACAGTTCAAGATGGACATGCTGTTCCAGTAGTTTTGAGGCATAAGGGAGAAGAGATATCGGGCGATAGCCAGACACAGAGGATGGGTCAAGGGAGGTCTTTTTGAGAATGGGTGTGATTGAGGCATGTTTGAAGGATGAAGGGAAGACACCATTTGTTAGTGAGAGGTTGAAGAGGTGTGTTAGAGTATGGGTGAAGACTGTGGCAAGGCTAGGGATGAGGTGGGATGGGAGCGGGTCAAGCATGCAAGTGGTGAGGTGTGATCTTGATAGGAGGGTGGAGAGCTGATCTTCTGTCATGGTGGAGAAGTTGGTTTTGGAGGAACAGGGCTGAGCAGCTAAGAGGGGCAATGAGGGCTGTGGGCCAAAGCTTTCTCTGATCGTATCAATCTTCTGCTTAAAGAAAGAGGCAAAGTCTTCAGCAGAAATGAGAGGAGAAGGAGGAGGTGCTGGGGATGGAGTAGAGAATTGAAAGTGTTGAAGAGCTGTTTAGGGTTGTGAGAGAGGGAGGATATGAGAGATGAGAAGTAAGTTTGTTTTGCAGCAGTGAGTGTGGACTTGAAGCTGGTGAGGGACTACTTGTATGCGGTTAAGTGTTCGGCAGAGCGGGATTTTTTCCATCTCCGCTCAGCAACCCTGGAAGCCCGTCTCAGTTCTTTGGTGAGGCTGGTCAGCCAGGGCTGCCTGTTTATTGTACAAGTTTTGCTATGTGTGAGGGGCGGCCGAATCAAGTGCTGCTGTTATTGTAGTGTTATAAAAGGTGGCAGCAGAATCTGTGTCATGAAGTGAAGATATGTCTGTAAGAGGGAGGAGGGACTCAGAGAGCAATGGTAAATTGAGGTGTTTGAGATTTCTGCGGTGGTGAGTGAGTTTGTGGAGTGGGGGTTGTGCACTGGAAGAGGAGAGAGAAGAGAACGTCAGTAGGTTGTGGTCAAACAGGGGAAGGGGTGAGTTAGCGAGATTAGTAAGGGAGCAGAGGCGGGTGAAGATAAGGTCCAGTGTGTGACCATCTTTGTAAGTAGCCGCAGAGGACCATTGAGTGAGGCCAAAGGAGATTAGAGGCAGCTGGGATGGAAGCGTCAATGGGGATGTTGAAGTCACCCATGATGATAGTGGGGATGTCAGCAGAGAGGAAATGGAGTAGCCAGGTGGTGAAGTGGTCGAGAAAGGTGGAGATGGCTAGTTCTGGGGGGCGGTAGATGACAGTCAGTTGGAGGGGGAGTAGATGCGGACGGAGTGCACCTCAAACGAGGGAATAGTAGCGGAGGGGGGTAGTGGAATTGGGGTAAAGGAGCAGATATCAGACAGGAGCAAACCAACTCCTCCACCACGTTTGTTGCTGGGGCAGGGGGAGTGGTGTGTGTGTGTGTGTGTATATATATTGTAGCGCTTCCCACGGCTGTGGGGCGTCGGGACATGGCATAGCTTGCCTAGCTAGCCAATGCTCCCACGCCGCCAGTCCACGACGACGTGAGGCATGGGTCCCAGATGGTAAGAGAATGTGGACCCACTGGACCACGGAGGGAGACCCGGGCCTGCCCGGACTAGGGAAGGGCAGCGACCGGGATCCGTGGCAGCTGAGCATGTGGGCAAGGTGGCGACCTGCAGGACTAGACAACACCGCACAACTTCAGGTAAGAAGAAACATAAAGTTTACTTAAAGAAACAAAGTACATAAACAGAACATAAGACCGGGCTCCCGATTCCGCACATCAGAGAAGGGTACACAACTCAGGATCACAGACGAGTGCTGGAGGACATCACGGGTAGATGCAGTCCAGGGTTATCTGGCACAGGCATACTTGGACGGCCTCTCTCTCAGGCCTTAGGCGTAGCACAGGCTCAGCAGGAGAACATCAGACACCGACCTCAGACAGACTTCAGACGATGGCGGGGTCATCACGGGTTGATGAAGTCCAGGATCATCTGGCACGGGCATACTAGTATGGCCTCACTCTCAGGCCTCGGGCGTAGCACAGGCTCAGCAGGAGAACATCAGACACCGGCCCAGGACGAACGTCAGACGATGGCGGGGTCATCACGGGTTGATGAAGTCCAGGGTCATCTGGCACGGGCATACTAGGACGGCCTCTCTCTCAGGCCTCAGGCGTAGCACAGGCTCAGCAGGAGAACATCAGACACCGACCCAGGACAGACGTCATCACAGGGTAGACCAAGGAGGAACCGGCAGGACAGGCAGGTTGTCACGGCAAGTGACCAAGGCAGTCTCTGGGACAGGCAGGTTGTCACAGCAAGTGACCAGGCAGTCTCTGGGACAGGCAGGTTGTCACGGCTAGTGACCAGGGCAATCTCTGGGACAGGCAGGTTGTCACGGCAAGTGACCAGGGCAGGCAGGTTGTCACGGCAAGTGACCAGGCAGGCAGGTTGTCACGGCAAGTGACCAGGCAGGCAGGTTGTCACGGCAAGTGACCAGGGCAGGCAGGTTGTCACGGCAAGTGACCAGGGCAGGCAGGTTGTCACGGCAAGTGACCAGGCAGTCTCTGGGACAGGCAGATTGTCACGGAAAGTGACCAGGGCAGTCTCTGGGACAGGCAGGTTGTCACGGCAAGTGACCAGGCAGTCTCTGGGACAGGCAGGTTGTCACGACAAGTGACCAGGCAGTCTCTGGGACAGGCAGGTTGTCACGGAAAGTGACCAGGCAGTCTCTAGACAGGCAGGTTGTCACGGTAAGTGACCAGGCAGTCTCTAGACAGGCAGGTATATACGACCTGATATGGTGGAGCCTCCAGGTAGGCTGCAGTCGGATGGCAGATGATCGCTCCCAGGTGAGCAGGCAAGAGCCGGGGATCTCTGCAGATGATGTCCGAACTTCCGGATGGAGCTGCAGTCGGATGGCAGATGATCGCTCCTAGGTGAGCAGGCAAGAGCCGGGGATCTCTGCAGATGACGTCCGAACCTCTGGAAGGAACTGCAGACGGATGGCAGACAGGCAAGCCGACAGGTAACAGGCAGGTAACTGGAATCAGGAGCTGATGGCTGAAACAGAGTTAGACTGCACAGGAACAACAGGGACACGGATTGGATCTCAGGGAGTCAGGAACACAGACAGGAACATGGATTGGATCTCAGGGAGTCAGGAACACGGACAGGAACATGGATTGGAACACAGGCCTCGGACTCCGGACATCTGGCACCGATCAGCAGGCTCCGGACATCTGGCAATGATCGGCAGGATCCGGACATCAGGCAGGAAGGATAGGATCCGGACATCTGGAAGTGGTCATCGGACATCAGGCCATGGTCATCAGGCATAGGATCCGGACATCTGGCAGCGACCTGAAAAGGAACCCCAGCGGTCTGGTGCAAGCCCCGCCAGGCTCAACGGGAGCTGGCCGGGGATTGCACAGAGGCTGAGCACAGAGTAACAGAAACTCAGCACACACCGGACTCCTTCTTCCAAGATGAACTCAGGTTATATAGCAAGGATTCACAGTCACTGGCACAGGGTTCTGGACACAGCAGGATTTCAGGAACATAACACAAAGGACACAGTTCAGACAGTCAGGTACAGGATGCGATCCAAGATCAGGGGTTCAGGTAATTAGACACAGCAGGAACAGGCCTGGATATACAGCCTCCAGGAACGGCGATCTGGGTAATCAGCCCCCAGCATAGGCGGAAACACAAGACACAATTCAGACATTCAGGTACCGGGTTTGATCCAGGATCAGGGAACAAGACACAACAGGAACAGGGAATCAGCTCTCCAGAGCTGATCAAATTCAGAGCAGGAGCTGAACACACAACCACATACGGCTAGGTTCAGGGATTCAGTGTGGATTCAATGTGAAGCTCTGGCAACGCCCACTAGGGCTGGGGAACTTTATATATGAGCTGCTTCACAGCGATAGGCTGGAGCAGTAATTCTAGTAAACACCCAATCCACATAAAAGCAGGACAGGTGTGGGCCGCGCCCCCTATGCAGAGCCAGACAGCACAACACAGAGGGAACCCAACAATGGCTGCTGCCAACCACGCAGTAAGTCATGCACCACTGCAGAGGACTTTGCAAGCTACGGACGGCTTTCACAGCAAGTCAGGAACCGCACATGCGGGCGGTCATGCAAAGCAGCGGAGCCACTCACGCAAGTACGGGTACGCAGCAGAGCCGGGAACTGAGCAGCATCCATATAGGTAACAGACAACAGTATCCCAGCTGGTTAGGGGGAAAGGAGCAAAAGGGTTAATGCAAAAAACATGCAGAGTAACGCTGGAAAACAAAGTACAGACAATACCAGCGTTACATATATATATATATACACATACATATAGACGGTGGGGACGGGAGCAGGTATATACAGGTATATCTATATACAGCACTAATATTTATATATATATATATATATACACAGGGGTTGGACAAAACAATGGAAACACCTGGAAACATCAACAAAAGTTAGTTTAATATGGTGTAGGTCCACCTTTTGCGTCGATTACAGCCTCAATTCTCCGAGGTATGGATTCATACAAGGTGTGAATTGTTTACAAAGGAATTTTAGCCATTCTTCAGTGAAAACACCCTCTAGTTCTTTGAGCGATGATGGCGGCAGAAATCGACGTCTAACTTGAATCTCTAAAATCGACCAAAAATGCTTAATAATGTTGAGGTCTGGGGATTGTGGGGGCCAGATGAGATGCTCAACTTCATTAGAATGTTCCTCGTGCCATGCTTTAACGATTCTAGCTGTATGAATTGGTGCATTATCATCCTGAAAGATGGCTTTCCCCTCCGGGAACAGTGCTTGAACCATAGGATGCACTTGGTCGCCCAAAATGCTTAAATAATTGCGGCTGTTAATTCTTCCATGAAGGGATATCATTGGCCCGGCGGATCTCCACGAAATAGCACCCCAGATCATCACAGAACCTCCGCCATGTTTTACGGTTGGGAGAAGGCAGTCTGGATGGAATGCTTCTTTCGGCTGTCTCCAAACGTACACGCGGCCGGAGGTCGGAAATAGGGTAAATGATGATTCGTCTGAGAATATCACATGTTTCCACTGCTCGAGGGACCAATTCTGGAGGTTTCTTCACCACTCTAAACGCTTGAAAACATTTGTCATTGAGAGCAGCGGTTTTCGAATTGCAGCTCTTCCGTGGAATCCAGATTTGTTCAGCTCCCGACGAACAGTTTTTGTGGAAACTGGGTTCTGTAGGTGTTCATTGAGCTCAGCAGTGATTTTCGGAGCCGTGGTCTTGCGATCCTCTCTCACAATTCGCTTTAGAGTCCGACGGTCTCTCTGTCAACTTCGACTTTCGGGCCGGTCCTGTGCTTTACTGCGGACGTTTTTCCTTCTCTTTCAAACGCAGTCATTATTTTGGAGACAGGACCTCTTGACACGCCAAGCACTCGGGCACTTTCGGTTACACTAGCGCCTGCCATACCAGCACCAACAATATGGCCTCTTTGAAAATCCGAGAGGTCTGCCATTGGTATCAGGTTCTCATCAATGTTCTTACAATTATGCAAAACAAACAGTTAATTTACATACACATATCACATAACACAAATAATCAACTACAAAACATTACCATATGTCACGGTTTACATGTTTATAACATATTCGAAGATTATGATGCCAAAACGTTAGGTGTTTCCACTATTTTGTCCAACCCCTGTATATATGTACAGTCAGCGGGGAGGGAGCAGGTATATACTGCACTGATATATCTATATACTGCACTGATATATATATATATATACATATATATATATATATGTATATATAATATATATTTATACACAGACAGCGGGGAGGGAGCAGGTACCGTATATACAGGTATATCTATATACTGCACTGATATATATATATATATTCACTGGATTTAAGTTAGTCTGCAGTTCGTACTTTGCTATTAGATTTTCAAGTTAGTTCGACCGTGGTTTGGTTTTAAAATGAGATTATGAATTAATTTGTTTTTTGATACTATAAGGACAGTTATCAAACAAATTTAACTGTAAAAATTATTTTATTTACTTATACATTAATATTGACTTATTCTTTTGTGCAAACATATACCTGTATATACAAAATTTGAATATCAATAGGTACCCAGGACCACAAGAAGTCAAAATAAACATATCTCAAAGTCCTGAATAATAATTGCCAAAAAAGTTATCAACTGTGTAGTTCAGGAGTTATTCACGTAAATCGCTTATTTATGTTAAGCATAATCAAACGCACTCAGTCGTGCATAAGTTTAATTTGAAAAGAAGTACCCTGGACCACAAGTACTAACAATGAACAGCTCAATGTCCTGAATAATATGTGCCCAAAAATTATCGACTCTATGTGTAGTTCAGGAGTTATTCACGTAAATCGCTTATTTATGTCGTACATAATCAAACTTACTCAATCGTACATAAGTTTAAGACCAGGGGGTCAGCCGGGGAGAAAGAGGAAGGTACTGACCCCGGGCACCTGAATTTAAGCCTTGTGGGTGTGGCCGTACGCCCCTTCCTCTTTCTGCCCCTTAGTCAGCTGGGCGTCCCAATTAGTGCATCACCTGGGGGGAGTAGTGGGAGGGGGGAATTGGCACTGCACAGTTTCTTACAAGCTTTTCCCATAGGGGCTCCGCAGTTCGAAGCACATTCCCTATGCGGTACCATGTCTGCCAGACTGCGGAGACCCGTGTGTCGTAAACAGTGCCTTCCCCCCTTCCCACGAATCCCAGAAAGACAACGCAAACAGGCCTAGATGGGTTGAACAGGTCGGTCACAGTTTATTAATTTGATCAGCAGGGAGGGGCAATTACATATCGCAACGGGCTCATAGCCGAAGGCCCAGTCTGCGACCGACAGGCGGGCAGCCAATGAGCGGCTACAAACCTTTGCCCCTTTCTACACTTCCGCCACGGAGGATCATGTGTAATACCTTCACAGGACTCCGACACCCACCCATCAGCATTAAGGCCTGTTCAATTCCGTCCTGCAAACCTGACAGAAATATGTTGAGCCCGATGTCCGTGAGATGAATACCTTCGGACCTTAATAACGCTGAGTTGTCACCTTCAAGTTGGTAGTGGAGAACTACAATGCCATATTTTCCTTTTACGTATTTCGCCACTCTCAAGTTGACCTTTTTTCTTGATCTCTCTATGGCTTTCGGGTCCTTAGCTCCATGCCAGACAGTTCATGGCACCATCTCCGACCACACCAATATCATATCCGGGAAAAGATAGAAAAAGCGCTCAATATTAGCTATCATCGTTGTACTGAGCTCGACACATCTCCGTTTACGCAGATCGTTGCCGCCAGCATGTAATACTAATCACTGGCCCTCTTGGCAATGATGACTATTTCCGGGAAGATCTTTTGCCATTGTAGCCCTCTGATACCTCTCCAGTTGACCTCCATGTTTCGGAAGTCTAAATTCACAACAGCCGGCCTAATTTTGGCCCTTTTCTTAGCCCAGTGGACGTACGAGTGTCCAATCACCCAAACTGCGGGTTTACGGACGTCTGAAAGAGACAAAATTTGTTACTTGAGCAAGTCAGGTCTTATGTATCTGGCGAAGCATGCGGATTTCTGGCAACCCATTTGTTACACTTTGGCCTCTGTAACGCCAGCTTTAGCTGCTTCAGTGGCGGCCCCTATTCGGAAACAATGGTCCCGTACTTCTTCGGATCGACGCCAACTGCTTCTAGACACTGATTAAAAATTGCGTGAAACTGGTATTTAGTAAGGGGGGACCCATCCGTATGTGACAGAAAGAATCTACTTTTGTGTCTTATTACCGTGTATCATCTATGTTAAGTGAGCATACGGTACCATCCGACGACTTGACAAGGACCCACGTCCCTCTACCGGCGGTGTCGCATTTGGATTTACGCACCCTAATGCTCAGTGCATCGCTGCATATGATGAGGTCTTTGTTGATTAGGCCGCCTTCCGATGAAGTTTTTGACCGCGGCACCAGCTCGCTAATACGAAGCGCTCCAAAAAAGGCGATGGCGAACGCGGCCGATACTAGGGTAGACTCGTATTGGGACTTGCACACTGATGGGGAAATTGTGATAATATCGTGCAATAGCCTCAAAGAAATGGGGCGACGACACTCCTGACTAGGTTGGAGCCTTTTCCAGCCTTTAACGGCTTGTTTGATGAAAAAATGTTTTGTCACGTCCGCCACACCCATTAGCTGGAAGAAAAAGGCTATTCCCGAAAGATGATGCTGCGCCAATGTTCCTGACACGCCTCTTTGCCTCACCTCGCTTCTCACCCGATCGCATCTATCGACCGGTCTTCTGTGAACTAATGAGCACCATTCGTCCCACACCTTACTGTAAACCTGCCAGGTATCCGGTGTAACCGAAGCACGAGTCAATGGCATCATTGATTGGCTACCGTGTCCAAAAGGAGTGCTGGACACTGGACACTCGATGGTTGCGCATTGGGGAGGAGAGCTTTGAAGGCCTGCCAATCGGAACATAACAGAGAGTTAACAAGGTTATCGTCAACTGCCGACGTAACTGGCACGACACCAGATGTTGTGTTTCAAGCATAGCAATGCTAGACGGCGCAGGAGAGCGAGTAAAGGCGGGGATGTAGAAGACATGCTGTTTAAGCTCTTTGTGGTTCCCATGCATTTAGTTAAAAATCTGATGTTTCTGTTCTCTAGTTGTGCGCCCCAGAGCTCGACTGCTGCTACCATTGCAAACACTTCTAGCAGGGCAGGGTCACGGCCCCAGCCGGCTGTGGTCCATAACACTGGCCTGCTGCATTTTGCACCATTGGTTCTTGTAGATTGCCACAAAAACATCCTTGACATTTCCTCCCGCTGCTGGTCCTAAATCTTTGCTTAGTGTTACTCGTGACATGACGCAGGTATGACTTGTAAGAATTTAGGAATGTTCTCCAGACTAGCAAGTCTTCCTTCCGTGTGCGAGTAAGTCTAATTCTATGGCCTGGCTGGGAGATGCCCTTCGTTGCCAGCGATAATCGGCGTGAAAAGGCTCTGCCCGCCAGCATTACGCAGCACGCAAAATTGAAAAAATCCAAGCAGGGACTGCATCTGTTGGAGGGTGACTTATCTAGCTCCGTAGAAATCTTCTACCATTTGTAGAGTTTTTTGCAATTTGTCCGCTGGCAATTTAAAAACCATTGCTTTGGTATCTTTTGGTCGGAGGAACAAGAAATCGTCAAGGTAAGGAGCCGTCGAATTGCTGCCAGTTTCGTAACGTACTACACAGTCCAGGAAAGTACTGAAAAGCTCGATATAGTGACAAGAGATGGAGCAACCCATCGGTAGGCACATGTCAAAGTAAAAGAGCTGGTCCACCTTGCAACCTAGCAAGTGGAAGCACTCAGGGTGGATGGGTAATAGGCGGAATGCTGCCTCTATGTCCGATTTTGCCAGCAAGGCACCGGGCCCAGCTGTCCGTACGAGTTCAACTGCCCTGTCAAACGAAGCGTAAGTTACGGATGCTTCTTCCGGGAGTATCGCGTTGTTAACCGAATCGACTTTAGGGTATGAGAGGTGGTGTATTAGTCGATATTTTCCCGGATCTTTTTTAGGGCCAATGCCTAAGGGTGAGATTCGTAAATTCCTGAATGGCAACGATTTAAATGGGCCCGCCATCCTGCCTAGCTCTACCTCTTTGCCGTAGAATTTTGGGGAATTCACGCGCCGATTTTAGATTATTCGCCGAATTGGTGTGTGACTAAATTTGAAGGGGATAAAGAAGCCGAATTTGAAGCCGTGATAGAGCTGCTGCCGCTTCTTTATTGGGGTAAAGGCCTAGCCAGGGGCCCATTGCTTGGCGTGTACACCTTGCTGCAGGGTGTCCACCTCCGCAGGCTGAGCAGTCGTGCTTATATTTACAAGCCCCATGGAAGCAGCAGTACCCTTCGTTATACAGCAAGCAGGCCCCTGGTCTCCGTTTGACCACTGAATTTTGGTCTGCTGTAGCTGGGTGATTAGTGGCCGTCGTCGAAAAGGGGGGCTGTTTTTGAAATAGCATAAGTCGCAACCAAACATCCGTCGCTTTTACTCCCCAGCCTAGTTCGGGTTGCATGGCCAACCGCCTGCGGAACTCTTCGTCGTACCGCCTCCATGCTGCCCCGCCGTGGGACTTGTATGAATTATATACTAGGTCCTGGTAGATAAATATTTTGGAGCAGCTTTCTGGATGTTTTTGTCCCATAATGCAGCCTTGGACTGCAAAGGCCTGAAGCCAATAGTTCATCGTTTGCACTATTTTTGGCCTATTTCTATCATATAACCGTTCACCTGTCCTCCTTTCCTTATCTACGGACTGTTGATCTGCTGATAATAGCGACCATGTATCCACATAATCGTTATCCCATATTTTTTTTTTGTCTCTAAATCTACGTGTGCACCTAGCGGGCTAATTCCGCAGAAAAATGAGTCTTTGTGAAGTCTAGCTGGTTGAGGCGTTGACCTTGCGTCAGTTGATCCGGCAGGGCGAGTTAGCTGGTGGACTATCGCCCTGATAGTAGATGCTAATTCGCTCTCTCCTATGTTGTGTATGGCGTGGTGCTCGCTGAGTTGCACACACTTACCGCTGTCAGACGCAGGCCGAGTGTCTCCCGAGGGTGGAGGGACTCTGGCTCCCGCTATAGCGATCACTTGATGTTGGCAGGAAGTCCAGGGAGGTGGAGATGGGGCTCCCTGGCAGGTAGCCAATGACGCAGCACGTGTTGTTGGAGACAGCCATGTGCCTGGGCGAGAGTGACTCCTCCAGCTCTCGTTGT
This sequence comes from Oophaga sylvatica, assembly GCA_033576555.1. Lineage (NCBI taxonomy): Eukaryota > Metazoa > Chordata > Amphibia > Anura > Dendrobatidae > Oophaga > Oophaga sylvatica. The sequence goes on from JARQOD010000004.1 coordinate 507,774,485, forward strand.
TAGCGGTGCTTTGTAGATGGCCGGTAGCCTGAGGAGATGAGGGTAAATATCTCTGGCCGGCAGCCAAGGATGTGGCGCGTGACAGCGGAGGCTCGTCGTGCGCCCGAGCGGTTACAGCAGATGGTGTCGCTCCGGCCCTGGGGGGTGTAGATGGTACCCCCCTTTCGACGCTGATGGATCTTGGGGGTGACCGCCGCCTTCTATGGTACCGCCTTTCTTGGCTCTCGGAACAGTCGGACCATCCTGATGTGGATGGGGAACGCCATCTAGCGGACCGAGACCTGTGGTGGCACCTACGTGAATGGCGTCTGTGTCGATAGGGGGAATAGTGGGAATTAGAGGGACGACGAATATGATGTCGGGAGTCTTCGGAGGAGGCTAGGGACGGTCTGCGGCGTATATGCCTGCGACTGTCGTGGTTAGAGAATGTGTCGGGGGCAGTTATTACGGGGCTAAAGTGGGGGTGCGCTGGCTTTGGGCCGCGACTGGGAGTGTGGGGCGTGATGACGGCATTGGCACTAAAGCGGTGAGACTAGCCACGTGGGATGTGCAAGAAGGGACTGGGGAGGGTGTATTAAAATGGTCATCAATTTGCGTGTGAGTGTTAGGGGGTGTTGGCGGTGCACCATTTATTATTGGCGTGTTCGTGTTGCGTGCGACCGTGCTTGTTTTATACTGTAATGGTTGCGGAGCGTGCTTGTCGGTCAGGTTGGACCGGTCAGTGCGCTCTGCGACCGTGTTGAAGGCTGTATGGCCTGACCCCACGGCCCCCCTTGCAGGCATTGCACCTATGCCTGCAAGAGGGGAGTTACGGGCCAGGTCGTACTATTCTGTTTATTACCTTGTGATAAGCCCCTCATAGTTTTTACAAGATTCTTAGGAGTCTAGGTTTAAAGTTCCGGTTGACTTATGTAATTTCCTTTGCCAGGGAAGGTCACAGACTCAGACAAATCAATTAGGCTAACCTTTCATTATATTACTATGTGTATTGCTAGATTCTATGTAAATTATCTGACTCTTCCTCGTCTGTTAGAGACCATTACTACTAGGGATATTATGTATGCAGCTTGGAATCTAGCACACTCTTATTCCACCAATCATGAAGCCCCAACGGTCTGAATTGAGAGCTCAGGGGTATAGAAGGAGGACTGTCCAGTGACCAAGTCTCTCTTGCTTCATGGTACCAATTTTGGATCTGCGGATCCGAATGGCAGGCCATAACCGAACCTGGATTATAAGACTACATGGACTTCAGCATCGAATGCAAGGATTCGGCTGAGATATCAAAGACTACATAAGGACGGAATCCAGCTTGGGACAATCCAGTCACCTGACTACAGACTTTGCGGTACTCAATCAGCTTCCTAAATCTGGCATTATTCCTTTCTCGGTGGGTGTCCGCCGAAAGTGGGGTGCTGCTGGCTTGGAGTAAGTAGCCCTGGAAGCTCTGAGGCGCGGATATTATAATCCATGGTGAGCCAGTGGAAGGGTGATAAACTGTTGCCTGTTACATTTTGTGTTTTGCCGGTTATGTGATAGATGCCGTTAATTGTTTGGGGATCTAAAAAAGTCCTAATATTGTGATTCCCTCACCCCGTGTTGTCTGAGTAGTGTTCCGCCCACTGTTAAGGAGGTCGGGCGTTCAGTTGGGATGAGCCCTGGTCCATGCTGTCTTTGTAAAGGGGGCCGGGCTAGCGGACGAGAGCACCCACTGACCCCGTGTCTACACAAGAACCACTATGTAAAGTTAAAAAAAGGTTAATAATGACGTTACAATTACATAAAAAAAAATTTGATGACATAAAACTTTATTAAGAGTAATTTCACATACAAACTTAGCATCTGTTCAACAACCCTTGAATTAAACATAGATTAGTGGGTTAAGCCCTTATGGAAACTTCACGTAAGTTGTGATAGCAAACAGTGAGGTACTTATAAAATGTTTCACATGTGGAGTTAGCATATTTTGTATACAGGTCCTTCTCAAAAAATTAGCATATAGTGCTAAATTTCATTATTTTCCATAATGTAATGATTACAATTAAACTTTCATATATTTTAGATTCATTACACACCAACTGAAATTTGTCAGGTCTTTTATTGTTTTAATACTGATGATTTTGGCATACAACTCCTGATAACCCAAAAAACCTGTCTCAAAAAATTAGCATATCAAGAAAAGGTTCTCTAAACGACCTATTACCCTAATCTTCTGAATCAACTAATTAACTCTAAACACATGCAAAAGATTCCTGAGGCTTTTAAAAACTCCCTGCCTGGTTCATTACTCAAAACCCCCATCATGGGTAAGACTAGCGACCTTACTGATGTCAAGAAGGCCATCATTGACACCCTCAAGCAAGAGGGTAAAGGGTATGCCACACTAAACAGCGTCGCTAACGAGATCGCTAAAATACGTCACTATTTAGCGATCTCGTTAGTGACGCTGTTGTGTGTGGCATGTAGCAACGACGTGGCCCCTGCTGTGATCTCGCTGATCGTTCACTAGAGTTCTGGACCGTATTTTGATCGTTGGCGTCCCGCTGGTGAGCCTGAATCGCTGTGTCTGGCACCTTTTGTGAGCGATGTGCGCTGTTTTTTACATCGCAATGACCGCCAAAGTCGTTAAGGAGATCGCTAACCGCTTATGCGTCGTTAACGAGATCGCTAAGTGTGGCAGCTACTAGCGACATTAAAACGATCACAAAAACGATCGCATTAGTATGCGTCGTTATTGTGATCGTTAGCGGGAGCGTTTAGTGTGGCAGTACCTTAAGACCCAGAAAAAAATTTCTGAACAATTAGGCTGTTCCCAGAGTGCTGTATCAAGGCACCTCAATGGGAAGTCTGTTGGAAGGAAACAATGTGGCAGAAAACGCTGTACAACGAGAAGAGGTGACCGGACCCTGAGGAAGATTGTGGAGAAGGACCAATTCCAGACCTTGGGGGACCTGAGGAAGCAGTGGACTGAGTCTGGTGTAGAAACATCCAGAGCCACCGTGCACAGGCGTGTGCAGGAAATGGGCTACAGGTGCCGCATTCCCCAGGTAAAGCCACTTTTGAACCATAAACAGCGGCAGAAGCGCCTGACCTGGGCTACAGAGAAGCAGCACTGGACTGTTGCTAAGTGGTCCCAAGTACTTTTTTCTGATGAAAGCAAATTTTGCATGTCATTCGGAAATCAAGGTGCTAGAGTCTGGAGGAAGACTGGGGAGAAGGAAATGCCAAAATACCTGAAGTCCAGGTCAAGTACCCACAGTCAGTGATGGTGTGGGGTGCCATGTCAGCTGCTGGTGTTGGTCCACTGTGTTTCATCAAGGGCAGGGTCAATGCAGCTAGCTATCAGGAGATTTTGGAGCACTTCATGCTTCCATCGGCTGAAATGCTTTATGGAGATGAAGATTTCATTTTTCAGCACGACCTGGCACCTGCTCACAGTGCCAAAACCACTGGTAAATGGTTTACTGACCATGGTATTACTGTGCTCAATTGGCCTGCCAACTCTCCTGACCTGAACCCCATAGAGAATCTGTGGGATATTGTGAAGAGAAAGTTGAGAGACGCAAGACCCAACACTCTGGATGAGCTTAAGGCCGCTATCGAAGCATCCTGGGCCTCCATAACACCTCAGCAGTGTCACAGGCTGATTGCCTCCATGCCACGCCGCATTGAAGCAGTCATTTCTGCAAAAGGATTCCCGACCAAGTATTGAGTGCATAACTGAACTTTATTATTTGATGTTTTTTTTGTTTGTTTTTAAAAAACACTTTTATTTTATTGGATGGTTGAAATATGTTAATTTTTTGAGACAGGTTTTTTGGCTTATCAGGAGTTGTATGCCAAAATCATCAGTATTAAAACAATAAAAGACCTGACAAATTTCAGTTGGTGTGTAATGAATCTAAAATATATGAAAGTTTAATTGTAACCATTACATTATGGAAAATAATGAAATTTTGCACTATATGCTAATTTTTTGAGAAGGACCTGTATATATTTATATACAGCGAGGAGGGAGCAGGTATATACTGCACTGATATATCTATATACTGCACTGATATATCTAAATATACAGACAACGTGACGGGAGCAGGTGCATACAAGGTATATCTATATACTGCACTGATATATATACACAGACAGCGGGGAGGGAGCAGGTATATACTGCACTGATATATCTATATACTGCACTGATATATATATATATATATATATATACAGCGAGGAGGGAGCAGGTATATACTGCACTGATATATCTATATACTGCACTGATATATATATATATACAGCGAGGAGGGAGCAGGTATATACTGCGCTGATATATCTATATACTGCACTGATATATCTAAATATACAGACAGTGTGACGGGAGCAGGTACATACAGGTATATCTATATACTGCACTGATATATATATATATATATTGTGAGACAGTGAAGGAATATGTGTCGAATGGGGTGTACATTTCACCTAGGTACTGTGCTGTATGGTATAAGGGAAATGTGTGGCTTTGTAAACCTAGTGGTAGAGAAAGGTCACTACACCTTACATTCAGTACACACTTGCAGCTCAGGCCTGAAACCATTCAGCTGTTAATTAGGAGACCAGAAGTAGGTGTCTGCGAACACAGACAGAGAGCTCGCTTAGTCTGGACACAGGAGGGGTCCAGGCACAGAAGGTGTCTCCAGGAGTATGAGCTGTCTCAGTCTGGGTGCTCGATGTACCCCGGACACAGGAGTAGTCTCTGTGAGAATCCATGCGGATAGCTGCTGAATAGGAGGGGAGCTCTCTCAAGTCTGGACGTTGAAGGTGCCTTCAGACACAAGGAGGAGACTCTGTGAACCTCCATGCTGGTAAATGCTGAACATATGTGTTGTTTTGGCCCAGGCTGTTAGAGTCGGGACCCGGATAGAAAGGGAAATCTATCTAAGTGTAATTAGTGGCTGGACAAGCCCAGGTCTTATGTTTATGATTTGGTTTTGATTATGTTCTGTTTGCTGTGGACTTTAATAAAACTGGTTGCTTCCAGTTTTTACCAGAACTGCTGTCTCTGAATAAACTGTTTCTATGCCATTCCGTCTACCCAGACGGCGATCTCAGAGCTATATCCCCTGAAAAGCTTACAATTGGCGGAGAATGCTGGGGCAGCACAGTGGCTGATACAATTGGTGCTGGAATGTGCGTGCAGCACAGTGGCGAGAGACAGCAATAAAGGTGAAGTCTGTTGAAGCAGCAGCAGAAAAAAAAAAAGTGTGTCAGCAAAAACGTCTGATTGGAGCAGTCTTAAAGAGACAGTAGCCCTAATAGAGTTTGCAAAAGAAAAAAAAAAAAAAAAGTGTGTCTGCACAGCAAAGCTGAACTTGTTGTGGAAAAGACTGTGGAGTGTGCAGCAGCAAAGGAGAAACGTCTGTTGGAGCAGTCTTAAAGAGACAGTGGCCCTAATAGAGTTTGCAGAGGAAAAAAAAAAAAAGTGTCTGCACAGCAAAGCGGAATTTTCTGTGGAAAAGACTGTGGAGTGTGTATGTCTTGAGTGAAGACTGCCGTTGTTGAGACAGAGAAGTCTGACAGCATGGATGACAGCATGGAGGCGCTGTTTGAACAAATGGCGCAAGTTAATGTGCAACATAAGACTGCCATGGTTGAGACAGATAAGTCCGGCAGTATGGAGGAGCTCGTTGAGTACCTGGTCCAGGCCCAGCGAAGCATGCAGCAGAGCATGGAGCAGCAGCGCCTGCAGCCCAGCAGCGCATGCAGCAGGCCCAGCAGCAATTCCTGCAGCAGCAGCAGGAGAATAACCGGTTGTTTTTTGAGCAGGTTGCAGCACTACAAAAGACTTGCAGCGCATCGTCCCAAAGTAATGTTGCAAAGTCACCTGCATTGTCCGCTGTAAAGAAGGCGGTAAGACGGTCCCTGAAAAAGATGACACCTCGTGATGATGTGGAGGTGTATCTCACTAGGTTTGAGGGACTGGCAGAGAAGGAGAATCTGCCCCTATCTGAATGGGCCATGATGGTCGCACCCTATCTGATTGGAGAACCCCAAAGGGCCTATGCTGACCTGAGCGAGCAGGACAGCCAAGACTATGCCAAGCTGAAAGCGGAGATTCTTACCCGGCTGGGTGTTACGGTGACAGCCCGTGCCAGGGGAGTTCATGACTGGAGATGCAGTTGGGAGTCTGCAGTCAGCAAACCTGATTATGGAGTTGAAAAGGTGATAGTGGACCGCTACACCCAAGCACGTACTCCTGAGGTACAGCCAGAGGTCGGACAAGGAGACCACCAGGACGCCAATCGTCTGGTCAGCCTGATGGAGAGGGCCTTCGCCACCAAAGACTGCCTCCGTGACCAGCCGTCTGAGAGGTCGTCACTTCAGAGTTCCTGGACGCCGAACTCTCCCGGTAAGAGCGTTCCAGCTGTTGGGGTCGTGTGGGTGGGAGAGTGTGATGGACAGTGTTGGAGATGTCGTGAAATTGCAGCCAACTGTCCAATAGAGGGGGAGCCTATGTGTTGTGATGTTGGCGGATCCCTCTCTCCCTGCGCAGAGCCTGTGTGTGTGTCCACCTCAGCCGAAGAGACTGGACCACAGGAGTCCCCGGTGGTTGTAAATGACTGCCCAGCACAGGCCCTCTTGGACTCAGAGAGTCCAGTGACTTCCGTATGTGACAGCCTGATTGATAGGGACTTCATCCCTGATAAACACCTGATGTGGTGTGCATCCATGGAGACACCAAAGTCTACCCAGAGACTGCCGTGGACTTGATCCCCAAACGCGGGGAGGTTTCATGTGAAGTGGGGGTAGAGAAGAACCTGGTGCACCCCGTCATATTGGGTAATGACTTTCCCTGGTCTAAGGATCTCTGGGGGAAAAATGTTTCTGATGGACAGTGTGATGAAGCTCCTACTGAGGGTGCGCAGTCCCGAGGGGCGGAACACAATGCTAGTGGGCCGTTAAACTTATGTGATAATGATGATGATGATAATGATGATGATGATCATGATAATGATGATGACCATGATAATGATATGATGATGATCATGATAGTGATGATACTGATCATAATCATGATAATGATAATGATGATGACTGTGATAGAGATGAAATTCTTTTGCAGGTGATGGTGGGAGACGAGGATGGTGGTTCTCGGGAACCGAGTGTCCCTGACTTACCTGTGTCCTGTAACAATTTTGAGAGTGAACAATGGCGAGACCCCACTCTTAAAATGGCACAGGAAAATATAATTGTTCTAAATGAGGTTTCCCAAGAGCCTGGCTATGAGGAGAGGTTTCCTCATGTTGCCATAAACATTCACCTGTTGTATAGGGACACTGAAGTCCAGGGAGAGGTTGTGAGCCAGCTCCTAGTACCTGAGCTATATAGAAGTATAGTGCTGGGGTTGTCACATAGTCACATACTTGAGGGACCAGATGGTGAAGTTAATGTTGTGGATGACATGTTAACTAAGGTTCCAGATCAGGATGTGAATGAGAATGAATTGTATACCCCTGAAAGTGAGCAGAATGAGAATGAATTGTATAACCCTGAAGGTGAGCCGGATGTGGCTGAGAAAAAGGGGTCAGACAGGGATAGTGATAGTGAATCATCTGATGACGATCAAGCAACCAGTGCAAATGAGGAAGGCATGGTAGCAGAGGAGGTTGAGAGTCCTGAGAAGAAAGCTGATGCTGACCTTTACAGCCGGACAGAAGATGGCATCTGAAGATGTTTTACAGTTGGCCAATTCCCTGGCGAAGACTAAGGTGAAAGGAGGAGAGCTGAGCTTTAAAGGCAGGACTCTGAAACTGAACACAGCACAAGTGGATGCTGTCGAAGATGAGAAGTTATCAATGTATGGTGTGGATCTGCATCATGCCCAGGACTCTGAAGGTAATGCTGCAGAGGTGGAAAAAGCCATGGAAGTGGTGGTCACCAAGCCAGATGCCTCATCAGAAGCTGAGGTCTCAAGTGAAACTGTGAGGAACAAGACTGAAGATATGGGGACTGACTCTGTCCAGGAATCTGTTTCTGCCGAAGACAGCGGCGTGGACGGGTTACGGTCCGGATCAGTAGCTGGCATTGGTGAGCTCAAGCGCACTTTCAGGGAGGCTACATCGGAGCCACGTCACAACAAATGGGAAAAGCGATGTGTCACTCCGTTGCCGCTACAGACACACGGGAGCCCAGATGGGATGCAGAACATGGTGGAAGAGAAGAATCCGGCGGGTTCTGAGTATACAGATGCCGCTATCAAGGAGAACTTGAAAGCTGGAATAAATAGAGATATTGGAGACCAAAGTGATGTGACTGAAGAAGTAGAGTGTAGGACTGACGGTAGGGCTTCTGGGCATGTCCTGCCAGAAGAGCCTGAAGGAGGGGAACTGGAGAAAAGTGAAAAACCCCCTATACCTTCTGTGATAGTTGGTGACACATGGTCAGTGCACCAGGGACAGGAGGTACGTGAGTTTCTGAGGAAGAGTCAGCAGAAGTGTTCTGATGTGCCGGGTCGTACTTCTCTGGCCAGGCACTATATCGAAACTGAGCCCAGCCCTAAGGTCAAGATGAAACCGTGCAGGATACCCGAGGCCCGCAGAGAGCATAGGCCTGGGAGGGTACAGGGTAGTGCGGATGCTTCAGATGAAGAGAAAGCTGACGTTGGCTATGACTCAGGTGAAGATACAAATGACAGTGGTGAAGATGAAGCTGATGAGGGCCATGACTGGTCCAGAGTTCACTGTCTCTGTTGGATTGTTGACCAGCCCTCCGGTCTGGAGAAGAGGGAGGGGATATGTGAGACAGTGAAGGAATATGTGTTGAATGGGGTGTACATTTCACCTAGGTACTGTGCTGTATGGTATAAGGGAAATGTGTGGCTTTGTAAACCTAGTGGTAGAGAAAGGTCACTACACCTCACATTCAGCACACACTTGCAGCTCAGGCTTGAAACCATTCAGGTGTTAATTAGGAGACCAGAAGTAGGTGTGTTGAAACACAATCTGAGAGCTAGTTTAGCCTGGACACAGGAAGGTGTCCTGGCACAAGAAACAGTCTCCAAGAGTGTTAGAGCTGTCTTTAGCCTGGACACAGAGAGGTGTCCTGGCACAAGGAAGCAGTCTCCAAGAGTGTTAGAGCTGTCTTTAGCCTGGACACAGAGAGGTGTCCTGGCACAAGGAAGCAGTCTCCAAGAGTGTTTGAGCTATCTCAGTCTGCGTGCAGGAAGGACCCCGGACATAGGAGTAGTCTCAGTGCGAATCCGTGTGAAGAGCGGCTGAATAGGAGTGGATCTCTCTCAACTCTGGACATGGAAGGTGCCTTCAGACACAAGGAGGAGTATCTGTGAAGCTCCATACTGGTAACATATGTGATATGTGTTGTTTTGGGCACAGACTGGTAGAGTCTGGGTCCCGGATAGAGAGGGCCATCTATCTAAGTGTAATTAGAGGCTAGACAAGCCCAGGTTTTCTGTTTATGCTTTGTTTTAATCTGTTTGCTGTGGACTTTAATAAAGCTGGTTGCGGCCAGTTTTGCACCAGAACTGCTGTCTGAATGAACTGTTTTCATGCCATTCTGTCTACCCAGACAGCGATCCTAGAGCTAAACCCCCTGGAAGGCTACAATATATATATATATATATATATATATATTATTGCAGTATATAGATATATTAGTGCAGTATATACCTGTTCCCGTCCCCGCGCTGTCTATATATATATATTATATATATATATATATATATATATATATATATAATACAGTACAGACCAAAAGTTTGGACACACCTTCTCATTCAAAGATTTTTCTGTATTTTAATGGCTATGAAAATTGTACATTCACACTGAAGGCATCAAAACTATGAATTAACACATGTGGAATTATACATTACACTTTACAAAAAAGTGTGAAACAACTGAAAATATGTCTTATATTCTAGGTTCTTCAAAGTAGCCACCTTTTGCTTTGATTACTGCTTTGCACGCAGAAAAGGTGAACGGATGGACTCTACATGCCTGGTTCCCACCGTGAAGCATGGAGGAGGTGGTGTGATGATGTGGGGGTGCTTTGCTGGTGACACTGTTGGGGATTTATTCAAAATTGAAGGCATAGTGAACCAGCATGGCTACCACAGCATCTTGCAGCAGCATGCTATTCCAACCGGGTTGCGTTTAGTTGGACCATCATTTATTTTTCAACAGGACAATGACCTCAAACACACCTCCAGGCTGTGTAAGGGCTATTTGACCAAGAAGGAGAGTGTTGGGGTGCTACACCAGATGACCTGGCCTCCACAGTCACCAGACCTGAACCCAATCGAGATGGTTTGGGGTGAGCTGGACCGCTCACCGCTTCAATTTTGAATAAACCCCCAACAGTGTCACCAGAAAAGCACCCCCACACCATCACACCACCTCCTACATGCTTCACGGTGGGAACCAGGCATGTAGAGTCCATCCGTTCACCTTTTCTGCGTGCAAAGCAGTAATCAAAGCAAAAGGTGGCTACTTTGAAGAACCTAGAATATAAGACATATTTTCAGTTGTTTCACACTTTTTTTGTAAAGTGTAGTATAATTCCACATGTGTTAATTCATAGTTTTGATGCCTTCAGTGTGATTCTACAATTTTCATAGCCATGAAAATACAGAAAAATCTTTGAATGAGGTGTGTCCAAACTTTTGGTCTGTACTGTATATCAGTGCAGTATATACCGGCTCCCTCCCCGCTGTCTGTATATATTGTAAGCTTTTCAGGGGATATAGCTCTGAGATCGCCGTCCGGGTAGACGGAATGGCATAGAAACAGTTTATTCAGAGACAGCAGTTCTGGTAAAAACTGGCCGCAACCAGTTTTATTAAAGTCCACAGCAAACAGAACATAATCAAAACCAAATCATAAACATAAGACCTGGGCTTGTCCAGCCACTAATTACACTTAGATAGATTTCCCTTTCTATCCGGGTCCCGACTCTAACAGCCTGGGCCAAAACAACACATATGTTCAGCATTTACCAGCATGGAGGTTCACAGAGTCTCCTCCTTGTGTCTGAAGGCACCTTCAACGTCCAGACTTGAGAGAGCTCCCCTCCTATTCAGCAGCTATCCGCATGGATTCTCACAGAGACTACTCCTGTGTCCGGGGTACATCGAGCACCCAGCCTGAGACAGCTCATACTCCTGGAGACACCTTCTGTGCCTGGACCCCTCCTGTGTCCAGACTAAGCGAGCTCTCTGTCTGTGTTCGCAGACACCTACTTCTGGTCTCCTAATTAACAGCTGAATGGTTTCAGGCCTGAGCTGCAAGTGTGTACTGAATGTAAGGTGTAGTGACCTTTCTCTACCACTAGGTTTACAAAGCCACACATTTCCCTTATACCATACAGCACAGTACCTAGGTGAAATGTACACCCCATTCGACACATATTCCTTCACTGTCTCACATATCCCCCCCCTCTTCTCCAGACCGGAGGGCTGGTCATCCAGACCGGAGGGCTGGTCAACAATCCAAAAGAGACAGTGAACTCTGGACCAGTCATGGCCTTCATCAGCTTCATCTTCACTACTGTCATCTGTATCTTCACCTGAGCCATAGCCAACATCAGCTTTCTCTTCATCTGAAGCATCCGCACTACCCTGTACCCTCCCAGGCCTATGCTCTCTGCGGGCCTCGGGTATCCTGCACGGTTTCATCTTGACCTTAGGGCCAGGCTCAGTTTCGATATAGTGCCTGGCCAGAGAAGTACGACCAGGCACATCAGAACACTTCTGCTGACTCTTCCTCAGAAACTCACGTACCTCCTGTCCTTGGTGCACTGACCATGGGTCACCAACTATCACAGAAGGTATAGGGGGTTTTTCACTTTTCTCTAGTTCCCCTTGAACCTTCTTTAGCACATCTACTTTCTCACGAAGATGCTCATGGCTTTCATCACACTCCTTCATCACAGTTTGGAGTTTTTTCTGATAAGTAATCAATTCATCTGGTACCTGTGCAACCACTTTTCTTTGATCCTGCAAGGTACTATATACACTTTCCCCTTCATTTCGTGCTCTCTGGAGCAACTGCTGGAACCGCTCACGTTCCCGGCGAAAAGATGCCACATCCAGTTCACACTGCTGCAGCTGCTCGCGTAACACAACATTCTCAGTCTTCATTTCTTTGGTGGAGACCTCATGGAGACGCATCTTCTCCTGTAGCTGTTGGACGTCCTTTACGTCCTCGGCCCCTTCTTCAGGCTCTTCTGGTAGAACATGCTCAGAAGCCCTACCGTCAGTCTTACATTCTACCTCTTCAGTCACATCACTATGGTATCCAATATCTCCATTTATGCCAGCTTTCAAGTTCTCCTTGATAGCTGCATCTGTATACTCAGAACCCGCCTGGCTCTTCTCTTCCACCACGTTCTGCATCCCGTCTGGGCTCTCGTGTATCTGCAGCGGCAACGGAGTGATACATCGCTTTTCCCATTCGTTGGGACGTGGCTCAGATGTAGACTCCATGAAAGTGCGCTTGAGCTCACCAATGCCAGCCTGATGTCTCAAAATCTCATCTTGTGATTTATCCAGATCCTTTGTGTCGCTCGGGAACACTGATGAATCACCTGGTGCCGAACTTCCAGCCTGAACTTTGCGAGTTGCCGCTACTGATCCGGACAGTACACCATCCACGCCACTGTCTCTGGCCGAAACAGATTCCTGGGCAGAGTCAGTCCCCATATCTTCAGTCTTGTTCCTCACAGCTTCACTTGAAACCTCAGCTTCTGATGAGGCATCTGGCTTGGTGACCACCACTTCCATGGCTTTTTCCACCTCTGCAGCATCACCTTCAGAGTCCTTGGCATGATGCAGATCCACACCACACACCGACAACTTCTCATCTTCAACAGCATCCACTTGTGCTGTGTTCAGTTTCAGAGTCCTGCCTTTAAAGCTCAGCTCTCCTCCTTTCACCTTAGTCTTCGCCAGGGAACCGGCCAACTGTAAAACATCTTCAGATGCCATCTTCTGTCTGGCTGTAAGGTCAGCATCAGCTTTCTTCTCAGGACTCTCAACCTCCTCCGCTACCACGCCTTCCTCATTTTCACCGGTCGCTCTATGGTCATCAGATGATTCACTATCACTATCTGACCCCTTTTTCTCAGCCACATCTGGCTTACTGTCAGGGCTATACACTTCATTTTCATTCATATCCTGCTCACTGTCAGGGTTATACAATTCATTTTCACTCACATCCTGCTCACTGTCAGGGTTATACAATTCATTTTCATTCACATCCTGATCTGGAACCTTAGTTAACATGTCATCCACAACATTAACTTCACCATCTGGTCCCTCAAGTATGTGACTATGTGACAAACCCAGCACTATACTTCTATATAGCTCAGGTACTAGGAGCTGACTCACGACCTCTCCCTGGACTTCAGTGTCCCTATACAATAGGTTATTGTTCATGGCAGCATGAGGAAACCTCTCCTCAGAGCCAGGCTCCTGGGAAACCTCATTTAGATCAATCATATTTTCCTGTGCCGTCCTAAGAGTGGGGTCTCGCCACTGCTCACTCTCAAAATTGTCACAGGACACAGGCAAGTCAGGGACACTCGGTTCCTGAGAACCACCATCCTCGTCTCCCAACATCACCTGCAAAGGAATTTCATCTTTATCATGATCATCATCAGTATCATCACTATTATGATTAGCATCATCATCATTATTAATATCAGCATCATTATCATGGTCATCATCATTATCACATAATTTTAATGGCCCACTAGCATTGTGTTCCGCCCCTCGGGACTGCGCACCCTCAATAGGAGCTTCATCACACTGTTCATCAGAATCACCCTTCCCCCAGAGATCCTTAGACCGGGGAAAGTCATTACCCAATATGACGGGTTGCACCAGGTTCTTCACTACCCCCCCTTCATATGAAACCTCCCCGAGTTTGGGGACCAAGTCCACGGCAGTCTCTGGGTAGACTTTGGTGTCTCCATGGATGCACACCATACTCAGGTGCTTATCAGGGATGAAGTCCCTATCAATCAGGCTGTCACATACGGAAGTCACTGGACTCTCTGAGTCCAAGAGGGCCTGTGCTGGGCAGTCATTTACAACCACCGGGGACCCCTGTGGTCCAGTCTCTTCGGCTGAGGTGGACACACACACAGGTTCTGCGCAGAGAGAGAGGGATCTGCCAACATCACAACACATAGGCTCCCCCTCTATTGGACAGTTCGCTGCAATTTCACGCCAGCTCCAACACTGTCCATCACACTCCCCCACCCACATGTCCCCTCGGGCCTGAACCCGCTTATCAGCATACCCCATGTCCCCAACAGCTGGAACGCTCTTACCGCGAGAGTTCAGCGTCCGGGAACTCCGAAGTGACGACCTCTCAGACGGCTGTACCTCAGGAGGACATGCTTGGGTGTAGCGGTCCACTATCACCTTTTCAACTCCATAATCAAGCCTGCTGACTGCAGACTCCCAACTGTATCTCCAGTCATGAACTCCCCTGGCACGGGCTGTCACCGTAACACCCAGCCGGGTAAGAATCTCCGCTTTCAGCTTGCCATAGTCTTGGCTGTCCTGCTTGCTCAGGTCAGCATATGCCACCTGGGGCACTCCAATCAGCTAGGGTGCGACCATCATGGCCCACTCAGATAAGGGCAGATTCTCTTTCTCTGCCAGTTCCTCAAACCTAGTGAGATATACCTCCACATCATCACGAGGTGTCATCTTTTTCAGGGACCGTCTTACCGCCTTCTTTACAGCGGACAAGTCAGGTGCCTTCACAACATTACTCTGGGACGAGGTGCTGAGAGCTGCAATCTGCTCCAACACCCGGTTATTCTCCTGCTGCTGCTGCAGGATTTGCTGCTGGTACTGCTGCATGCACTGCTGGTGCTGCAGCTCCATGGTCCGCTGGGCCTGGACCAGGTACTCAATGAGCTCCTTCATACTGCCGGACTTATCTGTCTCAACCACGGCAGTTTTATGTTGCACATTAACTTGTGCCATTTGTTCAAACAGCGCCTCCATGCTGTCATCCATGCTGTCAGACTTCTCTGTCTTAACAACGGCAGTCTTCACTCAAGAAATACACACTCTACAGTCTTTTCCATAGAAAAATTCAGCTCTGCTGTGCAGACACTTTTTTTTTTTCCTTTGCAAAGTCTATTAGGGCTCCTGTCTCTTTAAGACTGCTCCACAGACTTTTCTTTTGCTGCTGCACATTCCACAGTCATTTTCAAAACAAGTTCAGCTTTGCTGTGCATACATTTTCTCTCTGCAGACCCTATCAGGGCCACTGTCTCTCCAAGACTGCTCCAAACAGACGTTTCTGCTGACACACTTCTTTTTTTTTTTTTGCTGCTATTTCAATAGACTTCACCTTTAATGCTGTCTCTCGCCACTGTGCTGCATACACACTCCAGCACTAACTGTATCAGGCACTGCGCTGCCCCAGCATTCTCCGCCAATTGTAGCCTTCCAGGGGGTTTAGCTCTAGGATCGCTGTCTGGGTAGACAGAATGGCATGAAAACAGTTCATTCAGACAGCAGTTCTGGTGCAAAACTGGCCGCAACCAGCTTTATTAAAGTCCACAGCAAACAGATTAAAACAAAGCATAAACAGAAAACCTGGGCTTGTCTAGCCTCTAATTACACTTAGATAGATGGCCCTCTCTATCCGGGACCCAGACTCCACCAGTCTGTGCCCAAAACAACACATATCACATATGTTACCAGTATGGAGCTTCACAGATACTCCTCCTTGTGTCTGAAGGCACCTTCCATGTCCAGAGTTGAGAGAGATCCACTCCTATTCAGCCGCTCTTCACACGGATTCGCACTGAGACTACTCCTATGTCCGGGGTCCTTCCTGCACCCAGACTGAGATAGCTCAAACACTCTTGGAGACTGCTTCCTTGTGCCAGGACACCTCTCTGTGTCCAGGCTAAAGACAGCTCTAACACTCTTGGAGACTGTTTCTTGTGCCAGGACACCTTCCTGTGTCCAGGCTAAACTAGCTCTCAGATTGTGTTTCAACACACCTACTTCTGGTCTCCTAATTAACACCTGAATGGTTTTAGGCCTGAGCTGCAAGTGTGTGCTGAATGTGAGGTGTAGTGACCTTTCTCTACCACTAGGTTTACAAAGCCACACATTTCCCTTATACCATACAGCACAGTACCTAGGTGAAATGTACACCCCATTCAACACATATTCCTTCACTGTCTCACAATATATACAGACAGCGGGGAGAGAACAGGTATATTAACAGGGCAGGTTCCATGTTTTCGTGGGCCCCGGGTGAAATAGTCTCAATGGGCCCCTTTAACACATACCACAATTCATGATGCACAGATACAGCAAAAAAAATATAGGTATAGTATAATGCAAAAGATTTCACTTCTTACATTACATGAGTGATATATATTGTAAATTCTACAATAGATCAGAAATTGGACAGTGTAGTCCTCCATACAGTATTATGGGCACCACATAGTGATCCATACAGAATAATGAGCCCTATATATTGTTCCATACAGAATAATGGACCCCATATAATGCTCAATACAGTATAATGAGCACATATAATGCTCCATACAGTATTATGGGCACCATATATTGCTCCATAAAGAATCATGGACCCCATATATTGCTCCATGCAGAATAATGAGCCCCATATATTGTTCCATACAGTATACAGTATAATAGGCCCCATATATTGCTCCATACAGAATAATGGACCCCATATAATGCTCCATACTGTATAATGGGCCCCATATATTGCTCCATAAAGAATAATGAGCCCCATGTATTGCTCAATACATAAATGGGCTCATATAATGTTCCATACAGTTTATGATGGACTCCATATAATGCTCCAGTATATGATGGGCCCATAGAGTGATCCATATATAAATGGCCCCATATATGATGCTCCAGTGTATAATGGGCCCCATATACGATGCTTCAGTGTATAATGGGTGTCATACCAGTGTATGATGGTCTGTATATATAATGCTCCAAACATAAAAAAAAATACTATGAAATACTAACCTCTCCTTGCTGCTCTGCTCAGGACTCCTCAGCGTTGCCATCTTCCAGCTCTAAGCACTGTGACTGTTCAGGCAGAGGGTGCACAGACGTGACGTCATAGTGTCCTCTGACCTGAACGTCACAGTCAGAAGACGCCGCAGTGATGGAACAGGGACAGGTAAGTATCACAAATGGCAGGGCCCTGAGCAAGCGGGGGGGCCCACTCACGGCTCGACACTGGCACAGACATTGGGCCCCCATAGTGTGCCGATGTCCCTGACGTTGAGTGGGCCCCCCAGCCTGCTCAGGGCCCCGGCACTTGCCGGGTGCGCCTGGTGCTGACACCGGCCCTGGGTATATACTGCACTGATATATCTATATACGGCACTAATATATACTGTATATATAGACAGCGGGGTCCGGAACAGGTATATACTGCACTGATATATCTATATACAGCACTAATATATACACAGGACTGGAAGGCACGAATGAGACGCAGGACTGGCAGGCACGAGTGAGACACAGGACTGGCTGACCCAAGTGATACCCAGAGCTGGCAGACACGAGTGACCCAGGACTGGCAGGCACGGATGAGACACAGGACTGGCAGGCACGGATGAGACACAGGACTGGCAGGCACGGATGAGACACAGGACGGACAAGCACGGATGAGCCACAGGACTGGCAGGCACGAATGAGACACAGACTGGCAGGCACGAATGAGACACAGGACTGGCAGGCACGAATGAGACACAGGACTGGCAGGCACGAATGAGACACAGGACTGGCAGGCACGAGTGAGACACAGGACAGTCAGGCACGAATGAGACACAGGACTGGCAGGCACGAATGAGACACAGGACTGGCAGGCACGAATGAGACAAGAGGCAGGCACGAATGAGAACAGGACGGCAGGCACGAATGAGACAGGACTGGCAGGCACGAATGAGACACAGGACTGGCAGGCACGAATGAGACACAGGAATGGCAGGCACAAGTGAGACACAGGACTGGCTGACCCAAGTGAGACCCAGAGCTGGCAGACACGAGTGACCCAGGACTGGCAGGCACGGATGAGACACAGGACTGGCAGGCACGAGTGACCCAGGACTGGCAGGCATGGATGATACACAGGACTGGCAGGCACGAGTGACCCAGGACTGGCAGGCACGGATGAGACAGAGGCGCAGGACAGGCAGGTATGGCAAAGATGCAGGGCCTGAGGATAAGAGCGGACACCAGCAAAGAATGCTAGCGCCAGATCATAGACAAACAGGCGTCTTACCTGGGGAGACGCCTGTTATGATTTGGTAGCTGAGGAGAGCAGGCAAAAACGGCAATACACCAGAGAGGTTGGAAATCTACTGGATTGCAGTACCCTGACTAACCACCACAACTAAAGGCAGCCGTGGAGCGTTCCTACGTTGGTCCTAGACGCCTCGTCACAGCCTGAGAGGTTAACTACACCTAAAGATAGAAAGAGGAAAGCTATCTGCCCCGGAGCAGATCCCAAAGAACATAGGAAGACCCCAAACATGTAATGGCGGTTAGACAAGAGGAAATACAGACACAGACAGAAAATAGTATGAGTAAACGTTGGGGCCCAATCTGCCTAGACAGAAAAGGATAGAAAGGATACTCACTGCAATCCAAAAAACCCTAAAAAATACCAATTGCAAAAACACCTGAGATCGCACGACCTCTACCACCTAAATTAGTTCTCTGGTGTAACAAAACTAAGCCGCAGCCACTGAAAAAACTGGAAAAGGCAAATGAACAAATAACAGTGGCTCCAGAAGAACTGAGAGGAGCCCAAGCCCCCTGGGGGGAGGGGGGAAACCTGGCTAACCTCACAGAAATGCTGAGAAATATGCAAATGGTAAGCACAAAAAAAAAAAAAAAACAGAAAATATCTTATCTGAGAGCAGGAGAAGAGGCAAGACTCAGCATGCTTCCAAGTGAACCAGGAACCACAGTTGAGACAAGAACAATTGATCACCGCCAACCATGATGGTAGGGAACCTCCCTTATATAAGACCAGTCTGTAACTCCTGATTGCCAATCCTCATTGAATGGTTCAGTACTGTTTGTAACCACCAGAGGGAGCTTCTGCTCAGAATTCATTTCTAACACATTCACAACAGTACCCCCCCCTTGAGGAGGGGTCACCGAACCCTCATTTGTGCCACCAGGTCGGTCAGGATGAGCTCTGTGATACGCACGGATCAGTCTCCTAGCATGGATGTCCGAAGCAAACACCCAAGAATTGTCCTCCTGACCATAACCTCTCCACTTAACCAAATACTGGAGTTTCCGTCTAGAAAAACGAGAATCCAATATTTTCTCAACCACATACTCCAGATTGCCCTCAACCAAAACAGGGTCAGGAGGCGCAGCCATAGGAACCACTGGCTCGACAAACCTCTTCAATAAGGACTTGTGGAACACGTTATGGATCTTAAATGTCCCTGTAAGAAGCAAACGAAAGGAAACAGGATTAAGAATCTCCATGATCTTATAAGGTCCAATGAACCTAGGCTTAAACTTAGGAGATGCAACTCTCATAGGGATATTTCTTGAGGACAACCAGACCAAGTCCCCCACTTCAAACCGAGGACCATCAGTCCTATGCCGGTTGGCAAACCGCTGGGCCCTCTCCTGAGAGAGGGACAACCTCTCCACTACCTGGTCCCAAATCTGCTGCATACGCTCCACAACAGAGTCAGCACCTGGACAGACAGAAGCCTCCGTCTGTCCCGAAGAAAATGGAGGGTGAAACCCAAAATTGCAGAAAAATGGAGACATCAAAGTGGCAGAGCTAGCCCTATTATTAAGAGCAAACTCAGCCAAAGGCAAAAAAGAGACCCAGTCATCTTGATCAGCAGACACAAAGCATCTCAGATAAGTCTCCAATGTCTGGTTTGTTCTCTCAGTTTTTCCATTGGTCTGAGGATGAAAAGCCGAGGAGAAAGACAATTGAACACCAAGTTTAGAACAAAAAGTCCTCCAAAATCTGGAAACAAACTGGACTCCTCTGTCAGACACAATGTTCTCAGGAATGCCGTGTAACCGAACCACGTGCTGAAGGAACAAAGGCACCAATTCGGAGGAGGAAGGCAACTTAGGTAATGGCACAAGATGTATCATCTTGGAAAACCTATCACAAATCACCCAGATAACGGTCATTCTCTGAGAAACAGGGAGGTCGGAAATGAAATCCATAGAGATATGGGTCCATGGTCTCTTGGGCACAGGCAATGGCATCAACAAACCATTAGAGCGAGAGCAAGGCTTGGAGCGAGAGCAAGTCTCGCAGGACTGCACAAATTCCCTGACGTCACGAGACAAAGTAGGCCACCAAAAGAACCGACTAACCAAGTCTCTGGTACCAAAAATTCTGGGATGACCGGCCAACGCGGAGCAATGAATCTCAGACATCACACTCTTTTTCCACCGGTCTGGGACAAACAATTTCCCAATAGGGCAGCGCTCGGGTTTATCCTCCTGACACCCTTCCAGAGCCAGTCTCAAATTGGGTGAGATGGCGGAAAGAACTACACCCTCTTTCAAAATAACAGCAGGATCAGATAACTCAAAGAGAGTCCGCAAGGAAACTCCTCGAGAGGGCATCCGCCTTAACATTCTTAGTGTCAGGAAGAAAGGAAACCACAAAATTAAAACGTGTGAAAAACAAGGCCCACCTGGCCTGTCTAGGATTAAGTCGCTTGGCTGATTCCAGATAACCAGATTCTTATGGTCCGTGAGGACCACCACCTGATGTTTGGCTCCCTCCAGCCAATGTCTCCACTCTTCAAAAGCCCACTTCATGGCCAATAACTCCCAATTACCCACATCATAATTACGTTCAGTTGGAGAAAATTTTCGAGAGAAAAAGGCACAAGGGTTACTTTTAGAGGTCTCTGGATCTCTTTGGGACAAAACGGCACCTGCCCCAATTTCAGAGGCATCAACCTCCACCTGAAATGGCAGAGAAACATCAGGCTGCCGTAGAACAGGAGCAGAAGTGAATCTCTGCTTAAGTTCCTGAAACGCAGAGACTGCCTCAGGAGGCCAATTCACCACATCAGAACCCTTTTTGGTCAAATCAGTCAATGGTTTAACAATAACAGAGAAATTACCAATAAATTTACGATAAAAATTGGCAAAACCCAAGAATCTCTGAAGAGCCTTTAATGAAGTAGGTTGGACCCAATCACAGATGGCCTGAACCTTGACCGGGTCTATTTCAATAACAGATGGGGACAAAATGAATCCCAGAAATGAGATCCTCTGTACGCCAAAAAGACACTTTGATCCCTTCACATACAGAGCATTCTCTCTCAAAATCTGGAACACAATCCGAACATGTTTCACATGAGAGTCCCAGTCATTGGAAAATATCAAGATATCATCCAAATAAACAATCAGAAATTTATCCACAAAATCCCTGAAAATGTCATTCATGAAGGACTGGAAGACGGAAGGAGCATTAGTGAGCCCAAAGGGCATCACTAGGTACTCAAAATGCCCCTCTGGGGTATTAAACGCCGTCTTCCATTCATCCCCGTGCTTAATGCGAATAAGGTTATACGCCCCCCTGAGGTCAAGCTTGGTAAACCAAGTAGCACTTTTCACCATGGAAAACAGGTCAGAAATCAAGGGTAACGGATATTGATATTTCACAGTGATATTGTTCAAGAGACGATAATCAATACACGGCCTTAATGAACCATCCTTTTTGGCCACAAAGAAAAAACCGGCACCCAAGGGTGAAGAGGATGGTCTGATATGACCCTTCGACAATGACTCCTTGATATAAGACCGCATAGCGTCATGTTCAGGTACAGACAAGTTAAAAAGGCGACCTTTAGGGAATTTACTACCAGGCACTAATTCAATAGCGCAGTCATAGCTCCTATGGGGTGGCAAGGATGCAGATTTACTTTCACTAAACACATCAGAAAAATCAGTCAAAAAGTCAGGAACATCCTGAGCCTGGGGAGAGGCAGAAAAAAACAGGAGTGTTGGCATTAACACATTGGCAGCCCCAACTGGTTACAGACACAGATTTCCAATCCAAAACAGGATTATGAGACTGCAACCAAGGGAAACCCAGTACAATAATGTCATGCAGATTATACAGCACCAAAAATTTTCAACTCTCCTGATGATCAGGTTCAACCCTCATTATCACCTGAGTAGAGAACTGGGGTTTATTCTCAGCCAAAGGGGTAGAATCAATCCACAGTAGGGGAATAGACTTCCGTAGGGGTATCAAGGGAAACCCATAACGTTTAGCAAAATCAAAATCCATCAGGTTAATAGCTGCTCCCGAATCAACAAAACCTGAGCAGAAAATGTGGACAGGGAGCAAATCAGGGTAACAGTCAACAGAAATTTAGTCTGAACACTACCCAAGACAACTGAGCATGCAAAACGTCTTCCCGCTTAGGGCAGACTGAAATAGCATGAGAGGCGTCACCACAGTAGAAATATAACCCATTGCGTTTACGAAACTCATGACGCTGTGCCCCAGAAGCCACTCTTATCACACTGCATGGGTTCAGAAGCTGGTTCACAAGGCAACACTATTCCACGCATACCTCTACGCTCACGCAAACATCTGTCAATTTGAATCGCTAATGACATAGAATCATTGAGACCAGAGGGAGCAGGGAAACCCACCATAACATCTTTTACATTCTCTGACAGACCCTTCCGAAAAAGGGCTGCCAAAGCTTCATCATTCCATTTGGTCAGGACTGCCCACTTTCGGAATTTCTGACAGTACAACTCAGCGTCCTCAAGCCCCTGATTTAATGCCAACAAGGTTTTTTCAGCTTGATCAGTGACATTAGGTTCATCGTACAACAACCCCAGAGCCAGAAAAAATGCATCAACATTACTCAAAACAGGGTCCCCAGGTGTCAGGGAAAAAGCTCAATCCTGAGGATCGCCGCGCAGGAGAGAGATGACAATTTGAACCTGCTGTGCTGCGTTCCCTGAGGACTTAGGTTTTAAGGCAAAAAACAACTTACAGTTATTTTTGAAATTCAGAAATTTAGCTCGATCCCCCAAAAAAATCTGGCACGGGGATCCTAGGTTCCACAACCGGCAACCCTGCAAGATAGGTAGCAATACTCCGAACTTCAGTGGCAAGCTGATCCACACGGCCAGACAACTGTGCAAACTCCATTGAGAGAAAAAAAAAATCCTCCTCAGCACCCAGAGAAAAAGAGGGAAAAAATGCAACAAAACAGAGAAAAAAAAATTCTGACAAATTCCTTTTTTCTTTTAACTTTTACTATTTTTCCCTTCTGTTGAGTACCATATAATTTTCGGTTTGGCCGGTGATACTGTTATGATTTGGTAGCTGAGGAGAGCAGGCAAAAACGGCAATACACCAGAGAGGTTGGAATCTACTGGATTGCAGTACCCTGACTAACCACCACAACTAAAGGCAGCCGTGGAGCGTTCCTACGTTGGTCCTAGACGCCTCGTCACAGCCTGAGAGGTTAACTACACCTAAAGATAGAGGAAAGCTATCTGCCCCGGAGCAGATCCCCATAAGAACATAGGAAGCCCCCAAACATGTAATGGCGGTTAGACAAGAGGAAATACTGACACAGAAAGAAAATAGTATGAGCAAACGTTGGGGCCCAATCTGCCTAGACAGAAAAGGATAGGAAGGACACTTACTGCAAACCAAAAAACCCTAAAAAATACCAACTCTACTAATTGCAAAAACACCTGAGATCACACGACCTCTACCACCTAAATTAGTTCTCTGGTGTAACAAAACTAAGCCGCAGCCACTGAAAAATCTGGAAAAGGCAAATGAACAAATAACAGTGGCTCCAGAAGAACTGAGAGGAGCCCAAGCCCCCCGGGGGGGGGGGGGAGGGGAACCTGGCTAACCTAACAGAAATGCAGAGAAATATGCAAATGGTAAGCACAAAAACCAAAAAAAACAGAAAATATCTTATCTGAGAGCAGGAGAAGAGGCGAGACTCAGCAAGCTTCCAAGTGAACCAGGAACCACAGTTGAGACAAGAACAATTGATCACCGCCAACCATGATGGTAGGGAACCTCCCTTATATAAGACCAGTCTGTAACTCCTGATTGCCAATCCTCATTGAATGGTTCAGTACTGTTTGTAACCACCAGAGGGAGCTTCTGCTCAGAATTCATTTCTAACACATTCACAACAGACGCCGCTCTGAAATACCTGGTGGGCGTCGCCATGATGGGGCAGAGCCGCCGGGTCACGACCTCCCAGGAAGCCTGGCGACGGAAAAGGCGCGACTGTGCATGCGCGGACCGCCGCGAGCCTGAGAAGTCAGGCTGAGAGCTGCAAGGAGCCCTGTCGGGAGCACGCCGGGGGACGGAGCCAGCACCCGAGGCCGTGACATGTACGTTCAGTAAATGCACTCAATACTTGGTTGGGTAACTCGCCTGACCTTAACCCCATAGAAAATCTATGGGGTATTGTCAAGAGGAAGATGAGAGACACCAGACCCAACAATGCAGACGAGCTGAAGGCAGCTATCAAAGCAACCTGGGCTTCCATAACTTCTCAGCAATGCCACAGGCTGATCGCCTCCATGCCACGCCGCATTGATGCAGTAACTGATACAAAAGGAGTCCCGACCAAGTACTGAGTGCATTTACTGATCATACATTTCAGTAGGCCAACATTTCAGATTTTAAAATCATTTTTCAAGCTGGTGTTATAAAGTATTCTAATTTACTGAGATAATGTCTTTTGGGTTTTCATTGGCTGTAAGCCATAATCATCAACATTAACAGAAATAAACACGTGAAATAGATCACTCTGTGTGTAATGACGCTATATAATATATGAGTTTCACTTTTTGTATAGAAGAACTGAAATAAATTAACTTCATAATTTTGTGAGAAGTGAGAATCACTTGTATAAACAGATATCAGACATTCTCTACGGTGATTTTTCTTTGTAGATTTCTATAGTTGTCTATATTTTCTTGTGATCTTACAGATCGTTTCTATATCTAGCCAAGTTCTTTCCCAGGACGTCAGTCCTTTACAGCTTCTGTACCCACCCAGGTGCTATTTCTCTGGTACTACTGGTGTGCTGTCCGGAGGGGCGTACTAGAAAGTGGAAGTTAGACCTACCGGTAATTCAGTTTTCAAGAGTCCCTTCGGACATCACCCTTATTTTCCCTCCCATATGTTTATCTTTAGGCTTACACAAGATCGATCTTCCTGCAGATCGTTCATTCACTAGATCGCCATGGCTCGAGATGGAGCTAAAAGCCTTTAAAATGTTTATTTTACATTCTAGTGACTTGTAGAGTCAATTTGCATCCATCCCTAGGTGGTACTTTGAAAAAACACTGGAGGGTGGAGGTAAGAGGGGCCTTTTAACCTCTCTGTGATGCTGTCCCGTCATAAGTCAAGGAAGGGCTACCTCTTAATGTGCTGTCCTGAGTGACTATCTGGAAATCGAATTATCAGTATGTCTAATTCCCTTTATTCTTTCTTCACTGCCCAATGAAATAAAATTCTGTGACACAACCGTGGTGTCAATATGGCCACTGAACCCTTATATGAATTCACTGAGATTGATAAGTGTAGTTTGTGAGGACACATATGGTGGGTTTCTGCTGTTCTGGCACCTCAGGGGCTCTGCCAATGTGACATGGCATCATCAGACCATTCCAGGAAAATGTGCACTATAATATGGCTCTCCTTCCCTTCTAGCTTTCCACTGTGCCTGAAAAGTATTTCCCAATTATATGTCGGGTATTGGCGCACTCAGGAGAAATTGCACTACAAACTGTACAGTCCATTTTTTTCTATTAGCCCTTTTAAAAGTTAAAAACTTGAGGCTAAAACAACATTTTAGTGGTAAAAATGTGCTAAGCTGAATAAAATTACTATAAGTCCAGGTAAGGCTCCTAGTTGGAGTCTCAAAATGGCCTTCTGGAAACTCTGCGATTCAACTCTAAATGCCCCGGAATCTACCTTCCTGGTATGGAGTAATAAGATGAGCTTGACTGTGCCAAGTCGAGTGGCACTATACCGGTCTGCCCTCCTAAGGGAGGTGCGAGGTGGACTCGCCGGTACGCGGGAACACTTACCTGGGGCGACAGGTCCCAGCAGAATTAGGAGGGTCGGAGCAGCAGGCGTCACTTCTGGCGAGGGTAACACGGTCTGGCATGGCACGGTGTATCCCTGTGGCCCAAAGCCGGTACAGCATCTCCAAACAGGAGAACACAGCCTGATGAGGCACTGTGTATCCCCAGTGTATACTGTCTGCCCTCCTAATGGAGGTGCAAGTTAGACTCGCTGGTATGGGACTGACAAAATGTCAATATCCCAGTCTGTCCAACTAATAAATGGAGTTACACGATAGACATGGTTGTCCCAAATGGGCTCACTGGAAATTAAGTTGATTGAGCCATTATTCCCAATAAGTATTTCGGGATTGGAGTCATAAAACTCGTAGATTCAGCTGAGTAGTGAGTTGGTTAAATATCCAGTTAATGCGCTTTTGGAGTAACGAAATGGCAACTATGCAATAACCCTGTCATGATCCTGACCGGGTTTTGAGTACTGTTTTTCCATTTTCCCGGTCTGGTCATGTTAGGGGTTAACCTTTCTCAGGTATAAATGAGCAACTATCTTTTGCCTGTTTCCTTTAAGACTGTGCTACCCATTTTCTTGAATTCAATTAATAGGGACTTCTAATATCTAAGATAAAGGTTAGCCTTTCCATTTTTTTGTCTTTGGCTCCTTATTTCTGGAGTATTCATGAATTGTCATGTAAATAATGTATTTCTTATCTGTGATCCCCTGTCATATATACCATTCGATTATTGTTTTGTTTAGAAAGGTATCAATTTCTTCCCTTATATACTAGGATAAATTTCCATTTGGTAACGGTTGCCTAGGAGTTATGATGACGCTCTGAACAGGTGCAATAGGCACGATGATGTTTTCCCATCAGATAGTGACGTTAGGTTTATGCGCAGTTAGACAGCGTTATTGCATGAACTTGCGCAAACAGATTACACTATTACCGTGCATAAAAACCAGGCTTCATTAGGAATGGTAACGGTTACCTAGGAAGGATGACGCTCTGAGCAAGCGCAGTAGCCACTATAATGTTGCCCTCCCCTTTTCAGGGGGTGACGTCAGAGGCATGCGCAGTTAGACATTGATATGTCATGGACATGCGCAATTAGATTGGACTGACGTCCTGGGCTCTCTATGGAGCAAAGTAAGAGGAGGGCGTGTCTTGAGCGGCTTGCGCTCCTTCACCCGGAAGCAGGATGTTGTACACTTATTGAAATGCGATGATCCACCGCTCCACGTGGAGAGAGGTGGGCGTCTTCAAAGCGGGCGTGCGTTCCAACTATCAAGTGCCCAGCAGGTGCTCTCCTCTGACGTTAGGATGACGATTACATTTGAGTGGTATATAAGCAGGGTGAGTTTGATATCGGCTTGTTTTTTCTTTGATCACACCATACTGGGGCAATAGTCCCTCATTTATCTGGCCTCCTGATGAGCCTACAGGGGTGAAACGCGTTGAGGCGGTATTCATGAGCAGCATATGGCATGGAGGAGATGAGTACCAGTTTACCTATTTCTATGATGACAGCTCATACCTAGACAATTTTTGATTGATTACATGTGGATTGATAGAGACCCATTTGTTATATGGGAACTAGTTGCTAAAGTGGGGGAGTATCTGGACCCTTAAAACAGCACACAATGTCTTATATTTATATGTGCTTAGCCTTTATTATATGTGGCTTAGATCATTACATCATAAGCAACTAACCTCTATGTTTCTCTAAACGGTGACCAATCTATAACATATTATTGAGCAATCGAAAAAAGATTTTTTGGCTTGTGATGAATATGATACACTTGAAGCTCAGATGAACCTAATGGACAGTTATGTCATTATAATGTCACACATATTTATCGGCCTGGTTTTTATCATATATGGCCTAGATCACTATTATTATAAGCTTGGGTGTATATATAGGCAATTATAATTGTGACTTTTGATATTTACAAGGTGCCTTCTAGTTCAGATGAACACAATGGTTAGTTATGTTGACAATCATACAATGGCCGTTTATATTATCAATATCTAAACAAGCCTTCAGTCTTTAAGCGTTTGATTGTGTTAACTAAGCTCTCCAATTTGCCATACATCTGCCTGTGTGTTCAGTTGATTTTATATTAATCTGGGGTATAGGGTTCTTCTTTAGACATAGGATCGATCTATGTATAGTTATAGGGGTTCCTTTAGTCATCGGGTTGGACCCTTTAGTGGCTGCAGCATGCATCAGGGCTCCTAGGGTCAGCCATCATTGAGCGGGGACGCCACAGCGTTCCCCCCTAGGGTGCCAACCTCCGCGGCCAGACAGGTATCAGAATAGCCTTTAACAGGGCTTTTAGGACCTCCCCATTTTATCATTATTTTTCATTACACTCACATTTGTTGAACACGATTTTTGGTTTTTTGGTTTTTGGTGGTGTGAACCAGCATCTGGTTATTTTAATAATAAAGTTTTGTTAGGGAATATTATGATTTAATATATTGAGACCCTAGTCTGCATTTATACTTAAAATTTGTTAACCTTTCTCAGCCTCTTTCTGGGTTCAGGTTTGCTACTGCTTTCTGCAGGCGATGTCAGTTATAGTTTTGCCTACGGTTTGAGTAACTGACTCTGGTACCTCCCGATTTGTCGTGCTGTGATTCCTGACTTGACCCGTGTATGTTAAATTCCCTCTCCATGTCCCGACTCTGTGTTTTCCCTGTGTGTTGGACTTCCTGGTACTTGAACTCGGCTTGGACCCTGACCTGCTTTTTGTCTCTTGTCTTTGGCATATCCGCTACTGACCGTTACTGATCCTTTGGCTTGTCCCTGACCCTGAGTTTGTTTATTCCTTTGGTACAACGCTACAGTCTAGGATTTGACCCGGCTTCTTTGACTATTCCGCTGCCACCTGATGGCAGCCTAGCTGCTGCACTGCAGGTCTGCTTCGTCTGTGTGCAGACCTCCTTCCACTCTATTGCTATCTAGTGGAGTTTGCATCTACCTGCATTGCAGCAGCGTGGTAAAACCTATAGGAATTGATGGATGAGTTAAAATATTCCATTACCTAGACTCCTGTGTTGAAGGAGGAACAGCTTTGCTAGTTAAGACGAATGCCTTCGTACTGAGGTAACACCGTTCTATTATTCAAGCACAGGATACATCCATAAGGTATACATACGGTTGATGGGACGGGGTTGGTTTACGACCATCTGAGAGTTGACCAATACCATATGAGGTCTATACATCTTTTGAACTGCGTTGCTTCATCGGAGAAAGGAACAAAAAAAAAAAGGTGGTGTATCAGAGGTGATGGTTATTATTTGGTTTTCTTTGTTCGAAAACTAATCTATTTCACATGTGAACTGTTTTTAACTAAGAATCTTCACTAGTTTAGTTTGATAAAGGACGCCTTGAGCATTTGAAACACGTAACTATATCTTGCCATGTGAACTTTGCCATTGCCGTGGTTTTTTAAGATGCATTTTCTAATAAATTTTTGGATTCAAAGACGCTAGAACACATCTCCTTTTCTCATCAGTACTACAACTGTGACCGCACGAGTCCCGTGCTTCAGCAAGCCGTATGCCGCTGTGGGTGAGCTGGTTCGTTTTTGTTTTCTTTGTTTCCTAATATAATGCACCCCCATAGGCAGCCTCTATAGAATAATGCCAAACGTACAAATAGATCCGGCACTCAAAAGTATGCTTGAAAAGTAACAATTTATTGATGAATACTCCAATATTTTGTATGTGACGTTTCGGTCATAAATAGACCTTCTTCAGACTGGAGAATACAGATAAACATATAAACATATGATATAATCAGTCTGTATAATAAATTTGTCAAAAAAGCTCTGAAACAAATGAAACAGTGTACAGGAAAATAACAAATAATGATATATATACAGAAAATATATACTTTATAGAGTAAATCAACTCTGGTACCATCTATTCATCAATAAATTGTTACTTTTCAAGCATACTTTTGAGTGCTGGATCTATTTGTACGTTTGGTATTGAGGGATTGGCATCCCACATCCTGGCACCACCTTTAAATAAAGGAGTGACGTGCGCATATATATCTATAGAATAATGCAGCCCCTAATATAATGCACCCCCATAGGCAGCCTCTATAGCAGGGTTCCCCAACTCCAGTCCTCATGTCAGGGACACCGCACTGCACTTGCTCACTGAGCCAGTGCGTGTGTCCTGAGTGAACAAACTGTGCCCAAAGATACCTGTATAGCAGAGCCGCAGCAGGGAAGACGTGTGTTTCTGAGGACCAGGACCTTCAGCATGTGACTGCCAAGGGGCGGAGCCGGCCACACGTCTCTCAGAGGCAGCAGTAGCAGATAGAGAATGCTTCAGGCCGGAGGACCTGCAGAATATGACTGCTAGTGGGCGTGGCCTAAGCTCCAGAGAGCTATGAGGTGAAGGAAAACTCCTAGAAGGGTAACTACGGGACACAGTTACCAAGGGGCATATACAGAACGGATAATCAGGACGTAGCCAAGGGGTCATACACATAGAGGGCGACGAAGTACAAGAGGAGCAGGCAGAGCGGAGTCAGAACGTAGCCAAGGGTCATACACGTAGAGGGCAGCAGAGTACAAAAGGGACAGGCAAAACTCGAAACAGGGACACAGCCAAATCAGAACCAGACAGACAAAACGTAGCACAGGCACAAAGCACTGGCACAAGCACAACAGAGTCACACACACTCGGCCAAGGGTCAGAGTATAAGCGACAGAGGATGGCCCCACAATGAGGCTATAAAAAGCCTCCTAGAATCCCAGAGTGAGGCCATCCCGGTTAACCCTAAAACCACCTAATCCCAGAAACTCAGCAGACCATGACACCTCAAGGCCCACCAACAGATCATGCTTTCAGTATTTCCTTAGTATTGCCCAGGTGATAATTGCGTCACCTGTGCAATACAAAGGAAATCCTGAAAACATGACCTGTTGGTGGGCCTTGAGGACTGGAGTTGGGGAACCCTGCTCTATAGAATAGTGCAGCCCCTAATATAATGCACCCCCATAGGCAGACTCTATAGTATAATGCAGCCCCCATAAGCAGCCTCT